>RSEF01000002.1:155478296-155513346 GCA_003993805.1 Himantopus leucocephalus | reverse complement strand
AAAAAAAAATTATATACATAAGAAAAGGAAAATGAAGCAATGATGGGTTGGGCAATTAAGCTAAAAGCATTTGAGAGTGTAATCCAGCTCTCTCTATCAATAATTTAGGAGTCCAAGATCGGTCTAATTGATTGAACACCTTCCACAGTAGTCAGCCACTAATAAGACAAATGAAATGTCTTTTTTATTGTCAAATCTCCATCTCACATTCGCGCAGGCAAAATCCTGCAGGGCTTTTCATTTGAGGAGCTCGGGTATTTTTTCTCTTGATGGAGATAAATTGAGGGCCAGTGTCTGTTTTTAAACAGCAGTAAATTAAGCCGGTCTGCTCCTTTGGCTGCGGATGGGTGGAGAAACAAAGCTGTGCTGAACAGGATTCACACGTAAAACTTGTGTGGGTCGTCAAAAGTTGAACCCAGTTCCCAGAGGACGTGTTATCACTGTGTAATGATTTGAGTGCCTAGGACATTTGGCCTTGACAGACTCCAAGGAACTACAGATCTTACCCTAAAGCCAGTGTCTCTTCCCTCCCTTCTGCTAAAGAAGAACCACATTAGGATCCTTGGTTTCCTAATAGTGGTATTGATGCTTACCTTTTGACGTGGCATAGATGTTTAAAGGGGGCTGGACAATGTTTAACTGATTCAATTTATATGAGCAAACCGCATCGCAGGTTCTGGAAAAAAAAAAAAAAGGTGGTTTGAAACTGTTCTGTGTTTTATAGCTTTCTTCCAAAATCATGCCGAATTCAGTGATTTGGAGGACCTCTGTGATGACAAAGTAAGGCATGCTCAGCAAATTTGCTTGATTTTATTTCCTTTGGACCGTATCACCAAGTAGGGGGGAGATAGCCCCAGCAGGATGGAGCTTGTGGACACCAGCTCCGGAGCATTGCCCATTGCTAATTAAAAGTGGATACCGAGAAGAGGTGAGGGTTGAGTTGCTACTGATGTATATACAAGCGCCTATCTGCACAGTGAAAATCTGTGTGTGAGCAAGGCTTCTTTAAGCCCAGATGCTCACCGGTTATGCTAACGTTGTCTTGCATGCACAGAGGCTCTGGGACTGGAGTTTTAGCCAACATAAATCAAAGTAGCTCCTCTGGGGCACTCTGCTGACTTATATGAGCCGAAGATCCAGCCCTGGGGTGAGGGAGCAGCTCTGATTATGATGTGTGCGTATGTGTTTAATTAGGAAAGACCGCAGGCTGTGTGCATGCTCCGGAGTCCCCACCGAATTAACCTTTTGGCTGGCGCGGCACAAGTTACCTTCTGAGCAAACCCAAAGTCTGGAGATCTGGTAGCGACTTTCCTCATTTACTATTATTACATGAGGTTCCCTGCGGCTTGCTGGGGTGGGAGGGAAGGAGGGAAAGTGCCTAAGAGCAGTTTCATTTTGATTGTATTACCTCTGAAACATTATATAATGTGTTTGAATGCTTGATCTAACCAAAGAGTAGTTGTTTTACTTCCTAATCTAATATCTCCGTGATGCCTGTCTCCTCTTAGCTTTCCTCTAGCTTGACTGTGCAAATGCCATTTAATTGTGTTCTTGTGAAAACTAAAGACCAGTAGCTTTGCCAAGGATGGCTAATTTTATAATGCACCATGCCAGAATTAATCTTGACTGTAAAGAAAAGGCTGATGGTTTATAGATGGCAATTATGGTCATAGAACAACTGTTGTATGGGGTGGTTGTAGCTTATGAAGTTCCTTTAAATATTCTGTATTGCCTAAGGAGGCAGGTGTTTGCCATATTCAAGTCAGAGAAGCATGAAAAAGGGGTGGATGGGAATGAAAGTGGGCAAGAGAGAGGAGGGAAGTAGGAGAAAAAAACAAGGGGACAACAGCAAATAAAAACAAGTAGTGTGAATGCACGAGAATGGCATGGGAGTGAGATACAGGTGGAGCAGGGGAAGAAGAGGAATAGATATGGCCAACAAGAAGGGAAGGCGTATGCATGGAAAAGAAATAGAAAGAAATTGATGGGAGAAATAGGCCAGTGAGTACAGAAGTCTATCTGAGATGCAGTGCAGCCAAGGAAGATTTTTTTTTCTTTTGAAGGATATTTTCAGATTCTCTGTCTTTAGGCCATGTACCATCTATTTGTCTAGTATGAAAAGCAACTTCATTATCCACTAGATGTGATGATGCTTACTGGAGTCTTCTCCCTGGGACAGGTTCTTTAAAGCTGAGAGCTCATCCTCTGCAAAGACAAATAAAACATTGCCAGGTTTATAATTCTGCTGCTGCTGCAAAGCCAGGAAGTCAGGAGGTCTTGAGGACTAGAAACTGCTTCAGCCTCAATGTGAGCACTTGAAGCTGGTGACAACACCTCCATCAAACTGCTTATGGTTTTGCAAAGCAAATGAGACCCAGCAGCAAAAGAGGTAGCAAGTCTAGAAGTGGAGGTGTTACTTCCAGGACTTACAAGCAACCAAGCAAGCAAATAAAAAATAGCTGTTGATCTGTACTGGGTTTACGTAGTAAGGTTTTGTAAGGGGCTGCAGGGGTGGCTTCTGTGAGAAGACACTGCAAGTCGCCCCCATGTTGGACAGAGCCAGCTCCAGCCAGCTCCAAGATGGACTCACCGCTGGCCAAAGCTGAGCCCGTCAGTGATGCTGGTGGCACCTCTGTGATATATTTAAGAAAGAGTAAAAAATGCTGCACAGTAGCTGTGAGAGAGGAGTGAGGAAATGGGAGAGAAACAGCCCTGCAGACACCGAGGTCAGTGAAGAAGGAGGGGGAGGAGGTGCTCCAGGCGCTGGAGCAGAGATTCCCCTGCAGCTCATGGTGAAGACCATGGTAAGGCAGGTTATTCCCTTGCCGGNCCCCTTGCCGCCCGTGGAGGACCATGCCGAAGCAGATATCCACACTGCAGCCCATGGAGGCCCCATGCCAGAGCAGGTGGATGTGCCCTGAAGGAAGCCGCAGCCCTTGGAAAGGCCACGCAGGAGCAGGCTCCTGGCAGGTACTGCAGCCCTTGGAGAGGAGCCCACACAGGAGCAGGATTTCTGGCAGGACCTGTGGCCCTGCGGGGGCACCCATGCTGGAGCAGCCTGTTGCTGAAGGACTGTACCCCATGATAAGGACCCATGCTGGAGCAGTTCTTGAAGAACTGCAGCCTGTGGGAAGGACGTATGTTGGAGCAGTTCGTGAAGGACTGTATCCCTTGAGAGTGGCCCCATGCTGGAGCAAGGCAAGAGCATAAGGAGGAAGGAGTGGCAGAGATGAAGTGTTATGGACTGACCACAACCTCCATTCCCAATCCCCCTGTACTGAAGGGGAGGAGGAGTTAGAAGAGTTGGGAATGAAAAAGGGAAGTTGAGTCGGGGAAGAAGGGAGGGGTTGGGGAAAGGGTTTTTTAGTTTTGATTTTGTTTCTCACTATCCTACTCTGTTATTAATTGGCAATAAATTAATTTCATCTTCCCCTCTGTTTTGCCCGTGATGGTAACTGGTGAGTGATCTTCCTGTCCTTATCTCAAGCCACAATTTTTTTCATCCTATTTTCTCCCCCTGTCCAGCTGAGGGTGTGTGTGTGGGTAATAGAGCGGCTTGGTGGGCACCTGGTGGCTAGCCAAAGTCAACCCACCACATAATTATATATATGGATTCCCCAAAATGTGCACTGGAGAAAACTTGGCTTCCACAAAACTGTGCTAAGATCCTTACTGACATTCCGAACTTTAGCTTGCATCTGCAACTCCAGTCCCAAACTAAGGAGCATGAGATGATATCACACTGGAAATACAGGGAGTGCATGGGAGGGGTCATTATGCAATGCAGGGTCATTATGTCTCGTAGATGGGAACTCTAGTGCTCCTTATTTATATAAATGACAAAGCTTGAAAGTGAAGCTGAAACTGAGACTTAAATCACTACAGGAGTAGTTCTGGATGATGTTACCCAGGGTTTTGTCCAAAACAGTTTTAAATAATCTTCCTAGTGGGTTTTCTCCCTTGTTGAACAGACGAATATTTGTCCTCATTACATGGCCTTTTCTGGGGGGTTATGTCAGACTCTTGGTCTGATCTGTATTCTTCATGACTAGGCCCTCTCCCTCTTTGGTATCCATGTCTAAGACAGTGCAGGTGGTAATTCCCACTGTCAGGGGGGAATTGTGAATAGTCAGGGACCATCTCATGTTATTCTGTGTCATTTGTATAGCCCTGCCACTGTGGGGTCTTGGACCACAATGGAGGTTCTCAGGTATAAAAACTATGCAGATGATGGTTATGACTTCTCAGAAACGTCACATGAAGTTTTTTATCAGTCTGATTTCTTGAGCTACCTTGTATGGAGGNAAAAAAAAAAAAAAAAGAAAAACACTTGGTTGTGATATTAAAATAATATAGTAGGACACAGTTGTCCACCCAGCAAAAGAGAAATGGTCATGAGAAGAAGTTTGAAGAAGTTTTGGTAAGTGACTTCCCAGTTCTTCCCACTCAGTTTGACTATTCCTGTTGTCTGGGAATAGAAAACTGAAGTGATGGATTGCTCTGATTATGCCTAGTCAGGTGCATTAAATGGTGTCTCACTCTACTGCCTTCTGCAATCTTGCCGCTCGGTGTGCTTATCAGGGCTGACGTGGAAAAGGTAGATGTCTGTAAACAATGAAGAAATAAAAGGGGAGGTGAAAGATCTCAGATTGGTCTCAGCAAAAGGATTTCTTGGGAACTGAAAATGTGTTGGGGAGATTAAACCGAGCCACTTTTAGAATAACTAATTGGGCTATGCCTGTCAGCTGTGAGACTCAATAGCGCACACGAACCCCATCCTGCTTTTCATGGGTCATTTGTTGGAGATATGCTTGCAGTATACGGAAGGTTTTTTAGCATCCATCTGTTTAATGCTAACATGGAGCTTGGCTAAAACACTTGTCTCTAGTTAAACCATGAACTTGTGAACTTGAGTTATAGTGCTGTGAGATAGTCACCAAGAAAGATTCCTCTGCTTTCGTCAGTGTGAGACAAAATAAGATCCTGTGGATTTCTAGTACTGCAAACCAAAGACAGGTAGGTTTGAGATGCAGTACTTTATTTCAAGTTTTGTGTCAGTGCTGTCTACAAGATGTGTCTAAAATTGCATGAAATACTATTCAAAATCTGTACAAGTGGAGCATTGAATATCTGTGTTTCTGTATCTAAATTTGGATTGTTGATGTACAAGAAAATGGAATTCAAGCTGGAAAGGTACAAAATGCTATGAAAGTGAAACTGTCTAATGCAACAGACCAGCAGTGGCTGGTTTATTCATCCTAGGGAAAGAAAACCCATGCTGGTGAGATATGGCTGATCTTTATTAATCTATGGGAGCAGGGAAGACAAACAGGGAGGATTGTTGTTTGAGCTGAGGACTTTACTTTTATCAGAACAAACAGACTATGAACAAGTTTAGATTGAAAATAGGAAGACTTCTGTCTCTAAGAGCAGTGAATTTAGGTACAACCTTACAGCTTGATTAGTGGAGACCGAAGCCCTAACAGAGGTGGAGCTCCATTTTTTTAGGAAGGGAAATTTCACTGCATGTGAAAGCAAGTTCTGAATTTAATCTCTCTTAGGCTCAAGTTCCTAAAACACATGAATTCCTTGGATGGTTTCTGCTAGCTAGAACATCATCCCATGAGAAACGCCTCTGGTTTTTGGCTTGGTGGGGAAAGGTACTGACAGTCTCTACGCTCTTGGTGCGTGCTTGCTTCTTTGCAATAAAAGTTATCAGTAAAAAAAGGATGAGGTGGCTTCATATGAACATGTCAAACCAATAACTTAGACCAGTCTAGCTCCAACAATGTAATTACCCTGACACAGCAATTCCAGCGAATCTTCCCATAGACAACCCTGAACAATGTTGCAAAACTTTGACCTTCATATTTTAGCTCAGCTCTTCTGTCTTCAAAGTGCAAGGATAAAAGTACCTGAGAGTTAGTACTGGCTTAATGGAAAACTGAACAGAACAGTAGCGTTGGGCAATATATTTCCATTAACTTTCTTGGTTTCAGCTTCCAAAAATGCTTTCTCAATCAGAATTGAACTTCTTCCATCACAGAAATTTTGGTTGAATTATTTCAGTTTTTTAAAGGCAATTGACAGAACACATGTAAAATTTGTAAAGGAAAATTGAGAAATCTTTTTTTGTTTGTATTTTGAAGCATAAGTCTGTTTTGGGAATAAGAGCAACAGAAAAAAAGAATCGTACGTTGGTAAGATAAGCTCCAGCCAAAGCATTTGAACAAAATGTTTTTCTTTTTTTCTTTTTTTTTTTTTAAATGAAATACATGTACCTCTTTGATGAAATCTATCTATAAATCTGATTGAATCCGTGCTCAGTCTATATGTGATGTAATGGGAGAAATTATGATGGACTCCACTTGCTTTGGCTGTTAGATCACTGAAGCCAGGTTTCAGCTAATAAAGCTGCTGGAAAATTAGAGTGTCTGCAGGGAAAATAGCCTTGGCCAAAACTGCAGCCAGCCAGATTCAGAAGACGTGTTTGGGAGTGCTTTTCTCAGAGAGGGGTACAGTAAATGCTGTAACTGATGTAAAGAAGTCTGTGATTGCAAAGATCTAAAAGCAGGAAAACTTGTGTCCATCTGACAGGTTCCTTACTGTGGTCATGAAGGGACAGAAAAGGGGACAGAGAAAAGGAATCGGTGGTTCTTCCACACTTGACTGTTCACCTGCCGAGAGAGAGACTACCCTGGAAGAAGTGCTTTTGTATCTGTATAACTTTGTCTAGGTCAGAGCCTGTACCACTTTATCTGTATTAGTAAAAGTCATGTCTCCTAATTGATTTGCCAGCGTGTTTTTCTAGCAGGGACCGAAGTTGAGCACAGTGGGAACCGCTAACCCTTCCTTGAGCTGCCCTTTTGGATGGGGGGAACCCTGGTTTCTCAAACAACAGAAAGGAGAATCTGCTCAAAATACCATGTGCCTATTAGTATTTTCTAAAAGTTTGGAAAATACCCTCTTTTTTCCTTCCGCATGGGAGCAATCTGCAGTAGATACAGCACGAAATAAAAACAGCTAGGTGAGCAAACGCATGGCAAGTTGTCTGTGCCCTTCTAAGTCTCTCAGTTGCGTAGAGAGGAGAGTCATGGAGGCAAAATGCAATTGCTTCAATGAAAATACACCTGAACCACTTCCCTAAATGTCACCCCGCATCTCTCGCTGGATGTGCTGACAGCGTTTGATGTCACACAGATTCGCACACAGAGCTCTGTGGGCTGCAGTGGGTAATGACATCACAGCTTCGGAGGACGTGGTTACGACGTCAGGAATGATTTGCANAGGAATGATTTGCCCCTGATGTTTCGAGCCACTCAGCTGCTTGCCAGCCTTTGCTAACATTTGTTTAGCAGGGTTTTGTTGAGATTGAGCTTCTCAAGCCCCGGCTGTGTCAGACTGAGAGCGGTCTCGGGCATTCAGCAGGTCTGAGGGCAGAATCCTGTTAACCCCGTGAAGGCTCAGACTTGGTTGTTTTTAGTTTGAAAAGAGCTAATCCTTTGAACAGTGAGAAATCAGAAAGTTCTCATGCCCCTTTTCTTGTCATCACAGCATAGTAAAGGAAGAAGAAACCCATTTATTTTGGGCCTCTTGTTAAGATGTGAGCCCCTATGCTTCTTTCTGAAGTATTTTTCCCTGATCCCCTAGAGCGCTGTTTGGATCATCNTCTCAGATAAACTGGGAGCAACAAAAATCAGTTACAGAAAATGATTAATATTGCCCAAGAAGGCCATTTATAGAGGGGATTGAGGAGCAATAATGCTTATTGCAATGACATGCGTGTAGTAGAAGGAGCCTTTGGGATGTAAAGAAATGACAGCATCAGGAAAAGTTTGCTATACAATGAGGACATAATGTTATAGTGATGGCCAGTCAGACCTACATACCCAATGAGGATATTTTGCAGTCCAGGGAACTGATAACCCTGCTACCGTGCTCCTGTATCTATAAGCACTGTGCACAACTCTATCAAAGATCCTGAAGGTTCCTGAAGAGCAAGAGGGATCTCAAACAAGTGGCATAAACGTGATCACATAAGGAGCTGCTTCTGAAGAGACATTTAAAATCTGAATCTCGGTATATATTGTAAAAGACCTATTGTCTTCCTTGCTGCAGGACTCTGCCCCAAAGAGCTCTGTTTATAGCTAATGTTGGCTAAGGGATGAAGCTGTGACTATCTCCAAGAAGTGTAAAGGAGCGAGTAATGATTGAGAGAAATGGGGTGTGTTGGATTGAGGGCTATAAAACAACACTGTGATAAAAGACAGCATAGAAAAATACAGGCTGTGTATCAAAAAAGCCCTTCCTAACAGCTGGATCTGCTAGACAGGGGAATAATTTCCCAAGGGAGAGAGCAGAAACCCTGTTATTTCGATCATTTAAACAAAACTGGACAAAGACCTGGAGAATACATTGTAGGGAACAATCATATGCCGGCCTCCGGGAATGGGTAACATGGCCTGATAAGTCTTTTCCTAGTGGTTGCTGCGATTCTCTTCAGATTGAGAACTTGTTCTGGGCATGATTTGTCTTGGGACTAGATGTGATATGAGCCTCAGGTCAATCCTCTGACTGTTTCAGAGAACAAAATGGAGAGGAGGAAGGGGAGGAAAGGCGTGCAGGGGCAGTCAGAAATGGAGAGCATGGGAAAATGTTGACTCAGAAGTGCTACAGGGCTTTGTGCAGCCATGTTATCTCAGTGCCAAAGATATAAAACACACTCGGGTCCAGATGCAAAGGTTTTACGCAGAGCTAGTGCTGTGCAGGCTCCAGAAAACCTGATCATTTAGTGCTTACCACAAAGCTCCCAAGATGTATGAACCCAAAGAGTCCCAGTCAACCTGCTTGTCCTCGGACTTCAGAGGTTTGTTTTTCTTGCTGTTACAAGAATCCAGCTTGTTGGCTGTTTTGTCTTGCTGCACCCCTGTGATGCACACACGCTCTCCTGGTGCTGTGCCTGGCTGCCAGTTTGTACCGCTGTTGATTTCTTCAGAAAGGTGGCCAGGCTCAGCTGCAGGCCAGAGAACTGTCAACTACTGCCCAGCGGGAAATCCAGAACAGAGCTGCTGTTGGTTTCGGGAGGAGTTGGGAAATGGTATACCAGAAACATGGCCCAAATCAGTGTTGTTTTCAATGCTAGTCTCGTGACAGAGCTGGAGAGGAACCTCTTACCTCTTCCCAGCCTCTGTTCTGAAGCAGAGGAAGTTGCAGAGATGAGTAGAGATGATTTTGTCGTGTCTGGACAAAATCAACTGACGTCCTTGATTTCCTGGGGGGTGGTACACCAGGTGGCAATTACCTCAGATGCTGTGTCATCTTATTCAAGAGAATTGCCAGTGATCGCAGACGTCTCTTATCTAAGCAGTAAAAGTAGAGTCTGCCTAAGTTCAACAAGAGGAGCTTTGAGATAATCAGGTCTTCTGGGTCATATAGCTGAGCAGGAAGATTGTCAGTGGTTTCATGTGGCCATTTGAAAATTTTCACTTTCCCTCTTTTACTTTTTTAGTAAAAACCTTTATAGTGTAAATTTTATACAGAAAAAAATGGAAAAGGTTCATGTGCAAAAGAAAAAAAAAGAACAACAAACAAACAAATGCAAACCTCTCAAATATTTTGTATTTTTTTAAAGCAATATTTTTCAAGTTTTGTCTTTTGCTAGAAAGAAGTCATTTCTTGAGCAGCAGCAGTAGTCAAGCCTGGTTTCCTGTGAACTCCAAAACATCCCCTAGCTCTCTTGAACGCTGATCTGCATCCTCACCCTCTCAGGCAAACAGGTATTCTGTCACAGGTTGTCTTATGCCCCTACGTCTCACCCCACCTGGCAGGACCCCCAGCTCCTGTTTTGTTCCTGTAACTGGCCAGAGAAAGAGCGGATCGCATTGCAGCTGAGTCTGAGCTATGTGTGTGTTGATTTTTTGGCCCTTTTATGTGTATTCACAGATTGGCCAGATGGCCGGCCCAGCAGAACAGATTACTATCAAGTTCACGTTACAGCTTCTTCTAAGTGGTGGAAATTGGTGAGCAGCTTCAAAGCTACTGGGGAGGAAAGACAGATGGGCAGAGATATAGATATAGGGGGCTCATCCTTATGAAGAAATGACAATAAAACCAGAAATAATTAGGAAAATAAAAGTTTCTTATGGCTTGGTTTAAACTTGTAAACCTGTTCCTTCAGGCAGTACCCTAGTGGGTATCTGAAAGGGCCAAATGTTGTGACCAAATCTGTGCTTCCCCGTTAGGCAGAAGCAATATCTTTCAAAATGGGGGAGCTGTGTCCCATTGGGGTATAAGTTCAGGAGGAATAAAAGATCTTTTCCAGGGGAAGCAGAGAAGCCCCCAAGACTCTCCAGCTGTGGGGAGGGTGGAAACTGCCTGGGCACACACCTCTGACAGGCACGGGACTGAATGAGCAGCACTTCCAGCTACTCTACCCCAAAGAACTGAAGGGATTTTTCCCCGCACCATCCCAGGTAGGGGTCCAACAGGACAGAGGAGAGGTACATGCTGGTGGTGGAATCCAGGCGGGAAAGGAGGAGGAAAGCCCAATCTAAGCAGTCTGAGAACCTCTGAAACACAGTTCTCCAATGCGTCCTATGGAGGTGAGCTTACTGAGAGCCTTACTGGGACAGGGACACATTATTTGCCTTGATCCTCTAGGAATCCAAACGAAGTCTTCTCAAGAGGGGCAACTTCTTGCAGGGAACGCCTGACTGTATTGCATGTGATCCCCAGATGAAACCAGCCAAACCTGAAGTCCTAAGTCTTACCCTGAACCAGAAATGAGCATGGCAGCGCGCGGCTGTGTTTCACTAAATTGCTGCCTTTGGTTCCCTATAATTTAAGGTAGCATGAGAAACATATTGTCTTCCCAAGCTACACCCACAAGAGGACTATCCAGGAGGCTGTCGCAGCTGGTGGCCTCAGCTCTTGCTCCATCGTGGCTGTAAGAGTTCAGGGCTATGTTTTTAAGCAGTTGCCCAAGTACACCTGACGTAGTGCTTTTCCTATGATTGTGTCTTCCAACGGGACATGGTTTAGCAACATCTGGTAATGGTGAGGGGTGGGAATTTATGCCAACAGGCAGCGTGGGCAATGCAAAGCATTCACCGTGCTGGTATTTACTGCAATGTGGTGTGGCTGGAAGAGAAACTACGGGAAAAAATTGCAATCAGGAATGCACCAGAGTGGGATGTTCAGGATTCATAAGGCAGGAGGTAATGTGTGATTGCTGCGGACCTGACTAACGGAGGGAGTAATGGTGGAGGGATGAGTGTCACAGAAGCTGGCATTGTGCAGTAGTTATCGGTCTAATCAGTTGTTTTGGATGAGTCCTTCAGGTGTGCTGCTGGGCTGTCATGCTCTGCAGTTGCTGACAGGCAGTAGATGCAGTGNTCCTTCAAGTGTGCTGCTGGGCTGTCATGCTCTGCAGTTGCTGACAGACAGTAGATGCAGCATGCCTGGTGAGCTTACAGAAACCGCTGTGCTGGGGGTAATTTCTGAGGCTGAAGCACTTGTCTGTCCCAACTCACGATGCGCATGGGTCAGGGCTGGCCTCCTGCCTGAAAGAAGACCAGCTTTGGCTGTGCCTTCACCTGCCGGTCAGAGGATCACAGAGAAGCCATTTCTTCTCCTCCTCATATCCTTGCTGCACACCGCCTGTGCGTATGTGTACGCCTGCCTATCCAGTCAGAGCTGCTTCTGAAGCTCTTTTCCCTGAACATCGTCACAAAGTTTGGTTCCAGGATCAACAAGAAAAGACGTCTGTGCTCATGGTGGGGAAAATAAAGTGAGGGAAGCCTGCTGTATCCCTGCTGCCCTGAACAGGAGGTCTTATGCAAGTCTTGATACAATGCAAAGCAATGAGTGTAATTTCCAAGGTAAGGCCATGGCCTTACCTCTGCAGTCAGGACATGGAAGCCATCATAACAGCCCAGGGGTGAGAGGCTGTGCCGACCTGGTCGAGGAATTTTGGATTTGAGGTTGCACCTGGGGGTTGGCACATCCTTCCTTCTCTCACACAATGTCCATGTTTTCACAGCATGGGATAATATCAGCCCATACTTCTGCGTGTTCCAGTAGGGAGCCACATGCCATGCTTTGAGACTGTCTTTTGAGCATGGAAGGGGAGGGTGTCTCTGAGGATGGAAGGGAAAGCTGTGCAAAATAAGAGAGATTATACAGGTGATGTGCTGCAGTGAGATGAACTGACAGGGGAATGAAAGCAAAAGGAGGTCCTGAAGATGTTTGGGGAGAAAGGCAGCAGGGTTCAGGGAGAGCACAGAAAGGTGGGACAGAGAAGAGGGAGCAGTCAGTGTGCCAGGAGGCTGATGTAGTTACACAGCAGCATCCATGATGTGCTTGCGATTGCTTTACAGGAGAATGCCTTTGTTCTGGTAAATAAGTTACTACCAGGTAGTTAGATGAAGCATCTCCCTGATCCCTACTGAAACCTCTTTCATCTGTATTGCGAAGGCCACGTTGTTTCTTGTCCCTGCTGAAAGCATGGGCAGCAAAAACAGCGGAGAGCCAGCCTGTTCTTTGTGGCAGTTTCTCTGACGTAGATGAACCTCTGAAGGGAAGTGTGTGACATCAGGAAGATGTTTTAATCTGAATTATGCTTGCCCATCTGAGCAACAGGTGCCATTTTCCTCTCTTCATTATCTCGTGGCCAGGGCTGCTGCCAGCGTGAGTAAGAAAGGTTTGAGTCACGGGGATGGAGTAGTTCATTTCTTTCTAGAGGCTGTTGTCAGAGACGACGAGGCCCAAGTGTCCATCACGGCGATGAATGATGTGTTGATGAATGAGGGGAGAAGCCTACTCCTGAGAGAAATAAAGCATCCCTCATGAATAACGCAGAGTGTTGCTTTGAGATTCAAGACGTCTAAAACCTGTTGTACATTGAATGTGAATGTGAATGAGGCTTAGGCTCTCTGCAGCTACACACTGCCCTGAACGCACACTATAAATAACTTACCACTGCCACATTTAATTTTTATTTTTCAGCACTGACCATGTATTTGGCCTGGTACCAATGCACATCTAGAGACAAACCTCTCCCAGTCTCTGACAGACCCCAGTGTAGAAAAACACCCTTTGCTTTGCACCACACAGTCTCCATCGATGCTGCTAAGTAGAGTCAGGACCTGTGTTTTGTAGAACATGGAGGCCAGCCGACATGGCATGGAGAATGCCAGTAACAGCTAAATACATGTACTGCTCCAGAGCGGTTCTTAGCTGCAGTGGTCCCTGGCCAGTGTTAACCTCCATGGGTGGACCAGGCGTGGAGTTTGCCTGGGACAGTTCTGGTTGGTCCAGGGTAAAGCCATGACAGGAACTGTGCTAATGATTTAACAGTGTGGACAATCATGGGTTGGCGGTGGAATCCATCCCTTGTCCCAGTTCAGTTTGCTGGAGTAGATGGCACCTTGCAGGATTGGAGGTGTTTACTATGTATATGCAACACACTGGAAGTATTCAGGGTTTTTTTTTTCCCATAATGTTTTATTTTTGTTATGGATTAATTTATTCTGGCCAGTCTGCATCATTGCAATAGCATGAAATTGTTTATTGAGAACCTTTTTGCCCCAGAAGCAAAGTGTTATTCAAGACAGTTTGTGTTGGAGGACAAGACAGACGTTACAGGCCTGTCTATACCCTGCAGCTGAGCGTGGTGCAAAGATCACTGATGTAGATCTATGCAAGCTGGTCTGTCCACATGAGGCTATACAGTGCCAGAGATACTTGCTTAGGGCCTGAATGTAGGCATGGCATTTTTGTTGATAAAATGTCTATAAAATCATGAGTGACACAAAGAAGGACAGTAGGGAATGATTGTTCCTGGTATCTTCCACAGAGGAGATGGGGACATCAGGTGGTAGTGATGGGAGAGAAGTAAAGAAGCGATGGTGATGTTTTTAAAGAATACGTGGTTGGTCTATGGACCTTCTTGCCACAGGATGTTGCAGGTGCTAAAAGTTTATACACATTCAAGGGACAATGCCCAAGATCATAGAAGAGAAATCCGNGTGATGGGAGAGAAGTAAAGAAGCGATGGTGATGTTTTTAAAGAATACGTGGTTGGTCTATGGACCTTCCTGCCACAGGATGTTGCAGGTGCTAAAAGCTTATACACATTCAAGGGACAACGCCCAAGATCATAGAAGAGAAATCCATTGTGTGTTACTAAAACCAGTGAAACCATATGCGGCTTAGGAAATCCCTGAGCTCCAAATGATGAAGCTGGGTACATGAATACTTGGGGGAAATGTCACATATAATTCTACCATTCCTATACTCTTCCCCTGCCATTGCTTGTGGTTGCTGTTGGATTCAGGGTAGCTGTGCACTGTGTTCCACTGCATGCTGTGGTTGTGGCCTGGTACCCTAGCACAATGTCGCTTTAGAAGTGAGCGAAAGCTATTTGGGTTGTCCCAAATAGACCTCACATATATTGTAATGAGGAGTTTCTCTCTGTGTCTCATCTGAAAGGGTGGGAAAATAAGCTTTGAAGGAGGCTGAGTGGGTTTTCCCCAGGCTTTGATAGCTACACTCTGGCAAACAAGAAAATACTATTCCCTGTTTTTTTAGAATTACATACAGATGCACACGGTCTTTGAGTCTTTTCCACTGGAGAATGGACAAGGGCTGGAAAAACCAAAGGCAGGAAAGACCTCATTGGAGTACTCATTTGGTATCAACCCTTACGGACTGACCCTTTGCCTCCTTTGCCTACAGCTTCCTGCAGTTCATAGAATCATAGAATTGTTTGGGTTGGAAGGGACCTTAAAGGTGCTCTAGTTCCAACCCCCCTGCCATGGGCAGAGACACCTCCCACTAGAGCAGGTTGCTCAAAGCCCCGTCCAACCTGGCCTTGAACACTTCCAGGGATGGGGCAGCCACAGCTTCTCTGGGCAACCTGGGCCAGTGCCTCCCCACCCTCATAGTGAAAAATTTCTTCCTAATATCTTATCTAAATCTACCCTTTTCCAGTTTAAAACTGTTCCCCCTTCTCCTATCACTACATGCCCCTGTAAAATGTCCCTCTCCAGTTCTGCTTGATGTCTGTAGCCCAGCCCTTCCATAACTGGGAGGAGATGGCTTTTGTGGTGCATTGGTGCTCTGCAGTCCAGAATTGGAATAACACTGTGAGACATGACATTTCTTCATGCCAAACTATTCTTCTTGGTGCCAACCCAGATGAGCTCTGTCTTGAAAGCCTAAGCAGCTGCAAGGGATTATGAAAGAGAGAGAGAGAGAGAGTACCAATGACATCACTTCCAATCAAGGTGAAAGTTATTTTGACTGTCCGTGATCATTCAAAATATATCTTATGAAACACCAGACAGACCTGCCTGCTGTGGTCATATTGCTGTACTGTGGGACCTCAGCAAACAGGTTAGCACACTAGAGTAGTGTCGGTAGTATTTACCTTGGTGTGGTCCAATGTAAAGCTCTTTATATACCTTTCTCACTGTTATCCCAGCCCCTTGGCTTGTTAGGGGATGCATTTGCTATACCTAATTTTAAGGTCTTCTATTTGATGTTTCTTCTTCATCACAGAAGAGTGAGAAATACCAATGTCACATTTAACCTATTTGTCTTTAAGCCTTGTGTTTCCTATGGTTCACATGGAGACGTCTCTTTATTCTCTGGTAAAGGGCTGTGGCATTCATGTAGAGGAAGTTGGGCTGAATTTTGGTAGCTGAAATCTGCTACCATAGTAGTTGCTTCTGCTTCTGCCTTTACTTGACACAAGTAAAACTCAACANAGGGTTATTTCCTGGTGTTAATGATCCCCTGTGCCCCTCTTCCTCGGGCAATTACTGACCTTCAAATTTTTCCCGGAGGCAGCCTCTGATGTTAAGACGACAGTGGTTTGTTTTAAATTTGAGGTTTACTGAATTTCAGATAACATGCACTGCTGGAGTTTGCTTTTCATGCATTGCTGTCTGCATTGCTGGATAGATTCTGTAATGCTCAAGTAATGGAGAGTTAAGTCTTTCTTTGGTATATTTTGAACCCCCTTATTTCAGAGTGCTGAAGGCAATGACTAAGGTGCCTATTCCTTAAAGCCATGTTGCACTGGAGAAATATATGACTCTGATCCCCTATATATGAATCTATTTGTAAAGTCTTATTCCAGCTTCATGAATAAAGTCCTTTCTTTACCCCAGCTTCATGGTGAAAATACAGTAAAAGACATTTATCTGATACTGTGGAAAGTGAGTATGACATGGGCAGAATAGAAATCAGAACTCCTGGATATTCTATCTGCCGGTGTCTGTGCTTTCCTATCTGTAAGATAGGGATATGGATATATTCCTATCTTATGGGAGAGCTGTGAGTCCCAAGTTAATTACAAAGTCTGTGACAAATCTTAGAAATTCAGTTGTGAGATAGTGTGTAAGCATATAATATTAATGTTTTATAATCTCCTTAAACTGTCTCTGTGGATGTCTTTAGTGAGAGGGATATAGTGATATCAAAAGAAATCTTTTTTCACCCCAACCATTTTCTTTAGAACCCAAAGTGAAAGCTGTTTCCACCAACTGCCATCTCTGCAACCATCTGGAAAATCACATTTTCTGAAGCTTTCCTTCTCTTTATCAGCTGTAACTAAAGCTATAAAATGGGAAGATGTCCCTGGTTTAATTAACACCCCTGTAGTTCAAAAGCTGATCTTAGTAATGAGAGGCAATTATAGCCCTTATTGAGGGACAGTCAGGTGGAACAAACCCAGCATCAATCTATTGAAGACACTTCCCTTTCCAGGTAATTTGGAAACCGCTTTGTATGATGAACAGGCTACCTGGCCCAATACAACAGGTGAATCTTCTTGTTTTGTGACCTGAAAAGAACTTCCTATTTTGAGTTATGTGCTTCTTTTGTAACCTGGTTTTTACATCCCATCTGTCTGCCACCAACTGACAACTGACCTAAGGAAATACCTGTTGCTTTTTGGAGGGCATTCTTTCTCCTTTTATTTTCCTTGTTCACTGTTGCCTTTCATTTTGAAGGTTGCCTGGTGTTCATGTTTTTGTTGAAGCAAAACTGCAGACTCTGTGGCGAGCACACGTCCTGAGGGCTATGCAGAGTTCTGGTTTCTGCACCTCAAAAAGGATGTGGTAGAGCTAGAGAAGGTCCAGAGAAGGACATTGAAATGATCAAGGGAATGTGATTTCTTCGGTATGAGCTAAAAAGACTGTGGCTCCAGTTCAGACAGGAGAAAACTGAGAGCAGAGATAAAGCTGAGTTTAGCTGAAGTCATGAAGGTGATAGATAAGGTACATGTAGAACTTTAGTACTAGAGCTAAGGGGCACTAGCTGAAACAAGGAGATCTGCTTGAAATTATGATGTACATTTTTAAACAGCAAATAGTGAGCTTCTGGAATCTGTTGCCACAGGAGATTCAGGAGGTGGGCAGTGTCAACAGTTTCAGTAAAAGGATTAGACAAATTCAGAGCAGCAGATCCATGACTCGAGTCTAAAGGTGATGGGCAGGGCTGAGGTAGTATGAGGGGAATGGTCCTGCTTCAGTAGTATCTCAGGTGCTGTCTGGCCTCCAGCTTCTGATCTGTAAGAGTGTGGGTCTGCTGTATGCCCCATGTTTTTTCTGCCAGCCTTCTGTGGATATCGTAATATCTCGGAGGTCTCAAATGATGCTAGATGCATCTTTCTGGAAAACTGATTTAAACCCTCGGTGTCTACAATGCAGGCACCTAGATTGGAGCTAGTTACTGAAGGTGGAGCTCTACTCATTATTACGATGCCCGCATTGGGCTGTTTGCAGGTAGTTGTCTACCTGTGCAGTAGGTGTCTAAATTCTCCTGCAGTCAACAGATGTCTATAGTCAGTCTAGTGGGGACCTAATGAATAGAGTCAATGGAACAGTCAGTACTGTCATTTTGTCTTGCCGTAAGGTAGACTTGGGATGGTCAGTTAAATAGCTCACTACTGCCTGTTTTCGTTAAATCTTTGTTGACTATAGTGGGAGCTTGGACACCTAGCACACACATAAATAGCAAAATTTAGGTATATTATTCTTTAACTGAGTTCTGTCCCAAGATTTCTGTTATAATGACTGTGGAGAAATAGGTGTCTCCTGAGAATAACTCACGGACCTGGTTTAGACACCTAGGTGTAGATGAGAGGAATTGCACTTGTGAAGTGCATATTTCTATTCATTGACTTTAAGGGGAGTCTAGATAGTGGTACCCACATGGTCAATACACAGCATAGCCAGATGAGTCCCAGCCATCCCATTTTGAAGACTTTGGTACTGTCACTTAGAGTCTCAGCTGTAAGAAATTTAGATTTTTAAAGCAGTGAGATGTGAAAAAGTGAAATTATAATTTCAAAACAGTTGTGTTGCCTCCCCTTATGGTTTGATTTAGAATAAAGGCCTAGCCACAATTTTACCATCTGTAAACTATGGTGTGAAAAGTGCTACATCCTCTGTCTTGGATTAGTTTAACATCCTGATTAAATTACCGTTGCCAGACTAGCTGTAAAAGCTGTAAAACTATAAAACAAGCTGGTAAGTTGTTTATTCTTCCATAATTATCCTGGGCTGCATCCCCAGCAGCGTGGCCAGCAGGTCGAGGGAGGGGATTCTGCTCCTCTACTCTGCTCTTGTGAGACCCCACCTGGAGTACTGTGTCCAGCTCTGGAGCCCCCAACATAAGGAAGGACATAGACCTGTTGGAGCGAGTCCAGAGGAGGCCACGAAGATGATCAGAGGGCTGGAGCACCTCTGCTGTGAGGACAGGCTGAGAGAGTTGGGGTTGTTCAGCCTGGAGAAGAGAAGGCTCCAGGGAGACCTTATTGCGGTCTTTTGGTACTTAAAGGGGGCCTACAGGAAAGATGGGGACAGACTTTTTAGTAGGGCCAGTTGTGATAGGACAAAGGGTAATGGTTTTTAAACTAAAACTGGTTTTTGTAATGGTAACGATTTTTAAACTAAACTAAACTAGTAATGGTAATGGTTTTTAACCTAAAGGAGGGAAAATTTAGACTAGATACAAGGAAGAAATTTTTCACAGTGAGGAAGGTGAAACACTGGCACGGGTTTCCCAGAGAGGTGGTAGATGCCCCATCCCTGCAAACATTCAAGGTCTGGTTGGACGGGGCTCTGAGCAACCTGATCTAGTTGAAGATGTCCCTGCCCATTGCAGGGGGGGTTGGACTAGATGACCTTTAAAGGTCCCTTCCAACCCAAACTACTGTTCTACAATTCTAATTAAAGATAGAGCAGGAATTGAATCCCTGAAGTCCTATGGTGTTCCAGCAGTGAGTGGCTTTCATAGGGTGTCTAGGAGAAAGGTTTGTTTAGTATGGAAGAGTTTGTAAAGGAATTTCTTTGTTTGGTGGGTCTGTGGATGTTGTTAACTCCATGCTGCCAGCAGACACAGAATTTGGATGCCATCTGTGTTCTCTGGTTTTTGGACAGGGCAACACCAACTCTTCAAAAATATCATGGAAAATTCCACCTATATCCAAAGTGTCCAGTATTGCATGTGGTCCAGGATGGACGTGAAATTTCTTTAGCAAATGAATGCAATATAATCTTGTTTAGGAGAGCGCACAGTTCTTTGAAGTACGATGGATTGCCCATTCTTTCATCTTTCCTATTCCTGTGCGTACAATTTTGTTGTTCTGTGTCTTATTTGCTTTGGTTACAGGGCATCGGCCAGGAATATTGTGTGACTGTGATTTTCCTGTAGCCTTGGATCTCGCTGCAGCATCAGAGTCTCTGTGATTCGTGTGGCTTGTGTGAAAGGGGGACTGTGGTCATCACCTGTCTTGCTGATTGTTTTGTCTTTTCATTCCCTCTTCCAGGTTACGGACATGCCGCCCCAGGGACGGATGCTGGGAAGGCCTTTTGCATGTTCTATGCGGTCCTGGGGATCCCACTGACACTCGTCATGTTCCAGAGCTTGGGCGAGCGCATGAACACCTTCGTCAAGTACCTCTTGAAACGCATCAAAAAGTGCTGTGGGATGAGGAGCACTGAGGTCTCCATGGAAAACATGGTCACTGTGGGTTTCTTCTCCTGCATGGGAACACTCTGCATTGGAGCAGCAGCCTTTTCCCAGTACGAGGAATGGAGCTTTTTCCATGCTTACTATTACTGCTTTATAACATTGACTACGATAGGGTTTGGAGACTACGTGGCCCTGCAGACCAAAGGGGCCCTTCAAAAGAAGCCTCTCTACGTGGCTTTTAGCTTTATGTACATTCTAGTGGGGTTGACAGTCATTGGGGCATTTCTAAATCTGGTTGTTCTCAGGTTCTTAACCATGAACAGCGAGGACGAGAGGCGGGATGCTGAGGAACGGGCGTCCCTGGCAGGGAACCGCAACAGCATGATTATCCACATCCAAGAGGACTCCCAGCATGGTCGGCCACGGTACAAGGCCGAAGTAACAGACCTTCAGTCAGTTTGTTCCTGCATGTGTTACAGGTCCCACGAGTACACCAGCCGGGTGGTGTCCCACCAAAATTCGTTCAGCTCAAAGCTGAACCCCCAGTACTTTCACTCCATCTCTTACAAGATAGAGGAGATCTCGCCAAGCACATTAAAAAACAGCCTTTTCCCATCTCCTGTCAGCTCCATCTCACCTGGGTTGCACAGCTTTACAGATAACCACAGGCTGATGAAAAGGCGAAAGTCCATTTAAAGGGATTTGTCTTCTTTTGCTTTCCTTGTTTTCCCCAGTTCTTATCCGTTGTTTTGGGTTTTTTGTTCCCTGAGTGAGACGGAGCGAGGCCAAAGGGAGTAGAGAAAGCCAGTCCTCCTCCGAGACTCAGCTCTTGAGCATGAAGCATGGATTATTACTGTTCCAGCAAAGTATGCCTTACATTACCCCCTCGGTGGATGTCAGAGGATTCAAGGTGACGTGAAGTGGGTACCAAATCCAAAGTTGCACACACAGCTGGGAGCCTTCATGTGCCGCTGGCACTCCTGACCTAATAAACTATTTTCCTCACAAGCAGGTTGCAGCGTGCGTGCGTGTGCGCGTGTTGGGTGTGTGTGCGTGTGTGTGCGCGTGCAATTCCACAACTAGTGCCATGTGACAAAAATTAAAGCATCAGGTATTTATTTTTTTTTTTTCCCTTGAAGCAATTGTGTTCCAGCCTGCTTTTAACTTTTAGATTGCTTCCAAAAGGAACGGGGAGGGTGGGAGGGGAGCCAATCTTTTCGTTTTTTTGCCAAGACAAGCATGCGCCATAAGCAGTCAATATACCAGGTGTATCATGATAAATTTTTTACTGCTAGATTTTAGATTGTATTAACATTAAAAAAAGGCAGGAAAAGATGGATCATTTTAGCTTGCCAGTTCAAAATTTAAAAAAAAAAATAAATAAAATAAAGCATGCACTTTGTAAAACTGGTATGCATAATAAAAACACAAGAAAAACTAGCAATGGAATAAATAATCAAAAGCAAATAATCCTATTGATTTAACTATATTTACTTTTAGCATTTTCAACTGTTCCAACAATTTTCAAGTGGAATTTTTAAAAGAAATTGGGAGAATTGTTGGAACTAAAGAGTGTATTTTGTTATTTTTATTTTATTTATGAAATTATTATTATTATTATTATTATTATTATTATTATTATTATTATTATTATTTTGTGCAGCAATTACCTGCATGAATAGGAATTATATTTTTTGGAATGCTTGGATTAGGATGGGTATAAATAGGTGGATGTATATTTTTTCTTATAGAATAGTGACAGGGCATTCCTTGTTTTAAATACAAAAATAAAGATGATTGTCTCTAAATGCTTTTGATTTGTAAATAATGGAAAGCCTTTGTTGGTCTCAGGAAGAATTCAAGGGACAGTATCTTGTGTTTGGCTCACTGGGAACTTGTGAGATTAGATGTGATATTGCTTTTTTGCTAGGCAGAAAGGCAAAATGCGTTTAGCAGTAATGGGCAAAAGCAGTTTTACTCCCGTGTTTGGAGGGTAACACTCGGAGTGATTGCATTGGCAAGTTATAGTGGAGGATGTTGAGACCATGTCGTGGAGTTGTTCCTTGGAGATTGTCCATCTCTCGGTTGTTCATCGGGACCAAACAGACTTTACAGAACCTAATTAGAGGCCTAATCCAGCTCCCTTTTAAGACAATAGGAATTTGCAATGATTACATGGGATTTAGTGCTTTGGGAGATTTATCTTTGATTTGACAGGGGTAGGACTGCGAGTTTTATAAACCTGCACCTTTGTCTCTGATTTAATCCTATCTTTTAAATCGCCTTCTGTGTTAACTCGCCATACAAAAACCATCTTTTTTTGGCAGTAATCACCTCCTGCTGATTCTACTATTTTGTGCTCTCAGTGTAAAAACAATAATCCTTTTTTTTTTTTTTCCTTAAACTAGGTGGTGTATTTTTGTACAAGCCCCAGCTCTGAGCTCTGTGTGCTAATGGATGTTGATATCCTTTCAAAGAGGCACCTACAAAAAGCATTAATAGGGAGAAATGAGGAACATCATTCCTCCTCTGTTCTCTTCTCTCTGGCTTTAAATTATTAGCTATATCAAATATGTTCATGTTGTCCTAATTTCCATACCTGTGTTTCAACAAGTAAATGAAAAGCAAATATCCATGACTTTGCCTCCCCTATGCAGCTTCCTTTGTGATTATAAATTGCTGTGGCATGAAAACCTCCTTTAAGATTAGTGAAGAAATAACTTGGGATTCTTAATGAGGATGGATGAGGATGGAGTTTTTCAGTCTAATATGTGGGGGGCAATGTCCTTCAGCACAGTAGGAGAGCATGCTGGATGCATTAATGATACCGTGGCACCATGTCCTAAGGCAAATGCTGATGGCAGAAGTATTGAAGCAAGCATAGCGAGAAAAGCAGTTTCAGGATGCGTTACAACAGCTCAGTGATTGCCACCTAGAAGCTGCTTTCTGCGAGGGTGGCCCATAGGGTTCACAGTGCTGTCCAAATTCACTTTTGTAGACTTTGCTTGTGGCATCCCAGCAGTACAAATGAAAGTAGGTTTCTTTTCCTGCTAAGGAGATAAGACAAAGTATGCCTGGAGTATAGAGATCGATATCAGGTACATACGACACCAGCTATATTTGATACTGGAGAAATGCAGGAAAGGTTTGGGGGTTTGTGGAACTCGAGTGAACTTCAGTCTGCTGAGCAAAGGAGAACTTTGGTAACAGGACTTTTAGCAAAAAATTTAAACAGTTTTGTGAAAAAAGGTAACATCACATAAAACATCGATTAGCCTTTTCGTTTTTTTTTTTTCCTCTAAGAAAAGAGGAAAATTCTGTTTCTGCTGCATATAAAACTAATCTTTAAATGTTGTATAAATCATGTTGAACTCCAGAAGTTCAAAGCTGTTACACACTCTAGCTGATTTTTTACTAAGTCTTCCCTCTGGAACCATAAATGAAGAGTAAATTTTAATACATGTGGTGTTTAACCAGGGGAACAACTTACCTCGTCATGTCATGGGTTATCTGCCACTTAGAGTCTTTGCATTAAAACTCAATGGCTTTATAAAAGCTCTGCTTTAGCTTAGTCAAAGTGTATGGATGTGGTTGAAGAAATCTGTGTATGTTGATATGAAGGAGCCAGCGTAGATGTCCATAGTGACATTTTAAGTCTAAAAGCTGTAATGAGTGCGTACGTGGGGAACTGTTTTGCTAAAATGTATCTGCATTCCTTAGGATTTTTAAATACGTTTATTTATTTTAATTTTCTGCTGGAAGAACCTGCAGTTCTGTCCAATCTATATTTTTGTTACACACGAGATTTTAAAGTAGCAAGATATTTCCTTTGCAAGCCTGCACGCATTCAGGCGTTTTCATGAGCTCTTGCAGGACCGTGCTTTGCGAGCAGCCACAAATAGCAGAACTCTCATGTGTACACATCGGTACACCAGGCACAATATGCCTCTCTCTTTTGTTGTTTTTGTGGTTCTTGAGTGATGTGTGAATAATTACTGGGGCTGCCTGGAACTGGAACAGACAGTATCATGAAAGGGAAGCTTTTGTCCAAGGTTAATCCCAGCTTTTCAGTTTCACATGAAAAATCAGTCAGTGAAAGGTGAGCTAATTTTTGTCTGCTCTGTCTCTGACTTCTTATTACCCTTCATGAATACTGGTTTCTTCCCACGACACTGCTCTTCACAGACTATCTTTCCTGGTACATTATTAGGTTTATTCCACTTAAGACATTATTTCTTTCAGTTCAACCTCTCTTGCTTGCTGCTCACTCTTTTGAAATCCAGCTAGAAGCAGGTAGTAGTGATGATGCTTATGACAAGACGTCCTAATATCCAAAATACCTAACCTGTGTTTCCGTAGCATGCAGACGTCTGCTATCACTTTGTGATGCACTCTCAGTCCCTGGAGTCTCATTTCCCCTACCCTTCCCTATTATTAAGCATTAGAAATAATAATAATAAATCAGATTAGTCTATTTATGTCACACTAATGTGCTCTTCATCAAAACAACACAAATTTAGCTCCCTGCTGTCGAGTTTGATTATATAACAACCCCATTATCCTATCATATTTCATATTATCATCAAAGGGAAAAATCAGTTTGATCAGTGAAGCACCAAAATAGCTTTGACTGAGCATGCTGTGATATGGAAACGAAAGAGGAAACTTAATAGAACAATGCAGGCACAACTCTCCACTTGGTCTTCATTACGGCATAAGGAAGATCCTGACTGATCTAACTGGGGCTGCCCTGCCAGAACTTTGTTCATGTATCTGCTTTACAGGGATGACTGTAGTGGCGGAGCTCTAGAAAGGGCGTTTGGATGTTACTTCAAGGGTTCAAAGTAGCTTCTTGGTTGTTAATGAATGGAGAAGATGTACAGTGGCCTTCAGCAGTAGACTTCTGTTTGGACTCCTCTGTAACACCTCATGAGGACAAAATCAACAACATTATGAAACAAAAGAAGAGAGGGAAGTGACCAAGTTAATCTACAATATTGTAGGTTATCTCATTAGTTTCCCAGTGCTTCAATCGAAAAAATGCCAGAAACAATCAAGATTATTGCGAATCAAACCTGAGCAAGGTAATTTCTTGTTTTCTCTGACATATTTGAAAGCTTTTGTTGTGGAAAAAAAGCATAATTTGTTGCTAAAAGCCTAAAAAAGAGCAGTCAGTGGAACCAAGATGGAGAATGAAAATGTTCCAGAACAATTTGGTGTGTGTAGACCAGAGGGCAGGGGCTTGGGTGGAAGTAGCTTTATGTCCTCATTTAGCATGTAATATTCCTGTTCATATTAGGATCTAATTAAGACAGTCATTTAATATCTTTATGAGGAAGCCAGACTAGAGAGATGTGTTGGAGTGTGTCCATTACACTAATGTTATGGACTTTTTAATGCATATGTCAACACAACACTATTATTGACTGGAGCATTGCACAAATTTCAATGAAAATCACACCACCACTACTTTCATCAACTACAGAACTGAAAAAGAAGTATTGTCTTTCTGACCAACCTGCCTTTCATCTAACTTTAATATCAAATTTTATTTTGGGAACTTCAGCAAGGTAGAGTGTATGAAAAAGATTCGCCATCATAACAATACACCAAAGCCGAAACAAATGGAATAATGACGATGGACACAGAGAAATTGATTACAGATGGAAGGTGCTGTGGGACTCTTATGCTAGTTAATCTGAGCTCAGAGGCTGAATTAAAACCTTGAAAACTGATGGCAAACTTTGCCAAAATGCAGTTTGCAATTATTTAAGATGCAGATAATGGACATGGCAAAGGAACTTTCATCCAAAAAAAAAGTAGTAGGAGGGCAAAAAGAAAGTTGGAAAGAAAGAAATTGTTCTCAAAGACAGGAGTAGTTGTGCTATTCCCAGTTCAAACCACCATCAGGTGATACTGAAGACTGTTGTACTTTGATCTATGTAGAATCAATCTGAGAGAGTGACTGTCCTCTGCTCAATCAAGGTCTACACCATGGTGTTTCACTGATTACTGCTGATAAGGAGATTCATGGAGTTCCTGATTCTCCAGTCAGGTTTTTGCTGCTGTTGTCACTGAAACCAGGATTTTATTCAGCCAGCCCATCCCAAGCAGTGCTGGTCCCTGTGATGTATTATGTTAGTGATGCTGTTTCCTTTGCTGGTGCTCCCAAGTGCAAGGCTTCAGTAGGATGTAAGCAAACTCTTTCCTCCTCTAAAGCCTGGAGTGGCACAACCTTCCTCTGAAGCCAGTGGACACTTTACTAAAGCTGAACTTGTTCAGACTGGCCCTAATCTTTCAATTGTTCGGTGATTATTATTATTTTTTCCTTTTCCCCAAAGAGGCTTCTCCAAAGCCCCTGACTCTCAGGGGCCATATTGTCGTTTGCACAAATTCCCAACTCATGTACATGTACACGTCAGTATTCCTTTGGGGGAAAAGTCCAACATAAAGCTTCAAATTGAGGAGCTTTAAGAATTTGTGTCCCCGTTACACTGGGGCTCCATAAAGTTTCTCCTTGTGTGCGCTGGAGAACGCAGACATGGGCAATGCATGATGGTTGTTGGGCTTGCACATATCTTAGGTGGATGTACAGCTGCTGAGCTGGCTGTTGCTGGACTATTTTCTGAAGTGGGTGGGTTTATATTGCTGTGAATTGATAAACTGCAGTGAAATTAAAATGCTGTAAGGCTATTTCCAGTATGGTAACCTAACTGATTTGGGTGCAACGCAATGAGTCCTGATTTATACTCCTTTACTGAAACTGGAATGTGAGCCTTTTTCTATTTACTGCTAGATACTATATCAGTGTCTCCAACTACTGCTTATCATGAACAAACTTTCCTAAACCTGATGGAGAGCAGAAAGACCTAAAGACAACAGTCAACCTGTATAATTTATGGAACTGTATTTTGCTTTATGGAATCCGGTCATCCAAAGATGCCTGCTAATTTTAGGCTGGAAATACTATCCCTGGATAGTGTTCCACCTTCATTTGTCTCTCCTTCTTTGAATATTGTAATTAATAAATATCCCAAAGCCCTCCCTCACCTTGCTTTCTGACAATATAAGGAGTGCTGACATACATTAACACCCACAACAGTTTGGGGGGGAAGGGGGAAAGGGAAAAAGACAGATTAGTGCTGCAATTTTATTGGTAATTAATATTCACAGTTCCAAGCTGTGTCGTCTTTTAGTTCACTTTGAGAAATGCAGAGCAAACAGCAGCATGATAACATTTATCATAGCTGGCTAATTCACAAGTGGAGCTAGCAAATATAATAATTGAAACTATGCTCTATAATGCATCTTCCTCATGCATGACTTCTGATACCACTAGCCTGGCTTTGATTCATTGTTTATCTGGTCTGTGGAACAGCTTGCAGTAATTGCTGTGTCCAGAGCACTATACGTGAGGCTAGAAGAGAGATCCGTTTCACAGACAGTGGCCCTCCGGCTTTCTCCATATGCCCTCCCCCCTTTCCTACCCAGACATTAACTCATTAGCTTGCCATTTCATAGACGTATGTTCAGACCCAAGATCACCACACTCTGTACTTTCCCCCCCCTCATCTATTAATGAAAAGCATTATGCTACAGAACTGCACCCTGGGGAAGGAAATGTTCCACTCTAATTACTACTGACAAAAGAAATCTACAGATTGATTAAAAACAATATGCAGGGAATCAAATAGGAAATGCAAAGTGCATGAACCTGCACGGGTGCGATCCACTTCTTCCCTAGCTGGGATGCGAGGAGAATTTGGGANGTCCATCAGGAGAAAGGGCAGCACGAATGACATGAGCAGGCAAAGAGACACAGTGGTTTGTCTCATTGTAGGTCATTGGTAAGGTCTGTGGCGTGGTTTCAAATTAAGGAAGAGCCATGGGTCTTCTGGGTTTAGTCTGTTTGCTAGTCATCTGCCAGCATCCTCCCAAGCAGGAATGGCAGGAGGTGTGGGAAGGATGGACCATGGCTGGTGGAGTGGATTGTCATTGGTGAGATCAGATTACTGATGTTGGTGTCAAGCAGGAAGCAGGGAAAGTTGTGTCTTCTAGACCGTCTTCCCTCTACTATTCCTTGGCAGAGACCAGTTACACCATCCCTCGTATTGCCTGCAGCAAATCTGTACTGTGGCTCAGAAAGACCTGGGTTGTGTTATCCTTGCCCATCATTGATAGCGTCTCCCCAGAGCTGTGCCATAGAAATGTGTGGGAAATGCTGAGCTTCTCCAGCTGGGTTCAGGAGGTGACAATACAGCAAAGAAACCTCTTCATACTGACTGTGTTTGGACAGTTTCTACATGTCAAAACATAATCAAAATTGACCTTTAGAGAAATAACATTAATTCAGTATTGCTGGCTCTCCCTACAGCATGGGTACGTAGCTCCTTAATCATAATTATTGTTAAGAGGCTAATTAATCTGATAACAGTATTTAATTAGATTAGCTAAAGTAGAGCGTGTAAATGATTTTGGCCTCCCAGAGTCTGAAATTGCAAATCTTCAAAATGATTTCCAAAAGGTCTGTTTGGTGATATCACTGCTGACATGGGGGTCGTGCCACGGCTGTGCTATTGACAAGCACCATCTTGGCACATTGACTGGAGCTGGTCGTGGGAGTTTCTGGGGAAAGGATTTTAGCTCAGATCCAATATACGGAGTGAGGCTCTTAATTCCCACAGAACTAAACAGGTGCTTAAATGTCTTTGTGGAGATAAGCTTTGGGCCTGATTTTGTCCAGTTTTGTGTCTTTCCAAGGGCAAGAACCAATGTTGTGTCTTAGAGAGATGAGATGATGCAGACAATGAGCAAGGGGCTGTATTTCAGGATGGAGCATGGTTCTGGTACCCATTTGGTGCAATGGGCAAAGTGTCTCAGCTGTCTGGGATAGATTATGCTTCTAGAAGGAAGAGTTGCTGGATACATGTCCAAACATGTTTGGACCACCTGGGGAATGGGGAAGATACAGTTGAGTTTCTGTGTCACAAGCTGGATCAATGAGAACACTTATGCTATGGCGTATCCTTCTCCCAAACACTCTCTGAGCAAGGTTAAAAAAAAGTCAGAGCAAAAGACTGGATTTATTCCCGGCCCCTGGGTGCGGGTGATGAAGGACAGTGCTGATTGCTAACTCGCCCACTGGGCAAGAGCTCAGGGTAGCATTCTCCTTAGGAACCAAGACAAGGAACTTTGGTGACAGAGCCTTCAGATAGCTCCACAGCTGTTTCTTCTAATTTTTCCTTTAAAGTACCTAGCACATTTCTCTGATCTCTCTGATTTGAAGCTCTTCTTCTGAGCACCCCTTCTGAATGGTGATGTGGATGAATTGGAGTTTCTTCTTCAGCGTGCAGCACTGGGCACATCTCATTATTTTCTTTGTGCCAGTTATCCAAATGGATCTGTGGGGAAGCTCACAGCTATTCATCGTGGCTGTGGCCACCAGAACCTGGCCAAATTCTTCTGGTTGCTCTGGCAGCTGTCGTTTTGCCAAAAGATTGGCCAGGTGCAACACAGGAGGAAAGACATATATGTGAGATCCATTTAGCAATGCACAGTTAGCTGTTGTGGGGTTTTTTGATCTTCACTGTTCATTCCTTTCATGTTCTTCAGCATCTAAGCCCCAGTTGCTCTACGGTGACTTATCTGTCTTTGTGACTTCTCTTTTCTTTGAAGAATTCCTTACTGTCACACACATTTTCCAGAAAAGAAGGATGCCATATTGCTCCTTTTTAGCATATCTTTTCAATTCCCAACATGGAGAGATACTGCGGTCAGAGGCAGCAGTAGGAAATTCCTCTTCATTGTTGATACTGTGCTCATTTTATTCTCCTGGGAAGGTTAGTACAGCAGAGTCTGCTGTGGTCACCACTGACCAACACAGCTGGTGTGCTTAACACAACTTCATGATCTTCTCATGCCAGTTTGCCTCCTTTTCGACTGCTCAGCTGCATTTACATTGTGGCAGATACTTTCTGTGTAAGTTGTTAGTGCAGGAATATTATTCAGATATTAGAGGACATGGACGACAACAAGAGAGGCATCCCAGCGTCCAAGTTACAACAGGTTTAAGATTGTTAATCTAGCGGTTGGCTTTATTAAGTAATTTCCTGGGTACCACTCTGAGCGCCGCTCTTTTGGACTTCAACATTAACAAATTTGGTTAATCCACACAAAGTTAGTTTGGGTGTAAGTACTGTTGGGTTGACCCTGTATGAAAAAAGGACTAGTATATGTTTCAGAAAGAGTCCTGTCTACTACAAACCTTTTTTAACAACTAACTAGTAAGCAGAAATTATGAGAGACTGCCTCATTCTTTAGAACGCAAACCTAATTTGTCTTTCTTTTACGCAATGTACATTTCCTATAATATGCCATACAACCAATAATCCGTCTGTTCCTTTTTTTGCAAGGTCAGGAGTGAACTGTGGCAGAAAAAAATGTTTTCTTTTTCCTCTTCCCTTGACTTGTTAAGATTTGTGTGGCTGTTTGTTGCCATTGAGGAATATTGACTAAAACTTTTGATCCTAGTGATATGATGGCAAAGGAAATTATTTGGAGCTGGATAGGTCGATGGGGAATGGGAGGGGGGCTTAAAAGTTGTTTCCAGTAGGCCAAAAGAATGTAGATACTGTCTCTTCAAGGTGCAATTTCTTACTTCAACAAACTGTTCATCTACGAGAAACAGGGATAAAAGTGTTCAATTTGGGACCTAAGGAGTTTATATGGAAATTCTTGGATTTCTTCCAAACACACATACATGTTGAAATTAAATTGTGATTCCTACTTTGGAGACTGAGCCTTCCTGCTCAGACAGAAGCGTGTGTGTATGTGTGTGTTTGTGAGTGTGTGTTGATGCTATGTCTCTTTTGGATCTCTTGACACTTTTTGGTGCATTTTTGTACTTCTTTGAATGTGCATATGCGGACTTACCGATGGTGTATTGACGGCATTCTAAAGGCCCTCAACAGCCTGAGATAGAGCAAAACTCTCTAAATTTCTACCCTGGTTGATACATTTTCTGTGCAGCACACAGAGCGTTAGGAGCACGGTCATCTAGAAAGAGGAGCTGCTTGGCTGTGGAGACTGCACTGGGAATTTACCTCCTGGAAGCTGTTTTCTCTGCTCATTTCAGACCTCTAACTTCAACATAGTTGTTGAGCTGGTCCTAGCAAAGGACAAATAGCAGGTCATAAGCATCAAGATGCGATTTGTTAAACCAGTGATAACTTGATTACAAAGAACCAAATTAAAGACTCTTTTGTGTTTTAATTTCTCTTTCTGGCCTTCTCCGTAATGGGAGAGGAAGCCTTCACATATGGCCTTAGAATGCCGTACTGGAGTTAGAATGCAACAACAGTCAAATGAAAATAAGATGTATTGCAGCTTACATAAAGAATGAAAACTGTATCACACAAATGTTTACAAGTCCAAGTAGACAGCGAACCCCTGTACAATATGTAATTTATGCAAGGGATTGCATCTTTCTTTTGTAATGAATGCACTAAGCAACCCTGTATATATTTTACAATGTCTTTACAGAGAAAAAAAAAAAGAATCATTTACTGTAGTGTTGTAAAATAATGCACTTTTCTAATTTTTTCATTAAAAATCCTATGGCACGTTTTCAAATGTATATTGTTTCTTTTATATTGAATGTGGAAATGTTAACTTCCTGTAAAATTGCACTACAGAAGTAAAATCCACTGATGGAACTTATTTTGTTAAAGTCCCTTGACAACCAACAGATGTTTATGATTATATGATATGTATGTGTGTGCGTATATGTGTATATAGTGTATATGTAATGTATATATATGTATATGCACACACACATATATCTAGTGATATGTGTATATATATAAAATGATATAGGTCCAGATTTATATATGATTGTATTAATATAATATCTATAGATTAATAGATATATAGATATGTATATATATTCATACATACACACAAGAATCACAATGTACAAACCCAGGAAGGATTACTCATTAAATTTAAGGGGGTTGGGGGGGAGAAAGATGTCATATACAGAAGATATTTTGCATTGCAATAAAAGCTTTTTTGACAAAAGTACGTGCAGAGTGAAGTATGACCCTTCATCAAATACCCAACTATGCTGCTCCNATAAGAGAAGAGTCAGTGTGTGGTGTACTGGAATTAGCTGTTGAGACTCCCCCCACCTCAACTTTGTGGAGCTGAAGGGCAAGATCTCAGGATACCGAAGTGAACAGCATAACTTCTGACTTGAAGAGATCAGCGTTTCACTCACAAAATTATTAATCTAGTGCTTCCTAGCAAAAGAAGGGAAGTGGGGCTCGGTGCCAATTTTAGCTGGCAGGTGTTGCTGTGAGGCACAAGCATGATTTCTCATTTGGGATGGAGCGTTGGGGCAACTTGTACTGTTGTTGCCATCCAGGTAAGTCACAAGTGGAGTCAGGTGCAGGACCTCACTTTGCCCTTACGATGTGAGTTCTACATACTGCTGCTCGTGGAAGAATTCTAAAAGTTTCCAGAGCTAATATTTCATATTTGAGAAACGCCTCACCAACAGAAAGAATCCCCTCTTTTTTCCTTTTTTTTTTCCTGATGATGCAGTGACCAGAAGCTGATCCCAGCTGCACAGTGACAGAGAATGAGAGGTTTTATATTTCCTAGCAGCAGTCTTGATGAAAGAAAATGTCTACATGAACACCGAGAATTGTTAACCATGAGAATAAAAAAACGGTTGCAGCAAATTTGCCATGACATGCAGTGCTAAAACAGAGACCAACTACCTTGTGCACTCTTACAGGAAGAAACCATTGCCTTAATACAGGAGGTATTTGGTAGAAGTCACTGTTCTCTGTGATAACAAGACTGAGATTAGCTTGTCGTCATAGCCTTCATCTGTTCTTGCTGTATATGAGTCTCACAAATAAGTGAAGAGCCAACGTACCCTATGTGTTGGGATGCAGTCAGTGTTATATACACCCTATATTTAGTCCCTGGCCTGCATTAAAACAACAACAAAAAAATGCTTGTAAAAACTTCATTTTCTGATGGTGAAGACAGGAGTTCTCATGGCACAGAAAGGAGAAAAGCAGCTTTAACAATAGAGATAAATATACCCAAGCAATCGCACATGTGTTTTCTGTGCTGCATGAGATAACATCTCTGTTAGCAATTAAGATCAATAATTTCTTTCTTTTTGGAGTGGTATTTGCCAGCATATTTTATTATCTCAATTTATCCAGCATGCACAGACAAGCCAAAGTGTCGCTGAATCCCATCCACTTGTTTTGCAAGCAAAAAAACCTTTTAGAGTAATTAATTAAGTAATCAATAATATAGACTAGAAGACCACATTTAAAGGGCTCCAGGTAGTGCAGCAGAGTGGCCAGGAGAATCTGAAGAAGACCTTGTGTGCTGAACTGTTCTTAACCACAGAAATGTTAGATTTCAGGGGATGGGGTAAAAAAATGCAGAAAAAAACCCAACCCTCCAATCTTTCATCTATAGGAATATAAATATCATTATAAATCTGAATCAAAGTCACAGATGCCTGATTGTTCAGGGTTTGGCTGCTGCCATGTGCCTGGGTCCTGTCTCAGAGGACGAAAGAAATTAAGCATCCTGCAGCAAAATGCAGAGCCTGCTCAGCACACATCAACTGCTTGGTTGACAGCAAACAAAATATTTCAGTCGCTGAAAATGGGTTTGTGCCTGTAATCATGCTGTGACCAAATCTCTGCATCTTTCTCACCTAAGGCAATGTCTTCAGTTCAGCTTGCCTGTTGTAAAAACAGTGACTTTTGAGAGGGGACAAATGAGGGAATTGTACTGGAAGTGTACAAAATAATGAGCAGTACAGAAAAGGTAAATAAGCTCTTCCCTGTTGTGCCTTCTCACTCTCTTAGGACAAAGCAATAACCAATTAAAAAGAAACCAAAACATTTAGAACTGAGGGAAGGAAATATTTTTATTTCCCTTATTTTTTTAAAAAAAAGTTTTTTTAGGAAAAAAAGAAAGGCATATTTCTAGGATCTTCAAAGCCAGGAAAAAAACTGTTACTTGACTAAAAAGCAGAAAACAAAAACTCTGGAAGACCTGCAATCAGTGTGTCAGCCCAAGTTCAGCCACTGAAGGAGGTATAAAAGACTAGTTGCTGCTTATATTCAGAGTCTCCTTGGCTCCAGCATTTTACTGCTGGGAAATTTTGACTGTTGAAGGAAAGGAAGAAAATGTTCCTATAAATGAAGTCAATGTACTGTGCCACTTACATAGAGGCTATTAATGGAAACTCTTGGCTTTAACACTTGATGTGGTTTCAGATGAGTTGTCCTGTCTTAGCACTATGGTTATTTGTTCCAGGTCTGGCTGGGGTGGGAGTGTGTCACTTGGTTTCTAGGAGGGTGGAAATGCGAGAGTTAGAAACTACTGACCTATACCACCTCAGACTATAGGGACTCTACCTGGAGGTTAATCTTTCCCTTTTACCTCCTAGTCAGGGTTGAGAGGAAGAAAAACCCCACACTTTGATAGACACATTGCTTCTACATACAGACTCCAGTTTCACACTGGAAGTTCAGGTCATATGAATGAACTTGTTATTTCCAAAGGGAACAACCCACAGCTGTGACATTAGACTTAGGTTTAAATAAAAGGAGAACATATGGTATGTCTTATCACAGGGAATTTTGGACGTGACCCTTGACTTGTTTCCACTTTGCAATTATCTGCTGGAGAAGACCTGTGAAGAAGGAGACACTAGATCACTGGTGCCATAGGGCAGGAAGAGCATCTCCTCAGTGTGTCATACCATAGTCAGCTAAATCTGGTGTCCTTCTCTAGACAAAAGCCAGCAGCTGACTTTTCAAGTAAGGAAGAACAGTTTACACCATCCTCTGGTGTCCTGTGCTGCACAGTGCATCATGAGCAACAGCTTTTATCTTGCATTTCACTGTTGTAGTGTCTGATGAGTGTTACCAGCTGCATTTCAAATAGTAGGATGCAGAGACGAACTGCAAGATGCTTACAAGGCCAAGTGCAAGGTCCTACACTTGGGTCAGGGCAATCC
>RSEF01000002.1:155464072-155478196 GCA_003993805.1 Himantopus leucocephalus | reverse complement strand
ACTGACCAAAATTGGTCCTGTTTTACCTTAAACCAGGACAGAGTGCAAAGTAGATTCTTGGCCTGCAGAGTAACCCATCAGAAAAGTGAGACAGAAACCCAGTTGGCACAGTCCCGTCTCCTAATACAGGAACAACACCTTCTTCTGTAGTGCAAAAACCCCACAGCTTGTGTGGTGGGTAGTGATCCATGACACTGGGAATGTCTGAGTTCTGCACGTCATTTGGTTGACGCCACTTTAGTTGTTGAGTAGAGATTTAGAAAGAGCATGAGTCTTGTTCCAACTCCAGGAAAGGCATTTGTAGATTCAGCTGACATCACTAGGATCTAGCTAGATCCTGAGACTGGGTGTGTTTTAGCAAAAAGCACGACTGGAAGTGTTTGGCTAGACAGGTCCTGTTTGAACACTGACCACCCTCCAGGAGTACCCCAAACACCAGACAGCACCAACTGTTCAGTAACTATTTAGGAAAAGAAATGCTTTCAACAAACACTTCTGTAGCAACAGATGGCTTGAGGCTGCTGTGAGTAAGAATTCCTAATGAGGTCCTTCTAGTGAAGCTCCTGCAAAGGGCAGAGGAGGGAGAGAAATGTGCCCTAGATTCACAAAAGTGCTTATCTGCACTCATGCTGTCCTCTGATCAGCTGTAAAAGAAGCAGCAGAATCTCACTGCCTCCTTGCAGAGATTAACCTCAGTCAGCAAAGTCAAGCCAATGAGAGATACAAAACCAAGCAAACCGTTTTAAACGAAGACATGAGCTGTGAGGTGGCTTGTTTTCAAGGTTCATTGTCAGTAAATTTTTATGGCATGTGGAGAACTGGGATGCAGCTTTCGTATTTGCGAAAGCAATGACGTGTGAGTGGAGTGCTGTGCAGAGAGCGTGAGGCAGAGAGACCCCTTTGCCACCTCTGCTGCAAAATCTCAGAAAATCAATACTAATAATATTAACACATCCTTGGAGGTATTCAAAACCTGAATGGGCATGTCCCTGAGCAAACTCCTCTGGCTGATGCACGGTCCTATTGACAAATTAAACAAATAAGTTTTTGAAAATGGGGAAGGACAGTAAAGTCCAAGACTTTAGAGAATAAAGATTCTTTAAAAGAAGTGAGATATAACAAGTTATCCATTGGCAAATTATGTGCCAAAGAAGGAGGAATGCCCACAGAGCCAGTAATGGGCTGCTCTGCACTCAGTGTTCAAAGAACTGAATGACTCTGCCCGGTTAGACTGAGTTAGGCTGAATCTCTCTTCAAACCCATTTTTTCCTGATGGCATTCTCATACTTGCCATAAAGAACCTCACCAACTGGGGTGCCATGTGATTGGGGGTAGGGTGGGACTAGCATGGTTCTGCTGATATTTCCCTCAAAACCAGAATTCATGGATCATTTAATTGCAAATTCCTTAACAGCCCAGTATAGTCTTGATCAAAATCCAATAGTAGGCCACATGCATCAGTATCATTTATTTAGCTGGATAAAATGTGGAATCTGAAGATTAATAAATAGGCTTCACTCTGGCATTTGACTATAGCCGTTGCAGGGAGGAAGATAATTTTCTTTTACAGTGACTTAATAATTTATCCCCTGACCACAGGAATATTCATTAAATGTCTTTATTGACCATCTGGGCAAACAGAAATTGCACCAGGCTATATCCAAAAGACATTACTCTTTCAAATGCTAGCGGGGCCAGGCTATGGTGTGGGGATAGGATGCTGCAACACTTTTCTTGATTGAGTAGGAAATCTTTGGATCTGAAGAAACTGCAAACTTAAATTGTGAAAGAGTGAAGGTCTCTGTGCACGGGTTGCCTTTTGTGAGGCAGCCAGATGGTGAATGGATTGTGCGAGTCCTTGAATAAGAAGGCTGAGAAGCATCTTTCAGCTTATTAGCTGAATCACAGAGTGTGAAAGAAACTTTGAAACCTGCTAGACTAGAAAGTAGCATATTTATAGAAACATCTCCGTGAACTGTATTATCTATTCCTACACTGCATACTCTATCTGGTATTACTACTATTTGCTCTTACCTTAGCCCAGCTTGAAATAAAGTGATTGAGAGATAATGGGCTAATACTACGTCTTGTCATCCTTTTGGCATGCCAGTCCTTAAAATGAAGTTGCTGAGATACTCCAACAGTGCTCAGTTCACAGAAAATCCCAACGGAATGGGAATGTATGTCCCCTCACACCCCCCAGGATGCCCAGCAGCACGGTACATGGGAGCAAGGAGAATCTTCTCATGGCCACTATTAAGCCAGAAGCTCTTTGATGTGCAGCAGGCCCAGGAGTTTTGTGCTGAGACCATTGAGTTTGCAAGGACTCTAAGGTAACACTGCAGAGACATAGACAACAGGCGGATATGGCAGGAACAGACTCATTCCACTAAGATCGTGTCCTGAGAAGATGGTCCTCTCCCTGGAAGAATTGCTTGGCCCAGAGCCCAGATGCTTGGGTTACGGGTGTAGCCCATGAATAGTCTGGGTTTGGGGAGGCTACAGTTCGTTTATTTCAATTTGCCTGGGAACCAGAACCAGCACCTGCCACAGAGACAGTCCTGCTTTTTTTCATAATGCAGTTTTGTAGCAGGTATTGTTACCAGTGCAACAAAAGTTGCTGTGTTTATCAGGCCTGATGATAGAGGTCTACGCTGCTGGGTTTTTAGATTCTTCCCTGAGTGTCTCAGTACTTTTCTTGATACTGAGGTTATGAAGGTTAGTGGTAGGATGAGAAACAGTTACATCCTTCATCAATCAAAGCCTTTTCAGTGAGAAACAGATCAGTGTAATGGAGAGGATTAGTCCTAGCAAAGGTCCACACAACTGCAGACTAGTAAAACCAACTCCCATCGTCCTCAGGGGATGTGCAGATAACTATCCCTGTAGTCAGCCGAGTGTCCTGGCAGAGAGATTAATTCACTTGAGCAATATCCCCCAAGGAAACAGAGCACCTGAGATGTTAAGAACTGGATGGGGTACCATCTCTGTCTCTCCTTATGCAGGGAGTGGTGGGCGAGACTCAGCGCACAAGGTCATGGGCGGGGGTATGGGGTGCGTGTGTGGGGTGTTAGACAAGGGAGGGATGTACCAGCACCCAGAGAACATCCCCTTACTGGGAGATCTGTCTGCCAGGCTGGGGGTGAGCTCAATGCCAATGCAGCTGATGGGGGCCCTTCCTATAAGGAGACACTGTCAGGGAGCTCCTTGGTGGACAACCCAGCCTTGCTGTGCACTGCCGGATTGGAGGGAGAAGGAACAAGGGAGAGGAGCCCTTCATGCAGCCCCTGGCACACCAGCGTCCTGGTTCTACAAACACAAACTGGAGCTGGAAATTCAACTGCTGTTTTCTGAAGAGTAACATCTAGTGAAGTTCCCAGTGGCTGTCACAAGACTGACGCACAGACATACAGTCCATAACAGACATAGAGAAGGGTGCAGTATAGGCCAACGGCAGTAGGAAGGCCAGAAGGAGCAGTGAGAAGAAGCTGGGTGGGAAGATATAGCAGGATGGATGAGGGGGACTGGCATCAAACAGGGAGCTGGGGACACCTTGTGAGGCACCATTTATCACTGCAAAGTCTTTATCTCAAGCGATTTTTAGTGTGTGGTATCAACACTTATCTGTGCCCTGTAGCAAGATGGTTAGTGCTCTCTTCCCAATTCCTACAGGCCAACTGCTTTCAAAGTCACCATTTTCCCCGCTGAATTGCTGCTGACTGGAGGAGGGTAATCAGCATATCATGTATAACCTGTGTAAATGTTTTAAATCAAGTCTATCCTGTGGTCAGATCTTGGTATGGGTGGGATTTAGGGGTGGGGGATTATGGTGTTTCAGCACAGCAGTATGTTATAATGCCATGGTATAATGAGTGATTGCTTGGGGTGGTGGGTCAGTGCATTGCTGCTCTCCTCTGCCAGGTGATCACCACTCAGGGCCAAAGTATGAGATTTATGAACAGGAACCGAGAACTGTTAGGAAAGTAGAACTGACCTGATTACTGCAGACAATTATTACTTTGGGGGATTTTTCTGAGATTTGTTCCCTTACAATCAGTCATGATGTTTAAAATCAACACAAAAGCTACTGCTTTGTGGAAAAAGGTTAGGAAAAAAAATAAGCGAGTTGAAAACTCAGAATTGAGAGACTAAATCTATCCCTTGCAGGCATCCCCTGAAACCGCATGGGATCCTGGGCTTTTGGTTTTGAATGTCTGTACTCTGCTGAAGGCAAAAGACAAAGCCAGACCTCCTGGGGTTTGGGCAATGCTTGTGTTCCCTCATACCTAACCCAGCACTGCTGAGCGAAGGGTCTCCATCCATCCTAAATACTAGCTTCAGATTCAACAGAAGGAGGCATACCTCAATGTCAGGAAACTTCCAAGTCACAAATTCTGGGTCTGACATGATTTTTGTAGGTCTCTATATGGACTAACACATTCTGATCTTGCCCTTGGTTTCAATTCACCTTCACCCATGCAAACAGGACACAGGAGATTCAACAGTCTGCTCCCTGGGGTCAGGTCTGGTTCCAGACTTCTGAATGTCAGGGTTGGCAGTATCGGACAGTATCTCTTCTCAATTTTCCCACCTTGTTATGCAGTACCAAGAGGCTTTGGAAAGGTGTTTGACCTTCAGTGCTTGCCTTGCCAACCTACTGGAGCAACTGAGGTTTAGCTGCCTGAGAGGAGTGAAATGTGAAACTCAAAATCATTAAAGCAATTTAGTTTAATAATTCAAGCAGCAATGTAAACAAGGATGAGCAAAAGCCAAGACCTCACATTCAAAGCCAGATTTTGGATGTCTGGGGATGCAGAAGTCTATGTTTGATATTCCTCCCTCACTGAGTGTTTTCGGGGCAGGGCTGGGCTTTCTGCGTCAAAAGCATTTTTTTACACAGCCAGGACATGGTATAGTTCTTTAAATGCAGTACAGCTTGTCCAAGGAGTCATCAGTACCATGTGTCTCACTCAGACGTGTGCATTTGCAACTTGTTTATCTCCCTTCTGCAAGATAGATATTCGGCTTTTGCAATAGGAGGCGGGTAAAATTCCCCCAAAGAGCCAAACTCAGTTCTGGAAAAATGGGCTTACAGCAACATCCCTGCATAGGGCTGACAGGGAGGGAACAGGACATGTCCGACTGAGCTATTGGAAGAATTAATTATTTTTTTTTTCCTGAGGACTCCCTTCCCTTCTGTGGAAGTTATTTTTTCACTTCCACTCTTTGCTCTTCAAACTGATGCATAAGCTTTTTGCAAAGTGCCTAACACAGATGGCACTATCCGAGTCTGCTGCGGGTATTAATGGATAATTGAGGCAGTAACGCAAGTGAATGGTGAGCATCCTCCAGCGTGTAATTCACTGGTGTCCTCACTTCTACAGAAACTCACAGATCACCAGCTTATCCAAGATCTATTGGGGAGGAGGAAATAAACCACCCACATACACAAACAAAGATTCTACCTTGTTTTAGGACTTCCTGAAGCTTACAGTGAGATTTGAATGAAAAACATTATTTCTGAAAATAATAACTTCAATAGTTAAAAAGAAATATAGGAAGGCAATGTAATCTCCCTGCAGGTGCAGATAACCTTCTGGGACTTACACCTGGGACAGAGAAGGTAAAGCATAACTCACAGAGAATGGAGAAAGGGTAAAAAAAAAAATTCTCTGAAAAGCTTTCATCAAAGAAAATTGAATTTAGGGGATGAATTTGCCCCATAAATCTAGGAGTAAAAATAGCCAAGGCTGGCTGATAGTGGTCTGAAAAATGAGTTCAGTTAGAACGGTCACAGCTTTGATGGATAGGGGAGCTGCTTCTTATCAGGTCAGGCCAGTAATGGAAAGGCAATGGGATAATCATCAAATAATTCTTTTTACTACCTATCAGTTACACATAAGTGGTTGCCTTACAGAACCAGTTAACTGGTGACAGTAAATCTGAGCAAAGCCTGTATGCTCTAAATGAGGATCTCCTTGTGCTCCTCCCTTACTCGTTCGAGTGCATTTTGTTTTTCCATCTCTGGTGTTGCCCGGGTTAGCTCTGACTAAGTGCTGTTGCCATCTGATAGTGTCTTGGTACCTGTGGGAAATGTACTAGAGACGCCACACTAGTTTCAAGCAGACATGCATCACCAGCAAGCCCCCGTCTCCAGACTTAACTGGTTTCACCAGTGCAACTAAGCTGAGATGCTTTAAAAGATTTATTTTTCCGATAAGAGTAAAGCTGAAGTCATGACTATGGGGCTCCTAAGAATAATGCTCTTGTTACTATTGTTATTGCTAGTGGTAATACTAACACTTTTACTCACACAGGTGATATAGCTTACCTAGTAGTGCTAATGATAAAAGCATCAGGGAATAATAATAATGAAGATATTTCTCTCATTCTTCCTGAGCACTAAAACTTCCCTGGCAAAAAATTAAAAGAATAGCACTGACACCTCAGCACCATCCGGCCTTGGAGAGCTGCAGTTCATCCATGCAGGAATTTCCTGGGGTGTCACTTTGGAGCTAGTGTTCTTTAAGTTTGCTGCAGGGGAGCCTTTAAAATGGGGGGCGAAGGGGTGGGTGCGTGTATGTGTGAAGATAAATAGGCTAGTGGGAGAGGCTGTGTTGAGGCTGTAAGGAATTAGAAACATACTATTAGAATCTAGTGATAAAACTGTGACCATGGCCATGTTCGCATGGATATGTGATATGTCTCTGAAGCTCATTTACAATTTTCAGAGCAGAAATGATGCCCATATAGCCAGATATCTGGTTGCTCCCTGTGTTTCCAAGTTGAAATATACTCCCGTTTTATAACACATTGACCTTTATAGTATTGTGGGTCAACGCTGGTACTGAGGTATGGTGTATACATAGAATAGGCAGGTCAAGGTCTTTTCTGACCCCTGACACTTATTGTTTCCAGTTTAAAGGAAATAACCCCAGAACTGAGCAGAAATGGCTATTGGTATGGCACAGTCACAGTTGTTTCTATTACTTGGGATGTTCTTTAGAAAATAAACTATCTTTTAGCTTAATGGTGTATTCTTGGTCATGACAGGGTTGCATCCACCAATGAAGTTACCAAACATCTGCGAAGCAACTGGAAACCTGCAGTGATGCCCTGGGCTCCCTGCTCTCCTCAGCTGTGGAGTAGATGACATTGACCTTTCTCACTGAGCGGAGGCCATCTTTTACTTTACCGCTTAATAACTTTTTCAGTGGAGTCATAATTTTATTTGGGCTCTGGATGCTGCTGTACTGTTCATACAATAATTGTTTGTAAAAGGGGAATGGTTACTTCTTCATGTGTCTCCTTCTCTTTTTAACCTCCAAAAAAAATCTGCCAAAAGACAAATACCCACCATTTGATTACTAGTGATGTTACCTTTTTAGCTTTCATCAGTAATTCCTTAGCTTCAGCTATTCACAAAGCTTTGCAGTTTTCCTTCCGAAGCACCACACTATTCAGTGGAGCTTGAGCCAACTCATGAGTTTAATTAGTTATGCGACTTAAAGGAAAACATGGTTGCAGTTTCCTACATGCCATGTCACACCGTGCATCTGTCAAATAGGCTGTGGGAGTCTTCCAAGAAGTGCTTGCCCTATTATTCAGAAAGCCAAGGCCTTTTGTTCCCTTCAGTGGCAGCTTGACTTAATAATTAATACTTAGCACTATGTAAACATGAGCTAATGAATCCTCATGCTACCCCGAGGCTAAGGATTAGTGCTTCCCTTACATGAAGGGGGAGACTGGGCCATAGCAAGCCCCACTGTGTCTTCTTCTCCAGTTATGATGGCCCAGGAAACTTCAGGACTGTGATGCCCCTATAGAAGAAACTGGCTTTAGACAACAAACAGGCACAGGAGGGTTTTTTTTTTATTCAGGGACAGTAGGAAGAAACACTGAGTACAGTGGATCTATGCTTCTAGACTCTGATCTTCTTGCTGGTGCAGCAGAAGGCCACGATATCCACTCTTTTCAGATATAGGCAGGAATTCATGCTGCTGTGAGTGGGGCTGGCTGACATAAATTCAGCTTCCATGTCAAAATTATTCTTAAGGGACCATGACTCTCATGGCAGCTCCTCCTTGACCTTTTTGAAAGTTTGATGTCATAGACTGAGATACATAGGCTTGTCACTCTCTCTCATCTCATAAATCAAGAGAAATGGTGGATCCTTGAAAAATTCAGTAGTTAAGTGCAGGTGCCAGAGTAAAATAGAATACAGAACTCAGGTCAAGGAGGAACAATCCAGGTTCAAATAAAGAAAAAAAATCTTTCAGATTATTATCCCCTGAGCATTTTGTCTTAGGAATAGAAGAGACCATCTCCTGCTCCACAGAATACCTATGTGGAGTTTAGAAAGATACAGATGATGCCAACAATATGCTCCTCTTCTCTGCCCTTTCCCACACAACACAAGCCTGTAAACATTCACCAGTGTTCCTGTACCATAAGACTTTCAAAGTGAAAATGCCATACCCAGAATTCGGACCTACTGATAAGACAAGCAGGACAAATCTGGTCTCAGACACCTGCTCCATAGTCATGCTTTGGGCTAGCTCTATGAATGGCTCATCAGCTGAAGTTGGCAGGCAAATATTGGGTTTTTTTGAGCATGTATCTGGAAGAAACCTATGTTCCCAAGGCCTGATCCATGGTTTTCAGTATGTTGATGATGCCTAAGCAATGGCTTGAAGTGTCTGCATGGACAGGAGAAAAACTGGGTGTCAATGGTTTAACCAATCCACTCAAAGCTCTGGTAGAGTCAATAACTGGACCCAAATCTTCCAATAGGTTTCTGTGTCTGCACACCTAGCAGGGCATAAAACTGAACCACAGTTATGAGCCCAAGCACTTTCATCCGTTTTTTCAACGGCATCAAAGGCTAAAACACCAAAACTCTCCTTTCTTAGGAGGCTGTGGATGACTTTAACCTCTTGCAGGTCAATTCAAAGCTTGGCAGGGAAGGTACTCCAGGGGAAGGGGAGGCCTCTTCTTCAAAGCAGTTTAATCCTACTAGGGAATTGTTTCTGAGCCCACTGCTGAATGTCATCCTCCCCTGCCCGCCTCAGCACTCTGGTGAGGAATAACTCGATGGCTTAAGCTTCTCCCTGTGACTCGGGCTTCTCCCCAATGATTGCAGTGATGACGCAGCAACAGCAGCTCATCACTGACTCACTCCCTCGACGTCTCTGAGAGAAGCAGGGGCAGGAGGGAGACCTGCGTTTCCTTCATTTAAATTCCAGATTTTCTGTGAAGCTGGCAAAGCATGCCTGAGACCGTCTGCATGCCGTGCTAGAGAAACCTTCACACTCGGTTCCTCTGGGAAGCTGCCTGTGGCATCCAGCACCCCTCTGAGTCAGAGCTGGTGGCTCTACTGTTTGTTTGTTTCGCTGGACATAGACAAATGCATCACAGGGGAAAACGGGAAATGAAAATACATGCAAAGGATGGTCGTTGGCCCAGCGGTGAATGCCGTAGCTTTTCACACAACACAAGGGAAAACAAGACTTAACAATAGCGGCATTAATAACGTATATGTGTGCCAAAGCACCACAAGCAACCAGAAACAGCTGCATGTTGCACAGTCTTCCCCAGTTCTCTGTGGCATTTGCCTTGGGATGTCTGATAAATCACCTTTGTCTCAAGCTGAATTAAAAAAGGCCTCTTTTGTCAGTGCATGTGTTGCTACCATGTTCCTAATGCTCTGGTTCCTTGTCTGGAAAGCCACCGTGCAGCGGAGCCTCCTGGAATCCTTATCTTGGTGTCTGGCACAGTTTTGCCCTGAACATGTTGTGCCTTTGCAAATTATAATCCGATTTGAAAGTGATACTTATCTCAAGTGGGTTAAATGACTTACAGTTCATAATCCTGGACTTCAATAAAAGTCTAGGCATCAGACACACAATATCTCTCTGTCCAGAATGTAGTGTTATAATCTGTCAAGGGCCCTTATTTGGGAAAGGGATTGAATTCCTTGCGTGGAGCACAGACATCATCGCTTGCATGATCCCCTAGCTTTCAAGTCATTACACCACTGACTGCTCCATTTCTCAAGCGACTTCTACAGATCTGTTTCTGTGCTTGATCCCAGGAGTTTTATTTCCCTGGTTCACAGAGCACCACAGCAGCAGTCTTCGTCATCAAACCACTGGTGACATCGATGTCTCAGAGGTCAAAGCCTTATCCAGCTCAGGTGTCTCTGCAAACAAACTTCGTCCAACGGGTTTTTGAATAGGAAGGATATTGTCAGACTCACAAAAACAGGAGGCTTCTCTATCACAGTTTTTTTCTCAGTATTCTCTGCAAAATGGTTTTCTCATCCATTACTGGGAGTCGTGCAGACCTCCATACACGCACTGTTGTTAATACAGTGGACGAGCATTTGGAAGATGACCGCAGAGTGCTGGTGTCCTGATGCTCTGCACCAGCTCTTGCCATGACCAGGAGGATAATACAGTTTCTGGGAGGTAAAATGTTGCTGGTGGGGTGTTGCTGGTAACTGGCCCTTGCTGGTGTACAAACTTCGGTGATAATAACAGCAACCCTGGGAAGAATCTGGAAGGGCAGCAGATAAATTGTGGCTAAGTCTGCCTCCCCAGTCATTCTCTAGCACTGCAGAGACTGCAGTTCTCAAAAGTATTTGCTCCGGGGCAAGGGAATGCAAAAACTGTTTTGTGAAACGAAAAAAATGTTTAGCATTGGAAGGCAACACCAAATATGTTTGGCTATAATGACTCCGCAAATATAAAGCAGAGAGAGAGCAATATGAGGAAGGAGCAGACAGGTGAAGAATGACCGAGGTGGATCTGGAGATTTGGGTTAATTCTGTGCCTCGCTACATCCAGGCAGCCTCAGATTGAGTGAGGAGCTGCTTGGCGGATCAGGGTCCCATCACATTACTGAGTGCAGTCACCTGCAGGCACTGCTGAGTTTAGCTCAATGAGTGCCTAAGCTTCAGATAGACACCGGATTAGCTTGTGAGTACATTGCAATATTTTGCTATAAAGCAATACCCTTCTGCAAATCTGGACAACCTTGAATAACCTTACCCAGGCAGCTCTCTGCCTGCTTTTGAGTCTTTTCTTTTGCAATCTGAAAAGAAGACAAGCGTTTCTAGTTCTAGGCTGACACTGTCCAGACGCATAATGGAAGCAACGTGCTTTGTTTCTACTCCTCTGGTTGTGACACATAAGACATATTGAAACGGGTCTCAAAAAAGCTGCACTGAGGAGGAGAGGAACAGAATGAGTTTTTTTGCCTCAAGTGGCTCCTGAAATGAATTTGTCTTCCTTTGGGCACTGCCCTTGTGGTATTAACAAGGTATATACTCCGCCTCCTTAGGACATGGGAATGACGTATTCTGCTTATGAGACCCATTTTATTCGTATTTTTCACCACTATATGAATTCCTGTGAGGATGGCTTCCTCACCTTCCTCAAATCCCACCTCTATTTTCTAGTGTTACCGCCATGCAAGACATCAGACTTCAAACTAGCTGTTGGGGAAAGGGTTGTCCAATAACCAGGTGAGAGTGGGATGAAATCCCAAATTTTATGGGTTTTTATTTTTATGGCAAGCAGATTTGATTCTTCCAAGGATATTTGCTCGACACCGTTGCATTAAAATTTTGGAGATAAACTAGCTGGAGATTAGCTCATGGTTTGAAGGCAAAATGAAGTGCCATTACCAAAAATTCAGTACGGGCACTCTTTAGAGATGGGAGATGTCAGGTCTGTATCTGGAGGGAGATTTGGAGATTCTATTTAACCCATTAAAGGTTTCATGGCAAGGCTTAGGACAGCTGTGTTATTCACGAATGGCTCTTATAGTCCTGGTTTGTTTATGCCACAGATTCTTACAGAAATATTGTGAGTTAGAGAGTTATAAAACATTTTATGGTCTGCACATCCCACTATAAATCCAGGTTGCCTTAGTTACCATCTGGCTAACTGCACAGGTGAGGACAGAGAGAGAGACCGAGAGGGAAAGAAAGAGATTAGTACTAATACATTTTTAAAATCTTGAAAGATCTTGTGAATCGTAATGTTGTGATACGACAGAAAGCTTTCAAGACCTGCACAATACAAGCGGACTATAAAAGCAAAGATTCAGGTGAGCAGCTCTCTGACAAGATAGTGAACCCACTTCTCGGTCTTTTTTTTAGGAAAATCATGAATCTAAGCCTGAATATTGGCAAATCAAAAGCGTTAGCGAAGCTAATACTTAGTCCCTTCTTGAACACTTTCTGTATTTGGGCTGAAGAGCTGTCTTCCCTGGTAATAAAATGTGCCTCAGCTTCTGATTGTGAGAGCAGGTGGTGTGGCACAACTTATATCCTTATGATTAAATCACCTTCCCAAGCCTCTAATTCGAACTGTGTATTGGAACAAGTCTAGTCTATGCTACCTCCTGACCCTAAAGGTTAGGCTGCACTGCCCTGTGAAACAGAGACAGGCACTGCTCATGTTAGTTAGTATGGACCAGAATCATGCCATGGGGTAACCTGATGACTGAACAGTGAAGACTGAATGCAGGATAGCATCCTCTGGTCCATGCTTTAGTCTGATTTAGCGTAAATGGAGGCACAGGGAGAAAAGACATCTTCCGAATACCTTCAAAAATGGTATGGCTACTTGAACAAAGCAGGCTGGAAGGGTGGCACTGGTATTCCTGTGAAGTTTTGTGACACAGTTGTGAGTCACATAATAGTTGTTTTTCTTAGAGCAAGTCCCAGCTGCCAGAATCAACAGCAAAGACTTGATATTCTCAGCCTTCATTCGAAAAGACAAAGGAGAAGATTAAATCAAATAATTCTAGCACACACAGTCATGCAGGCAAGTTTGCATGAATGGAGGTCCCCCTGTGGGCAGAGAGGCCAGCATTTCATAAAAGCTGTTATTTTAAGCCACGCTCGTAATCTTCTGAGACCAGACTCATTTCTTTGGGAGAAGAGCAGTACCGCTAGCAGGTTCGATGCCTCTGACTCCTAATGCTTTCTTCATTCACTGCCATGTGCGTCTGTGGTAAACCAAATTATGTTTTTTGTTTTTGTTTTTTTTTCTTTTTGTGTGTGGAAAAATGTACCAAATAATTTTGGAAACAAAACCAAAAGCATTTGTCCCATGTCTGTTCTCTGCACACAATCTAGAAAGGTAGTCACGGCTGATTAGGCCCATGGATTGGTTAATTGCTACTGAATAATATGATCATATAGGTTGGGAGCTGTGTATTGACTTACATGGGAGTCTGAGCCTCCAGGGAAGCTGAATACAGATGTTTGCAGTCACTGTTCTCTAAATGATACCCTGGGGATCTTGGATATTAGCGATGATAGCTCCTAACTGTGTCCTGATAAAAATAGTTTCTCTAAATTAGAATAAGGAGAATGGATTGAAATCATGACACATTTATTTTATTTTTAGTCTGAGTTTGTACTGAAATCAGTAGGAAATGTGGTTGTGTGAACACGCTGGCTGTTTGTCAGTCAGTATCTCCCAATCCCTTATAAGTTTTAACCTGATGGCCAGTTTCAACCAAATTTAAATGAAAGTTTGAGATGTCAGATCTCAATTTTCGATGTATATAGGATAAAAGATGCTAGTAATGCTCTGACAGAAACATCGTATGCATGGTAACTCCTACTAGAGGTAGGAGAATTTACACAGGAATGCAACTTTAGGATGTGGGACCCATGCCTGTTAGATGCCTGCTCAAGGGCCTGCTAGTTTCTAAATGAGGTAGTTGAGGATAGGATCCCAAAATGGATGTTGGGGAAAACCGGAAGAGTTTGTTTGAAAAACTCATTTATTTTGGGGTAGGAGTGGGCTGCAGTATTGCAAAAGAAGCTGCATCTTCTTACCTGAATATGCTTAAAGCATTTGCTATCCTCTTTTGTGTCAGAGGTACGAAATATTTGGCCACCTCGATCAGGTTCTAGCTTTTGTGGTACATCTCACTAAGGTTTTTCTGACTGTTCATGCCCAACCAATATTCGTTGACTCACTGTGATGGGTTAACCCTGGTAGGCAGCTAAGCACCACACAGCCCTCCAGTGGAAGAGGAAGAGAACTGGAAGGGCCAAAGTGAGAAAACTTGTGGGTTGAGATAAAGACAGTTTAATAG
>RSEF01000002.1:155451639-155463972 GCA_003993805.1 Himantopus leucocephalus | reverse complement strand
CAACTCTGAAAATTCCGTGATTCCGTGATTCCGTGAAATCCAGCCATCATAATCCCAGTCATCTCAAGCAATTATTCTGGAGTGTGTGCTTAAACACTTCCCTGAAATGGGATTGTTTCCTCAACTGGGCTCAAGTGGCTTATACAAATGCAGACCGTACTGCAAGTTCACCACTTCAACAAGTGGTTAAAACATGGACTAGTCTAGATTGTTGTGGTCTTTACAGGAAAAGGAGTGCAGCAATAATTAGAAATCAATTGCATAAAGAGATTTGAAAAATCCACTGAAAGAATTTGGCTGATTAAAGTACTGATCACACCAAAGTGAACGTACAAACACCGGACTGGACTACTTGGTTCCACAAGTTCAATTCCTTGCAATTGCAAACAAGTGTATAATAAATGTGTGGTATAGAAAGTTCTATAAACATTTCTTCCATCTCCCTTCACAGGCCAATAAACCATTTATAACAGCCTGTGCCAAGACTTATAATGAAAAAATCAAATGCCACCACTATAGTATGGCATGCAAAGACCAAGGGCTTTGCCATGACATCCTCCAGTATTCATAGGAGGCAGGCAGTGCAGAATGCTACAGACAAAGGCAAAAATCCAACTCCAGCACTCTACACCACTCTGATGTAAGGGGCACATGCCCCAAGGATGTGAGCGTGTCAGTGAGACTCACCAGCAAAGAGGCAACTTATCACCTGTGCCTGTCTGTGGCAATCTGCAGTGATTCAGAGAGAGGTAAAACCTTCCTCTAAAGCATCCCAGGAGACAAATTATACCTAAGAAGGAAACAGTTCCTCCATCAGCCCTCTAGGCAGCTGGCAGAAACCCTGAAGAATGACAATGATATTATATTCAATGATTTAGGCTTCCTTGTCAAACCAATGGCATCACCTGAAAGCATCAGCTGCTTCAAAGGAATTTGAATGAAGTTGGAAACTAAAAAGAAATGAGAGGATAGGAGAGGTGAGGGCTGGGGAAAGCTACATTTAACGCATAGGTCCAGATCATTTCCAGTCCTCCTATAATATGAGTGTACTATGGACAGATGCTCCATGGAACAGGGAGGAAATAAAGGAAAGAAAAAGACAAGATACTCTCTAGCTTATGAGGAGATAAAACTGCTCCATGGTACTGCTGAGGTAGGAGTATGGCATGGACATTTGAAATGTTCACACGTATGTATGTATGTATGTTTGCTCAAATGTAATTGCAAATATGCACCAAAGACATTTAATCAGGGCAGGGACAGTCTCAGAAAATTCCCATCAGTAAAGTATCTTCTGAATGCAGAGGCTTTTAATGAAGCTAATGAGAAAAACACTTTAATCGTAGATAGCTGCTGTTGTGGGGACTATAATAGCCACATTATTTAGGCTGGATTTTTGCTCTGACAAACACAAATTTAGATCATAATGGTCAGATATTTGGTTCCCAATTCTCAACTGAGTCAATTAAAAGTAGAGAGAGTAGGAGAGTTCGTGCTGAGAGATGAATGGACCCAAACTCTTTTGAAAGACAAATCTTTTTTGTTCACATCTCTACATATTGATTTAGGAACTTAACATTGGCTACTGAATTTAAATTAGGAGCCAAAAGATACTGCTCCGCTTTATGAACACAGTTAATGAATTAAGCTTCCCAGTATGCCCTCAAGGTAAGTAACAATCATCATTTGAATTTTGGAAATGCAGAAAGCTAAGGCCAAGTAATCTCTGAAGTATCCGTCAATGTGCTTAGTTCAGGATACCTTCCTTTTGGTTTTCCAGAGGCTTGTTCAGCATTCTGCTGACAGTAGGTGCAAAAATTAAGCCAAAGGACAAGATTTGGAAAAACACCATAAGCACTTCCAATTTAGGTGTCAGAGGATGAAAAACTGGATAGCTGTGCCCCCTGCCCTGCCACCCTGCGTCCTGAGAAAAAGGCAATGCGTGGCATCCAGGATCCCTGCAAACTCCATGAGGAGATGTTACCACCCCATGGGGCAGAGTCACACACAACCTGACGTTAAACTAACAAGGAGTGTTTGAGCAAAGGAGTGTGTTCAAGTGCAGAGTGCGTATGTCTGAATCAAGCATGTGGCTTAGATGCCTCTGTCCCCCTGAGGTCCCTGGCTGATGGAAAGATTGCAATGCGAGGGGGTTTTTCTCTCTTTGAAGGTGATGCTATGAAGAATGTGTATGTAATGAACTAGCCTGTAGGCGTCCCCCATCTTCAGATATCACGTCGCTGAAAAGAAAATCTCAATCATATCTTTTACTGATGCTAGTTTACTGTTCAGTCAAAGATACAAGAGACGCTGGAATAGAAGTTGAATGAAGGGGTCCTTGTCCTACCTCTGTTTACATACTTTTAATCAAGGATTATCTAATGTGACGGGAGTAGAGCAAGGACTGGAGAGAACTTTCCTTTTAACACAGTTGAGTCTTCCAAACAGTGCCACCAGGAGGCCAGCCAATGTGGAAGAACGGATAAACCCCCAGGTCTGAGGTTGGCATTGGTCCTATTCACGTGTTTAGGAATGAAATCTGAAGCTGCAACGGTTATGTCTTGCACCAGAAATCTGTGCCAGAGAGAAATGCAATTAGGATGTCAAGCTGGTAGAAGAGGGTCACATTGCAAATGCAAACTTATTTTCTGATAACTATAAGTACATATTCTGAATGTTATGTATGGTATCCAGATTTCTCGGAGTGTGGCAGCAAGGAAAATTGAAGTTGCAACAGGAAAATCTGAGGGGAAATAAAAAAAATTGGAAGCACACACTCCCACTGTCTTCCTCTTAAACGAGTCAGCAGCTGTTGTCGCCACAGCCCAGTACTCATTTGAATGATGTCCATAGAGCATGGTTTCAAAAGACAACTATTTAAAACTCTAACAAAAGAAAAGGAAACATTTTATTGCTATTCATAAGGTAGATGGAAGACATGCATGTGCTTATTCCACAAATTGTTTTCCTAACAGCAGCTGGTGGTTTTCCCTTGCCTCAGTGATGATACCAATCTACTGCACAGGAAAGAGCTATCTTTCCAAAGCCTGTAAGCCCCTGCTAAGGTTAACAGCAGTCCTTTGGTAACCCAGACTGTCCTGAAGACAGCAAATTTCATCCCTGTCAGATTCCATTACTTACATTTTTTACATGATCTTTTAATAGTGCACATTACAGCTGCCTACCTTCTCCACACAACAGTGCAACAGAAAAGGAAAATCACTGAAAAAGTTTCAAAATCTTCTTCCAGAAATATGCCACTTCTTGGATGAGAGAGGTAAAGACTGAAGAACTCAGTGGTCCTCCACAGCTGTCTGGTTTGGCTTTCACTATTGAGCTGACATCAAAACTTAAAGAACTTAATCTTGAAATTCAAGGTGAAGGGAAAACTGACACAAATTATTTCATCAATAAGTGCTTTCAGAATGAGGCTTGAGCTTAGATAACCTAGTTCAACGTAGATTTCTTTTCTCTACATTTCAAAAGAAAGTCAAAGAAAAAACAAACTTTCCTAAGATGATGTAGTCAGAGTATTTGGAAGATGCTAAGGAGGATTTTGAGATGTGACTTTCTGTCTTCAGCTGCAACATACTCACCTCTTCGCTAGCTTCTTGGTTACTAGACTTATATGCAGAATTTCTAATCAGATTGGAAGTGTCTTGAAAGTAAATGTCAGTGACCTGGAATGGAAATTATAACCTTGCAAACAGATGTGCAATTAAATACACCATCACATCAACCATATTTTTAGCCATTACTGGAAAAAATTCAGCTTTGTCTTTCTGAGTGAAGTTCCCTTTTGATTAAATGCATGTTTCAGGTCAACACATCTGAGTAAAGCTGAAATTTCCATGATGAAAGTATTGAAGTCCAAGTTCAGCTCTGCCTTGTCAGGTGACCTCCTTAATGACTGTAGACAAGTAGCAGTGACACATTGCATATCCTGAAAGTTGGCTGAGAATATGCAATACTGGAGTTCCCATTATTGCTTCTCTGAAAGCAATTCTTATGACACTGATGGCAATAATATACCTTTAGGTCTATGACTGCATGGTATTTTTTTAATATAGTACTCTGATAAATTTAAAGTTATGTAAAAATAAGTTAATTATTAGCTACATATTATTTTAACCTCCCATTTTTGTGCAAAGTGCAGGTCTTATTGAAAAATCTCACCCTGGCATTGGTCTTGAAGGAGAGCACAGTGGAGGCACTCCCCAGCCACACAATACAAGTCATAGAAGAAATTTAGAGGTATCCACAGATATCAATGTTGAAATAGATTTATTGGTGCTGGACCTGAACTGACATTTCCATATACCCATGCTGGGGTTGTGAACTTGATGGCTTACTTGAGGATCTTCTTTTTGCACTTCATTGTGTGCTGTAGTTGCACCCGGGTCTGAAATGTGTAAGTGGCACGTGGTCAATAAATGCTTCTCCTCCTAGTCTAGTTCTATGGTTGTAGAGGGGGGGAACAAGCTCCCCCCAAACCCCTGCGGTGTGGAGAGTGGATAAAGTGTCAGTCAAGCGAGCAACGCTGTCTTCCTGGAGCAAGCTGTTAGAGCTGGCCATCAGCAGTCAGGTGGTGCATTTTGTGGACATCCTTGAAAAGGTAAGTCTTGAGAGAGGGATCTGGAGGAGACAGAAGTGGTGACTGCACACTTCAAGGTGATGTTCTCTTTACTAGCAAAATGTGATTTAGGAGGAGAAACAGATGGGACTTGATTGATGGGAAGATGTGTACAGTACAAGTACCTACAGCTTGATCACAGTGGCCGTACCCCTTTGCTTTTTTCCATGGCCTGGGGGTGTAGCTCTCTAAATTCTTCAGAACAATAGGTCTTTGTTAACCCAGCTCATTGTTGCTAAGGGAAGGTTGAGGTGCATTGATACCATCTGCTCTGCTGACATGTCTGAGGAACCAGTAGCATCTAGAAGGGGGAAGCACTCTACCTGTATGTGGGAGAGGATGTTATTGAAGTCCCCAGGAGGACAGCAAAATGATAAACTCCTTCTAACCTTCTTTGTCCAGGGGAGTGACTCAAAAATCTCAGTTTTTCTGTAAACAGGCATTTGTCTCTGTATCAACACCACCAGAACAAAAGCAAAGCAGCTTGAAGTAAGACTTATTGTTTCCTGAATGCAAAGGCTCCACAGTCCATTGTCAATGGCTCCTCCAGTTTGGCAGCATCTGTTGTTCTCATGTAAGTATTCCATTAACTCAGATTTCTACCAAAATGGGTTAGTCACTCCTGGCTTCTCCTTTATGAGCTGTACCAGATTAAAAATGCCTCAGTAATAATCACCTGAACCTAACCTCTGTGCAGCGATAACGTATTGTGACCATACGTTAGAAACTATTGGATAATGCGTTTTACAGCACAAAGCAACTTTGCAATAAATTATGAAACAGCCCCATCATAAAACACATAAATGAGGATTCTTCAAATGAATATGCCATTGATATTTTGTCATTGGTTATTATGCTTCATAGCACAATACATGGCCATAAATATTGCTCAAATGACCAGCACATGGCAGGCTGTACAGTAATACTGTACCTTACCTCTGTGCGGATGTAGATGCAATCATAGCTTTAAAAAACCTTTGAGTACGGTCTGCGGAGGACAGCAGCTGGTCCCTGCTATAAGGCAGAACAGCTTCCAGCCACTGCATCTACATCCAGTGCATGTAGAGCTGAAGAGACTGATGTATTTCAAGGACCTCTCCTGTTCTTGCATCTACAGGGGACCCTTATTTTTATTACTATCCTGGATTTTTGCATGCTTGTTCTAGATCCTGGATTTTTCCTTCTAGATCTTCACTTTTTTCCCCCTTATTCCTTTCATTGATTTTGGTGGAGCTACTTTTGGCAACAAGATACCACGTTCTCACTAGATAATCAAAATATTAAACCTAGCTCTGGTAAAATATCTCTTGTTATGTTTCTTGAAGAGGCAGAATAGGAGCATTGACTACAATTCTAATTTTCTGTAAGAGTGTAGCCCGTTGGCTGCTTTTGGTCAAGGTTGGTCAAGTGTATTTTCTTCACACTATAGCAGAAAGACACATTGTAGAAGGTGAAGATGTAATGGTGGGTATTTTATTATCACGAAGTGTCTGGAAGAGTTGAACACTGGGAACATAACCTGGGAGATTGTTTTTTTGTCTGAATACTCTCTCTCCAAGGAAGAGCAAGCAGCGTTTTTTGGTAGGTGAGATTTCATATAGTCTAGTACTGTACAGCACCTCAGAATGCGTTAGCCATTTCATAAAGAATGTGCTAAAATATAGCCACTGCCCCAAAAGAACTGCAGTGAAAATAACCTGCACACAACATTGCTGCTGTTGTCATTGTCAATAACTGATGTGATCTTTTCACGGCAGGGCTGATTCAGCCACTCTGCCTGTTCAGAGAGGGGAAGGGAGGTAGAGCTGCCAGGGCTTGTCCTGGAAGCTGGTGAAGTGTTGATGCACGTTCATTAATTCTAGACAAAAAAAAATTGCTTTTAAGGTAAGTAGACACCTTTTATAGATTCATCCTGTTCCCACACCCCTTATGAAGGAGGAGAAGTGGAGCTTGAGAAGAGTTATCAAATTATCATAGCATCTTCCCGACTTTACACTTCCTGCAGTACAAACAGGCTGGCCATGGTCTCCACCATCCTAAGCATTCCTGGGTGATCTCATTGTTAGAATTCTTTTCCTGCATGTGGATTAGAAAACATAATTTAGAAGCACTTGAGCTTGCAGAAGGACAATCCAAATAGGCTGGTCAGTCTTATGAGAACAGGGATTCAGGTAGATGCGTGCTGAATGCTGTGGGACAAAGACCCTTGAAAGATGTTATATGATTGCCTGTTTTTCCCAAGTGAGATCTAACACAGTGATCCAATTACATGGTACCGGTGAATGCATATCACTGTGCAAGTATGACCCTGTTATATGCAACAGGCAAAGCTACGGTCCAGGCAGCAAAATCCCTTGTGCTTTCTGCAGTAATAGCGTTCTCGGCTGTTCTGTGCTGATGAAATTCCAAGGTTTTGTTACAGGAAAACAAGTAAGAGGAATGGAAGGTATTTTCCTCATCTTCATAGCATTAAAGCATGCCTGTCCCCAGTATGACTCTCCCTAGGTGCTGGCATGTTTTCCTTCTGGTGCAGCGTGCTCTGCATTATTAAAAGACTTCTTGTTTGACCTCATCATTAGGTTTTTATTTTACTTTTTGATTGTAGTGACTAAATATAACAATAAATGATTTAAAGAGGAGACAGAAATAAGTGTTAGAGAAAACAAACAGCCTCCCCCCTGCCAAAATGCTGAGTGGCGTAGCAGCAAATGGTTGGAAGAATCAGATTTAATTAGGGTTCCTTTCAGCACTGAAAATTCCATTTATGCACGCTATTAAAATAATCTTCTGCATTAATACTAATTTACATCATCAAAATAGCACTTCATCTATTATTCATATGGCATTGTAATTTCTCCCGACTGAGAGGCTGAAGCGTGGTAAAACTCTTCTGCTAAATACTGCACAGATATTAAGATATCAGTAACGGCTTGGGGTTTTTTTCTACCACATTAGATATCCCACACAGTTTCCTCTCTTCTCTCGATCTGTGTAATGACCACTGAAAAGACCATAATAATTATTATATTCTTTCTATACCCCTTATGGCAAAAGGGTCTCCCTTTCACAGGCATTCTTGTAAAATCAGTCTCCCTTTGCCTGCTGTCCAACTGCAGCCTTGTTTAAGGAGCTGTTTATACAAGAAAGTAGCTCTTGAAGGAGAGCAAAGAAAAATCTCCTTTCTTCTCAAGTTTGAAGGGTGACAGGGAGAGTTGACGTGCAGAGAGCAACACAGCTCAAATGCCATGCAGTCTTGTCTTGGAGATGGCAAACTCTTGCTTTCTCTACAAAAGCAAGTGATTGATGCTAGTTTGCAGCTTGCACTCTCTGTGGTGGGTTCTCTCTGTATGTGTGTGTGTCTCTGTGTGTAGAATGTTAGTGTAGCTCCCTGTTCCCAAAAGGCATCATGGCATGCACCTACCTCATGCTACACTGCATGACAGACTGAGGCCTCTGGCTTTTTGAGGAGCAGGTGCTGATAGACATCACAATGGTTTTTGATTTCTGAGCCTGACTCTTATTATGCTAAGAAGACAGTCCGAAGTTATTTTTAGACTACTCTGGCAGCATAGAAGGGTCTTTCAATGGTGTAGTTTACATCTACTTGAAATCACGGTTCCCTGAAATATTTACTGGCCAGATTTTCTTTATCTACACAGTTCTGAAGTGAAAATAAAAACCTCAAAATCACTGGTTAAGGAGAAACTTCCCTGATAACTTACCTATTCGGGTGAAAAAAAGGAGTAGGTAGATATCATAGAATAATAGAATCATAGAATTATAGAATCATAGAATAGTTTGTGTTGGAAGGAACCTTAAAAGGTCATCTAGTCCAGCCCCCCTGCAATAAGTATTGGCTGCACTGAGCATCATCTTATATCTCCTGCTCCAGTGGAGCGAAGGCCAGATGACCTAGCAGGACTTTCATGTTCTGTGGTTGAGTGAATCACTCTGCTCCTACTGATTAATACAAAGGAAGAAATAATTGTCTACAAAGACTGTTGCTAATCACTGAATAACACTGGAGGGAGGAAGGGAGGTAGGTGGGATGTAATTTTACTTTTGACAAAGAAAGAGGTCTAAACAGAAGTTTCATGTGTCAGTTGAAGATGAAAAAAAGACCTCATAATATTTCTTTGCTTTGAGACTCAAGTGGCCTTTCTACTGTTTGTTGGTTTAGAGTCTGCAGCAAAGCACAGTATGACTCTGCAATGTTTAAAGAGCAATAGTCATGTAGACTTGGAAATCAATAACTAAGACAAAGTCATTCCAGCCTCAATAACCAGAAATCTTATAAAAGGGATTATTTTTTCCATGAGTTGAAAGGTCTTACTTTATTACCCTTGTAGTTTTATTAATCTCTATAAAGCTTTTTTTTTTTTCACCTAGGCTGCTGTTTAATAATTACTGTTTGTCATATTCTTGGCTTTTTAGAATATATTAAGCACTGTAGAGCAGAAGTACAGTAAAGTGCAACTCAGCCTGACCAGTCATCATGAAACTGCCCGTGGGAAGGATACGTCGATAAAGACTTAAGTTTGGAGGCACCATAAACTTGTGGAAGCAGATTGAATTTTTAAGACACTTAGAAAACCATTAACTAACATGCCTTATGGATAGATTTCCATCACTGATTTCTTGCTGCTACATGTGATCTTAATAACATAATAAAAGACCTCTGACAGAGTAAAAATTAAGCTTCAGAGTGGATTTATATGATTCAAATGAATATGTGAAAAAAGAAGATATTTTAATGTGCTCTGCATTATCTCTCACAGCGTGACTTCTGTGAACTTCTTGAGTTCTTTGTTAAGTTACTGATGCATGGCACTATAATAATAAGCCATGGTCCTCATGACAAGGCATTCTGCATTGGTTTATTGACTAATTGGTCTTCATAGCCAAGACCTTACCACTTCAACAGAGAAGATAAGCAGGTAAAAGATGTGCGAAATGAGTTTAGATAAACAGCTGGGTATTTGTAGCAGAAGATATACAATGACCTTTTGCTCAAGGATGTCTCAGAAGATGTTTGTGGAAACCAGAACCGGATACTTGGGAGAAGAGATCCAAATTAGGTGGTAAAGATTGGTTAAGGAACTGGGTTTCATAAAATTTGGTCAGCTTGGAGCTGTAATGACTGGACAGAAGGGAGCTCTTTTGGAAAAGTGAAGCTGCCTTTAGCAAATGCCAATATCTGTGACAGAAAGCTTGAACAGATGGTTAAGCTTTCCCTAGCCCATTTTGAGAACTTTCAATGAGAAGCTGAAGGACCATGACCTTCCATTATACTCAAGATTCTCTGTGAAACTAAGGATTCTACTTTCCAGCCTTCCCAAAAGTTTCAACATCAAGTCGCTAATGTAAAATAGGCCCAAACAGTGATACATCTATATATGTACGCATACTGGAAACAGTAAAAATGACAGAATTTACAAGTCTCTATCTCATCAGGTGCTCTGACCACAACAAGGACACCCAAGTCATCCACTCAAGTGTTAAGCAGGAAAATGCTGCATGGTAACCCTCAAATCCCAGTCATGACTGTCAAATGTGTTGTTATTTTTCTAGTGTAGCAGCCTTTAAAGCTCGAAGGAACTATAGTAATTATCCAGTATGAAATGCATAGACCAAGCCACAGGACATGCTTTAACTGATTCCTCTTTCAAGACCATTATCTCTCCTTGAGTTGCGATGTAACTTTCAGGAAAACATCCAATATTGATTTAAAATTTTCCAGTGATAGAAAATCCATCATAACTGTTGGTAAGTTGTTCTGATGGTTAATTACCTTGCCTGTTGAAAGTTCATGACTTATTTCTTGTCTGAGCTTGTCTAGACTAGGCTAGATCTTTCTGTGTGATTGCCTCTGAGATAGAGGAATGTTTAATTCACTTTTCAGCTCTGTGTGTGATAACTGGTGGGCAGCTTAAGTTACCCATGTGATCTTCCTAATATTTTGATACCCATCCTGAAGTGTAGAGACCAGAACTAGAAGGATTAATCCTACAGCTGTGATACCTTATCAAATTGAGAGGCTGTATAATTTCTGTTCATACACTAAGAAATCTTCAAATTTATGTATCTGGGAGTCATATTAGCCCTTCTGAATACATTACACACAGAAGTAATGATTTTTTCCAAAGTCACTAATTTCCAAGCGGGAAGGGGCTGACACATTATTGTTTATTCCTTCATGTATAACTTGGCAGTTGATAAAAGCATACTTTTTGTGTCTGCTTTATTAGGTAGCTCTGTCTCAGTGACCTCTCTTTTCAGTATTGTCGGCTTAGAAACCCAACTAAATATACACTCTGTTTGCAATTACATGTCAAAAACTATCAGTCAACCAGTTGTAAAAAGTTCAAGATCTACATATTAATTTTGTATCCTCCCAGTTCTTGTACAAGTTTTTTCTGGTGTAAAGTGAAATACCATAGTGAGTTCTACTGGTTTGACATTATTGTCTTCTTCATCCAAGCCTGCATTCTCATGAAAAAATACAATATATTAATTTAGCAAGATCTGTTCTTACACTTGAATTCTGATTTACATTTTGCCATCTTTAATTCCTTTTTAATCAAATCTCATATTAGGCAGGCTATGTTTTTTGCCCAGGATAGATGTCAGACAGAAATTTAGTCCGGTAATTACCCATATTTTCCTTTCAAAATATTGAGTCATATGCATTTTACCTCAGTTCCTTGGAATTTTCCTCATATTCTAAATTATTTTAAAAATAAATAGAACAACACCTTACCAAACATCTTCTCTTTTAAGGAGCTTGGAGGCAACAAATGTGGACCAATGGATTAAAAATGTCCTAATTTTGTAGCTAGCGGTACAAAATCTACCAAAACCAATAGCGGTTTTTCATATTACTTATATGAAGAGCTCGACCATGCATAGCTTTTTAGCATAATAACTTTGGATAGTTATATTAACATACATATCGTTCTTTAATGCCAAAGAAGATGGTTTATTATGGCATTAATAGTTCTTAATGGTCATGGTTTAATGATCAGGGGCTCTGCTATATTTCTCTTGTGTTTCTAATACTTTGTTCATCAGGGGTGGGCTGAAATTTGATGTACCTTCATACAGTAGTGATGGTAAAAAGGAACTGTGGTTAATAGGAAGTTAATAGATATTTCTGTATTTTTTCATTGTTAATGTACTTTTTATTTTATTGATCAAGTATGAATCAGAATAAAGTAATAACGTTTTAAATGGTAGGTGGTGAACATGCAGTTTGCATGATGTAAGCTTCAATTCCTGAGAGAACAAGGGAAACAGAGGTCATCTGGTCTAGGCATGAGACCGAGATTTTAATGGTTTGTATGAACTACCTGCTATGAGATGGGGATCAGGTACTCCTAACTGCTATATTTGTTTTTTACTTCAGCAGATGTGTTCAATCATTTGTTTTCTCTTCAGTTGTTTAGTACCTTGAGGACAGTCATTGCCTGGTATAAGCAAAGACATATACATCCTTGATCAGAACAGGAGAAATGTGAAACTGTATGTGAGCTCCCATGTGATGTGACGGGGAATGTGTTTGCTGAAGAGAAAATAAATCGGCCCCATGAGACAAGTTCCTCTGACTGATTTAGACCAACTAAGCCTTTGTCCTTGATTGTGTCTTTACAAACTAGCACCTTGCCTTGCCTTGCCTTGCCTTGCCTTGCCTTGCCTTGCCT
>RSEF01000002.1:155424816-155441492 GCA_003993805.1 Himantopus leucocephalus | reverse complement strand
CGCTGTTTGCACAGTTTGGGACAGCTATGCTGTTGTCCCTGATGGCTTCCTTGTTTGTCACCATAGCATACTTATGTCAGGGCACTGTGCATTTTCACTGAAATGCAGTCTTTGTAATAACTAATAAAATTTAATTCAGAATGCTTTTCAGATTGTAACTACTTCCTTAATTAATCACTTAGCTCCAGGTACACTTGCCTTTTTTCTCCAACCCTCTCCTGAAATGCTGAGCTGCAGGATATGCTTGCATCTTTTACGGCACTGCTTAGACTTCCTTGTCACATCTGGTTGATATTAGAAGCAGGAATATATGTATAAGGGAATAAACTTTAGATGGAATGTGAAACGTCCCACAAAACGAGTTTCTCATAAGGTTTTGAGCTTTTTCTTCTAGAAAGAGTGGCTTTGCGACCCGTGGATTTTGTTTGCTTTAGTTTAGATAAGAGTTCTAAGTTTGAATTGGATGGTGAATAAATTCTTGGATTGGATTCTGTAGTGGAATATGCTTGCCATTGCTCTGTTGCCTTGATTTCCTAGGTTCTAAAGCTTCTTAATTGTTTTATCTGGAATAAATAATTAAGTATCTAATAATTCAAACTACAGGCACTTTTAATGAGAAAACTGGATCAAGGAAAAGGCACTTTTAATAAATTGAGAAATGGAAATGAGGTATTTTTTTGGTATAGTTTCAGGTATTATTTACTAATGTCTAGCCATAAAGAAAAAGGTAATATTAATCTTAATACAAGTGATTAAATGCACAAGAAAGTGTAATAAACCAAAGCATGTAATTTAACAGCTATAAAACCAGGTTTTGATCCCCAGTTAATTATTTTCTAATATCGAAAACAACTTGTGAAATTTACTGGGAAAGTTTGTAAACATAGCTTTGTGCATGCTGGAATCATGAGTTTCCTTTGTCTGCACAGGTGGTATATAAAATGATCATAGTGCATCTGCTTTTCACTAAAAGCCAAGTATGCTACCGGTCCGTGACACCGCAACATGTAAGAATAGATTTGTTTCTTTGTAACTTCCATACTTAAAGCCAGCCGCTAAGTAGTCAAGGTAAAGTTCCTTTGTGAAGATGAAAAAACCTCTTAGAAGTCCTTTAAACTCAAGAGTTGCAGTGAGAATTAACAATGCTGCCTAACTTACAGCTGTGGAACATTTGTTGGATCTAGAGCACGAGTCTTATGAGGAGCGGCTGGGGGAACTGGGGGTGTTTAGCCTAGGGAGGAGACCTTATTGCTGTCTACAACCACCTGAAAGGAGGGTGTAGAGACATGGGGGGTCTGTCTCTTCTCCCAGTTTACAAGCAATAGGACAAGAAATGGCTTCAAGGTGGGCCAGGGGAGGTTTAGATGGGATATTAGGAAAATTTCTTCATCGAAAGGGTTGTCAAGCATTGGAACAGGCTGTCCAGGGAAGTGGTAGAGCCACCATTCCTGGAGGTATTTAAAGGATGTCTGGATGTGGTGTTGAGGGACACGGTTTAGTGGTGGACTTGGCAAATGCTAGGTTAACGGTTGGACTTGATGATCTTAAAGGTCTGTTCCAACCTAAACGATTCTATGAATCTGTGATTCACTTCTAATGGACTGTCTTAGTTGTCACTTGACAAAACAAACCAGGCTCTGGAAACTTAAATACTGAAATCTGATACCAGAAGTGCCAGATTAGTGGAATTATCAGACTCTGAAATTAAGGAATTTACTTTTTCGGGTACTATCAGAATCTGAATGCAGACTAAAGCTGAACACTGTGGTGTGAGAGCAGAGCCCTGGGATCCTGAACTCTGAGACGAAACTGGTTCATGGCTGTGCATGTGTAATTCCTTTTGTATCTCAAGGTTTTTAAACTTTGTAGTTATCTGTGTCCCGATGTTTTGTCGTTTTCATCTGTAATTATTTCCGAAGGAGGCTAAATCAGCAAGAGAAACAGATTGGAGATATTGTAGACAAATTGTTTGTTTTAATAAAATGGGAAAACCTTTTAGTATCAGGAATAGCTATTGTATAACATGTTCCTTGTTGTTAACATGGTTTAAGTATTTGTAGCACAGTGAGATTTGTCAGTAAAGCTGGATTAGTGAGACCGCTTTATTTCTTGTATAGTGGAGTATCTTGAAAGGTGATTATGATAGGTCGGTGGAAATGGTGGGTAAGTACTTGTCCTGGTTTGTAGTGGCCAGCCCAACCCAAACAGTGACACTTGTGGCATACAATACAAATTCCATGAGTAGCCTTAAAAAGAGGCAATATTCAGTTCTAACAGAATCACAAAATGGTTGAGGTTGGAAGGCTCCTCTGGAAGTTGTCCTGTCCAACCAACACCGTGCTCAAGCAGGGTCACTGTTGCAGAACAGTCGGAGATCACTTGGATCTGATCTAGTAGGTAGTTCATTGAGTTCTAATCAGTAAATTTAGGTATGTAAAATATTTAATAATATTATATTTAATAATATATTTAATATTTGCAGTCAAAACTCTACTATTTACTACAGTTAAAGTTAGTATGGGTTATAAAGATTATCACGTAAGCTTACTATAATGTATCTTAAATGTTACATGCATGCAAAAAATGTCACTTATCAACCCATCGATGCCTGGTGTCAGGTAAGGAATGTCTTGGCCTCGAGGGGTGACCTTGAGAGGTGTCCTTGCTCAAGGGAGATCACCACTGTGACCAGCTGCTATGGAGGGAGAGCTCAACAGGCCCTGATGGCTGCAGATATTTATAGCATAAAGTCGTTGATTTGTAGTCAGATTTTCTGCTGTGTTAATGCATTTTCGGCCACTTACCAGCCTAGTCTCCAGCCAAACCCTTTTTTTGTGTTTGCTGCTAAGTCCTCACTGAGAGCCTCACACAATAGGATTAGCTTTGGTTAGCCCTACTTGCTGAGCATCTGCCTGGAGCCAAGTTCAGTGAGTTCAGACAGGAGGAGAGCATCTGCCACAGTCACCTAGATGAGACTGGTGCCCATGTCCTGATGGCTTTCAGTATCTCTAGGAACAGTGGTTCTGCAACCTCCCTGGGCAACCTGGTCCAGTGCTCAGTTATCCTTACAGTAAAAAAGTGTTTCTTCATGTTTAGGCAGAAACAGGAAACCGCTTTGTTGCATACATGTACAATATGTTGTGCCAAATAACTCAAGTGTAGTGAAGCAAACTGAATTTTAGACAGAGAAAAACATTTTGCAGTAAATACATTATGAACAAAGCTTGGATGTTGTTATTTGATTTCTTAGCTTGAGGTCATGCAGCTTCAGTCATGAAAACGTAAGATTTCTGTAATGTCTCATAGTTTCCTATTGATGTCTGTATCTCTTAATTGTAAATTAATATTTCCCAGGGACAGATAGTGACTGGTAGTCAGTGGCTATCAGTAACTATGTTTTGCTTTTCAAAGTGCTACTCAAACATTAATTAGGTAATACTTCACTGAAACAAATTGGAGAGGGAAACAGATCACTTCAGTGTTCAAAGATGGAATATGAAAAAAAAATCAAATGGGGGAAAGGGGCTACTTAGCTGACTGCTAAAATGGTACAAGGAATTGTGTGCTCAGCCTGCTCCATCGTGCTGTTCCTTTAGGTTAATGGCTGTCAGGAATTATCAGGCATCTGCCTCAGAACTGCTTTTGGAAGGATGAAAGAGGATAATAGGTGGAACTTTGTTAATTTGCACTCATCCACTGTCATTTGTAATGAAATTTAGATTTATCTGATTATATTTAACTTTTAAAAAGTTTTCTTCCTGAAATAAGAAAATGTGTACCTCCTGTTTTGTTTATGGTTTATTTAAAACAGTGATATGAATCTCCTCTGGTTTTTATGACCACAACTATGTATTGTATTAGATCATCGAAGTTTTCTAGTTTAGTATGCAATAAATGCACATTAATAGCTAATATGGTATGTATATCACTGTAAAACAGTCAAATAAGTAAATGTAAGTATGATACCTGGAGGGGCACCAGTAAAAATTTAATTATCTGTTTGAGCTTTGTTGTTGTTGTTAGTTTATTAAGGGTAGATCAGAAACAAAGTGCACCTACGCAAACACCCACAAAATATACCAAATGTTTCCAAAGACTTTTCAGGCATAGTTTTATTATTTTTGCTGACTTTAATACCTTCATTGCTCAGTTTTTCTCATCGAGCTAGAAATTAAAACCACATTAAAACCACCTAGAAATAAGGGTTTATCCTGTAATTCATAGGCTTTGAAAGATACTGGTGAGAAAGGTGTATTATTGTATGGATGTGCGTACTTAAAAGCAATTTTAATGATAAATTATTGTTCACCTGTGTAGTCTGTTTAATTGTTTATCATATTGGCTTTTATTTTTACATGTTACTATTTGCCATCTCTTTTCTTGATTTTTCTGCTTCTTTGAGATTTTAGTGTTTGTGCAGTGTGCGTATTTGATTTTGCGTAAGTAGTTTCATTAGATGATTCCTAGTAGGAGTAGTTGGAACTACTTAGTTACTGCTTCACTTACGAAGCTGCCCTTGTTAAACATAAATACAAAGGTCTACTTAACTTCTAGATTCCCTGTGTGATACTATGTCATTCTAGTGCACGCTGTGCCTGCAGTCAGAAGTTGGCCTGGGTAAGTCAGCGTCTCCTGGTTTGAATTTGACAAGTGCAGTGTGGAGATTTTACCAATGTCTGCTTTTCTTTGAGTGCATTTATAGCGCAGATGTTTATTGTAGCGAGGAGGTTGTTTCACATGGGTATGATTTGCCAAGAATTTGCTGCTGAAAGCCTTACTAGAACTGTCACTGGTAAACCCTCCTTTCCAGCCTGGTCCTTTATGAGCTCAAAGTATCAAATCATGACTCCTGATCAAATTCAGAGTCTTTTATCTCATGGATGTCATCAGAAGCTGTGTTTGGAAAAGCAACCAGTTCATAAATTTTCTTAGTGTCCTCTTTATTTTTCTGTTTGTTCTCTTTCTAGAAAGAAAGATCTCACAGATTGCTTAGAGCTCCATTATCATTTCACATGAAAGGAGGATCCTGACAATTCAATTGTTACATGAGTTTGAGTTATGGTGTTGCCATGACAAAATAGCATGAGCTTGTAACAGTGTGTTTTTGTGGTTTTATCCACATCCAATAATTGTAGTTTTACTGTGTATAGATCACAGCAGGCCTTTTGAGAAGACAGTAAATAATTACAGTAAGTGTTTGCTGGTCTCTAGGGTGCACTTCTGGCTTGAGAAGGATGTGCATTAGGTCAGAGGCTTGTGCTGCAGATAGCTGCATGACATTTACACCATTTATCAAGCTGAAGTCATTGTATATCTTCTTTTTGGCTCTGGATGTAAATAATGTATGTAGTAATATTTTTTTTTTAATACAAATACACCAGTTGTATTTGGAGAGTCTAAGGATTTTTTTCATGTCTAAGTTANAGGATTTTTTTCACGTCTAAGTTAGGGCAGAAGATCAATTTAAAAAAATACAAATAGAAGATTTTTTTTTATTATTGCAAGAGGAAAAACAAATGAAGACATGTCAAAAAGCCAGAAGGCTCCCTCCTCAATGCTATGTTTTCCCCTGTGTGAAATTGATTATTTAAAATTATACTGGGCAGATGTCTTGTTTCCCCTCTTAGGGGAAATAGGCATGACTGGAGAAGAAAGGGCGCTCGTTGTGAAAATTACTTCTGGGTTTTAATGGCGTCTGTCTTCTAAGACATCTCTTGCCAGCTTCTGTGATCAGGTCATCTTATTATTAAGCTATTTAAGGTAGTTTATGGGAAAAGATTATACACTTCCAGATGAAATACCAAACATGCAGATTAAGCATAAGTCTACTTTAGAAATAAGTTGTTTTAATCTGTTAGCTGAGTAACTACTGTCTTTCATTTTCATCATTTTTTCCCTATGCTCTTAGGAAGGCGACATGCTCTTTGGATTGCTGTTCAGCTCAAGAAATCAGGAGGGTCCCAATTTGTGAGATTAACTTGCCACTAAGTTATTTGGTAGCCTTAACTGTGTTGCTGGGGGTCAGTTTTCCTGAATGTGGAGTCTTTTAAAAGCACTCTCAAACATTCTGGTTTCAGATCATGTGTCTTGGAGATGACACGTTAAATAAAAATGATTCTACTGTTATTGCCTGCTCAACACGATCCTGAACCGGAACATGCTTAGTTTATTTCACTTAACACCAATAGTAGCTGTGTCAACTTACTAAGTCCAGCCCAGGACTTTACATCAACAGGGCTGTTGTAAATAGTTTCTGATGGTTCTTAAAATTCTTTTTATTAGTAGTATCTAAAAAGGAATATTGATAAAATTCAGCATGTAGTCACTTTGTCCCATTAGATATTAAGATGCATCAGAGTTCATTCTTTTTTTCCACAACCAGGATATTTGAGAACATCCTGGAGATGTTTAGCAAAATTAGGCTTTTCTGAACTTCCACAGACTATTTTGCTGCTTTGAGTTGCAGCACAGATGACTCGATCAGGACTCCATGGTTAGTCATCACTTAGGAAGTTGGAGACATGGTTTCTGAGGGTGGTCATGTATGCTCTGCCAAATCTGAAATGTATCCTTTTTATCAGGATTCAACTTCTGTGTTTAGAGTGACAAGTTAAAACTGGGGGAAAAACACAGTGACTCAGCTTCTTGTTATGATGGCTTTTGCATGACGTCTATTACAGAGTTCTCAAAATACAGTAATTGTGGGTAGGCATTATTGGTTTACTGTTTTCTTACATTAGTCTCCAGAACTTTGGTCTCTTGCTTCTGTTAGCACCAGTTCAAGCGTTGTAGCTCCCTACAGTGTTGTGTTCTGGTTCCTCTGGCTTGAGTCGGGGGGGTGGCGAGGCTGGGGAGGCGCTGCTCCTGGTGGCCCCTGCAGGGTGGCTGTGGCTCTGGAAGCTGTGGGCCGCTTTTGTTAAACTCAACAGGGGACTGAATAGCAGTGTAGAATGCGGTCAGAGAATAGTTCGGTTTTATCTGCAAGTGTACCATTACTGTAGGTATTCTGACCTGATGGTTTGTTGGCAGTTTTGTTTCTGCAAACTGAATAACCCTGTTAGTGTGACTGTGCACACTCTAAGTTTGTCAGTCAGATTTACTGTATTTGCTCTGTTAACACGGCTTTTTGGCCTCGCTACTAGAGCTAGTCTGGGAATGTCACCACATCATGGTGTACTTGCACATAATTTATTGCTATATGGATATTGCTTTTCTGGTTTGAAAACTTCTTAACTGGTTAATTCGCATGTGAATATTTTCTGCACTTTCCCCATTGGCTGTATGTTGAAAGGAGCTGAAAAATGTTTTGCTGAATGCCCAGTTTAGTAAATGGTCCAGAGCTGCTTGAGTCCTGGCCCCAGTTAGGATGAGCGGTGGCAAATTCACTTGTAAATTTTCATTACTGCAACTAGGAGAAAATGCAGAATAAATATAACTTTCTTTTTTTTTGGTGAACAGGCCATTAGAATAGGAGCATTTAGGATTATTTTCACGTTTGAGGCTGTTCCTTACACAAGTTTAATGCAGGAACAGATTGAACTGGTGACCTGAAGTGCAGACACCTCATCTGTGTAACAGAAAAAAGATAGTAATGATAATGTAAGTATTTTCATTGCTTTCCATAATAGGCTGTCATCCTGAGGTAGAAGAGTAGTTTACAGTAATTGCTGTGTAAAAGTCCTTTCAAATACTTTGCAAATACATTGCAAATTTTGAGCTTTTTTTGGTGTGCAAGTGGAGAGTGGAAGTAGGGGACATGATCATTGCTCTGGAGGTACTAACAGGGGTTAAATTAATATAAACAGGGGTCTTGATTTTGATTGGCAACTTCAAAACAAAAAGGCCATTTCCCATCACCGGTTTTCTGGTGTCTCACTCGACTGTTTGCTATTTGACAGCAGCAGAACTCAGCTTCACCTGCAGAGACTTGCTGTGTATTCTGAGCGCCCTGTGAGTTAAGGTTATTGTGGGTAAAATGATGCAAGACCAAACACTACTTTGTTTGAATTCTCATTTGATTTTATTCTTGAAATCTGTAACGTGTACGATGGGAAGCTTAAGTGAGGATTTCTGGAACTCTTCAGTATGTTTCAGAGGGGTAATAGGCTGTGCCTGTTTAAAGTATTTCAGGCACTTAAAGGTCACCAAAAGGAATACTGCTATTACTTTTAAATGCACTAAAGTTGGTTTTGAAATACAGTCATGAATGATCCAGGGTTTCATTATGATTCAGATCAGTTGAGAGAAGCAGTGGGATTGTAGCCTGAGGTGTATGTGTGCCTGTCAAAAGGGTCGAGGTGGAGCTGAACCAGGAGGTATTTGATGTAGAGTCTGATGCGGTTTCATGTCCTAAGTGCAGTCCACATTGTAAAACTTTACAAGAGTAGAAGCTATTTATGAAACAAAATTAAAATAACTCCTGCAAGTCATTAAATATTATGATGCTACAAGAATAGATTGGTAAGGGTGATGTATTATCTTACTTTTCCGACTAAGAGAAGGATGTCATACAAGGTGTGCCTCTGAGCTGCTTTTATTTCTTAACTCGGTGTAATGTGCTGACAACAAAGACTTGTAACACCTTGTGTTATAAAACATCCACAAGCTGCTTTTTAATGTTTCCCTTAAATAATGCTTTGGAACTTAGTGAGATTATTCAAATATACAGTGATTGCCACTGTTGAGGTTTGATATTTTCTACAATGAAAATGCCAATATCATTGAAAAAATTCAACAAAGCGTATTTGGAATTAAGTACCTGGCTTTTGCTTTGCTCTGTTAAACTCCCTGATGGGCTGTTACTAGACAAGTATCTATGAAATACTTTCTTCAGGAAACAGCTGATGTAGATTTACTTTATTCATATTGATATATGAAGGAATGTTAGGTTTAATGTTCTGGGTGCTTTACATGCACTACACAGTGACAATGCATAATGAACCATGAGGGGAAAAATATTGAAAAATAAGGCATCCAATATGAAACCAAGTGTTATGCTTACACAGTTAGTTTCTTTTGTTGAGAGAATAATCTTTCCTACCACACAAGCATGTTAATAGAACTCCCTATTGTGTTAGTTCTGATAATCATCACTAGGTCAGTCCTGCCTCAGTGTGTTTTCTGTACCGCTGGAAGTGAAGAAGTTTGAGTGCAGTAGGATGTTCTCAGTCTCCCAAGGCCTAAGCTGATTTTTCTACAACTAGTGTATGCACATACCTGTATCCTTGAAAGTATTAGAATGAGATTTTTGCTTTGTTTTGAGTCACTTGTACTCATGCCATCACTTCCTACTTTTTCCCAATAATTGCTCCACTAACCCCACACCTTACATTCCCTTACAGGGAGCAGAGCTGATGGGATATTGTGCTAAGTTTTTGTTAGCACTTGAGCTTTTTCTCCAGAAGTGGCAGCTGTTCTGATGTCTGATCTTGGTGTTATTTGATCCGGGCACTTGTTGGTCAGTAGGAGGTACTTCACTCAACAACTTCCCTTCCTTGACTCTAGAGGCCTCGTATTTCTTCTGCTATATTAAGTACTTCTATGACTGCCAACAACTACACTTGAAATACCAGTCCCAGGATTTTGCAGTGCAGTAAGATTGGCTACAATAAAACACGTAAATCTAGCAAGGTCATTTTGCTGGGTTTGGTGAGAGGATGTGGTGGCACACCCGTGCCTGAGCAAGAGTATTAACCCAGAGGGCAGTGACTCACCTAAAGGAATTATCTAGCGCAGCTCTGTCCTGCTTTTTTTGATATTAGTTATGGGACTGGGAAATGCATGTGCATGGTACAGTGCTTCTGTTTCTACCAGCCCTTCCTATAATGAGAACAGACCTAGACTGCCATTGCCCAGGCAGACTGTTTAGCTTTGACTTTCAAGGCAACATTTGTCAAGTATTTTGATAAAGTGTATTTTGTATGTATCAGTAATTACATGCTCCAGGGGGACCATAGCAATAATGTTTGGGTTTTTTTTCCCTGACACAACAGGAAACAAATTTCCCATAAGCCTGGGGAATGCAATATGCCACTTGCCCCAGTTGGTGGTGAACTTCAAAAGAAAACAATGTTACTTTTTATTGACCTCAGGTTTTTCACTATTTTATCTTCAAAACTGGTATTTCAGTTGCTTGAAGTGAAGCTTAACAAGCTTCACTGCTTGTTATTCTTTTTCCCAAATGGCATTGCTAGTTTTTGAAAATGAAGACCACCTCACTCTCCTGCAGCCGCAGCTTATTCCAGCTCCTCTTTAATGAAGTAAACCAATTTCATTCTGTTTAAACAAATGCATGAACAAAGAACCAACCACTACAGTGGCCTGTGGATAGCAGTGGCTTACAACAGGCATCGTGTCTGATCTCAAACTTTGCAAAAATGAGGTGATTATTTTAAACTTTATAGTTAGTTTGTAAATATTGTATGTAAATAAATACAATTTTATGGGAAGTGTAAATGATATACTTTTCAAACTCGAGGCTTATTTGTTACCAGTCTGTTTTTTTAAATCTCTTAATTAACATTGTTAGAGTCCTGTCTTTCAAAATAATGAAATGAAAAGGGGAAAAGGATTTCTCCCTTCCTTTAAGGCACATTGAGCATACCGAGATGTATGGACAAGTGAGGACTTTTGACTCTAGCATGACTTTCTAGCCTTGTCCCAAAAATGTGAAAGAAGTTCAGTAGAGAGTTTCTATAGTATTTGTGTGTGTACACCAGCATTTGAATGTCAGTTTGGAAGGAAGAATGCTGAAGTAAGCTGTTCTTTATGCTTTCAGCCTGGCATCTCCTGTAAAGAAAGACTAAAACCTGAAAGGATAAAACAGTTAAACTGTGGGGCAGCATTTTTTATCTATGAAAATTTGATATTCGTATTAAAAGAAGCTCTTCTGGTTACCAGTCAATGTTGGAATACTAGAGCGGTGCTAGGGATGCTAGAGGTAGGGGTGTCTACCTAGAAAATTTCTGCTGAGTTGAATAGCCAGTGACAATACTGCTGTATAGCTTTAAACTGCACCTTTTGAGTTATGCAACAGTTAGATACTTGACTAATGTGTCGTGTCGTCCCCCCCCCGGTACTGATTTCACCTGTGCAGGTTGTGGGGATTAATTGTAGCCATAGAGGTAGTGGCTTGTCTTGATTGAGCAGTTGCTGGATTACTTAGGTTTTTTTCCCCACTAATGTGCCTAATTTGTAAGGATTTCATAGTTAGTGTTACGTTGTCAAGCTCACTTGTTTTTCTCCTGTAGAAAGATTTTTCTGCTTTTATTGCTGTCATTTAAGAAAGGAAGGAGCAAGTTAACCTCCTCTAACTTTGAAACTGGCAGTGCTTGGAGTGGGAAGTTGAACCATATGATCTCCAGAGGTCCCCTACAGCCTGAAATATTCTGTGATTAAATAATATTATTTGAAGTATTTAATGCTATGGTTCAGAAGCTTTTAGCTGGGTCAAGGTTTGGCAATTACTGTGGATGGGATACTAGAGTCTGTTTTTTTTTTTTTCTTCCCACTCCTATTCCAAATTAAAGATTAAATGTAGTACACAGGATTTTTGCGGGTGCTGGAAGATGCTGTGCAAGAGATGCAAGATTGCGTTCATCACCAGGATCTTGGCGGAGTGTGAGATGAGGGTTCTCAACTCCCACAAAATTTGAAAGTCAGCAGGGAGCCAGAATTGATGAACTGCTGCTGAAGAAAGTCATTTTTAGCTATCTCCTGCCCTAAATTGTGCTGTTCAGATTTGCTTGTAATGTTGGCTTTGGTATCCTTTTCAGAGGTAGGATGTGCCTTGGTGTTCAGTATTTTTGCATTTTATCTTGTTTAACATCTCACTCTGGGAGAAAGTTATTTGCTATGTCCCTTTCCTGAATGTGACCCGATGCTGCTCTGATTAAAACCACCTTGTAAAAACAGAATGACTTGCGTAGTAGGCTGTTAGGATTATTGGGAAATGTGCACATAGGTGCTTCCCAGTGTCTCTTAGGAAATAATAAAAAGTAAAGAAAAAAAGGGAGTATAGTAGAGATGGCTCATGTCATGTCCTCATAGTTTTCCTTTCTGAGAGCCTTTTCAGAGTGGACTTGGTGTGAAGGCTTGAAGTGTTCCTATGGGGGCAGATGTTTCCAGGTGTTTTTCTGGAGGATGCCTGTTTTCCTGCCTTGTACAGGAGGAAGAGCTGGGAGATCACCAGAAGGGTGTTTGGGGTTGGCACCGCTCATACAATTTGTAGGGACTTGCAGTGAAGGTGGCAGCTGCAAGCTGGCTACCAGCCCACTTCAGATCCTGGCCGCAGCCTGGGTGCTCGTGGCTACATCAATAATGCGAATATGCAGTTTTTCAAATAGCATTGGATTTTCCTTATTGAAAACAGAACAGTTGTTTGCAATTTTTTTTCAGAAGACACATTACTGAATCTGCCAAGATTTTCTGTTCTGCTCTGGGGCATTTTTATATATGTATCTAATGGTAAAATTTGAAAGAAGGGCAAATTGGTCTCAACCTCGCAATATCTAAGAGCATAGCTTTTGAATTTACATGATATTAACTTAGTTTCAGGTTGCAACTACAAAAGTATGATTGTTCTCTTTCTGATCTTAATCTGATGATCCTGATTAATTTTCAAATTTATTTCCAAACAGCCTCTGAGGTAATGTTACTACAATGTCAGCAGTCTATTTAAATTACATAAAAATCCCAACTATTTTAAAAGGATAGTTAAAAGGAGATGTTATCGTTATGTCCACTGGGTTATGCTGAATTTCAGATATGTTTTAAGCTACTAGAAAATGAGGCCTATGTCATGAGTGGGTTAGTTAAGTGAAGTTAAAAGATGAGCAAATTCAAACAGGCCCAAATAATATAAAAGATGAGATGGTGGAGTGGCAGAGGGATGACCCTGTGGAGACAAATATTGAGTTTGTCATCTTTAATGTCATGTGTGCTTATTTAAAAATACAAACTGTATTCCTTGGTGTTTTGGAGATAAACACATTTATTTCCAGTGTGCATATTTTGAGACTTGTAGTAAAGCTCCAACTAGGGAAAATATAACACTTTTTTTTGCATGATTATTAATTCATCTGATACTGAAGGGAGTGACTTCATGGTAGTGTCTCCAGAAAGGCTCCACTTGACTTACTTAGTCAACTTAATCCAGTTACTGAATTAAATACTCAAATGTGTATGTCAAAAGATTTTTTTAAAGTACTGTTTTTTTCCCCAAAAAATTTGTTAGAGTTCATGTGGGAGCCATGTGTGTACAAAATAATCAAAAATATTCCAAAATTCTAACATGTGTCATGCGGATTAACTAAAGTAAATGAGTTACGCTGCTTAGACTGGTATGTCAGTGACAGGTAATACGTGAAGTAATTGTTAACTATGTGAATGATACAAGTACGAGAACTCTAGGAAGGTTTATTTTTGAAGAAAAAATGAAATATCTTAAATGGTTGTCTCTTCCAAAATTTTTTTTGTAATAAAAGACAAAGTGAGTTTGAGTTGAGGAAAACGATTTAATTTTATTTATTTGCTCCTCATTTTCCATATCCATAGACTGAAGGAAGGCATGGGCTCATCGCCCTGCAGCTCGCCTCCCCACAAGGAGAAGTGGCTAATTGTCCGCCTGGTTGAAGGCTGTGTTACTCTGCTTTCCTTCAGGGTGTGTATGTGAACTGCCTTGTTTGGTTGCCTTTTTTTTGTGTGGTGTGGGTTTTTTTTCGTTTGTTTAACAAAACCCCAAAAATAGCTGTTTGAACGGGATTTACAAAATTTTTGCTTTCTCCTTATGTTTCCCTCTAACAGAATTTAACGTCCCTATTGCAGACCTGGGTTAGATCTTAGACAAGTTGTGGTTTTGTCAGTATATGAATGACTCGCTATTGAAAATAGTGTTGGTACTTCAGAAACTCTACTAAATGTTATTTTTATCTTAAATAATTGCAGATAGCATAATTATCCTTATTTATTTAATTCTTAAATTATTCTTTACTTGGTTACTTTGAAGGGGCTGCAAATAACTTTGTGAGACCTTATTTTACCAAGTAACTTTTCGTGATTCCATGCATCCCAGTTTTTAGGATGTAGACATGATGCTTATTGAAAATAGTATACTTAATGCTCTTATTTCCTTTGAATTACCCCTAAAGCACTTCAGTATTTGAATNTTGTGAGACCTTATTTTACCAAGTAACTTTTTGTGATTCCATGCATCCCAGTTTTTAGGATGTAGACATGATGTTTATTGAAAATAGTATACTTAATGCTCTTATTTCCTTTGAATTACCCCTAAAGCACTACAGTATTTGAATGAAAGGACGGGTAATGTGTTTTTTGCTTATCGTCAGCTATCATCACTTACTAAAAATATGTTTAGAGACTTCTTATTGGAATTGGGGCTCTTTTTTGCAGGGTTTTATGTAGGTATGAAAAAACTGGTAGCTTTTACTTCTCTTGTGCCTGGATGTAAAAAAATTAGAGGACAAAAGAGCAGTTCGTATACTGAAAGCAGTAGCCAGAATCAGGGTCTGGCAGCTGGGAAGAGGCAATCACAGGAGGATCTTCTGGTAATGGTTTTATTCTAGCGTTGCAGTTTTGGTGTCTTCAGACAAAATAACAGCCAGTAGGAGCCAGGTCAAGGGCCCACTGGATTTCTGAGTAGGAGGCTCTGCGTAGTGCAAATTAGCATTATTACTGGTCTGGGATAGCGCCTGCTGATTTACTGCCGCTCCACGTTTGTGGGTCACGCTGTAAACTAATATAAAAGCATGCATTACTTACCTACCTGAAATAAAAAATAGCAATAAATGGTATCATTATGAAATTTTGCGAAGACACATAGACCTTTTGAAACTTTTAAGAAACTGTTGAAAAACACCCCAACCAAACAAAAAGAACCAACCTAGACAACTTAAAAAAAAAATACAATTCTTATGTTACGTTGTTGTTTTTATGCAGCTTGGAGTCCATGTTCTGAATATACTTAGTTACAAAGAGTCAGAAGAGCAACTGGGGCTTAAATGCTACTGTTGTGTGGGGGTGCATGTATACTGGCATGTTCAGTCCCGTGTCGTTGCACTGAATTCGATTCAGGTGCCTGCACAGTCCATCTAGTGTAAATCTACACATTGTTCTGCTTGGCAGAAGTTATTAGGTGATAACTTGGGAAAACAGAAATCTTGCATGGAAAAACTATTTCTTCAGAAACTACCAGTCAAATGCTTGCACTAATTTTTAAAGTCATGTTGGCAGATATTAATTATAAGGTAATAAGACGAGGAATTACCAGATAAAGGCAAATAATTTTGGAATGTGGTGAGCAAGACTCAGTGTCCTGACTGGAATTTTCAGTTGTTGAAGTAAGTGTGTTATTTAAATGGCTTGTGTTCTAAAGAATTGGATGACGTTTTCAACTGAGGAACTTCGTGTTGGATTAGTTTACTGTTAGATAGTACTGGTGTTAAGAGTTGGAGGTCTTTTTTTTAGGTAGCCAAACATCTTAGGTTGTTTCAGGTATGTATATATTTTACTGACCCTCTTAGCCATTACTTTTTTTTGCATCAGTGATGTTGCATGTTGTGCTGATGCTGAGTTGCTCTTGGAAACCATTTCTTAGTATGGACATTCAGACTGTCTTTCAGGAAAATGTGATGCTTAATGAAAATGATGTGTAGTGTAACAGACAAAACACATTAATGAAATCTACAATAGTGTGTATATTTATAAAGTGTTACAATAAGGCTACTGTTTGCCTTGGGATTGTTATTTTATTGTGATACTGTAGAAATAGCTAACTGTTGAGTTACTTGGAAGGTTTTGAATTAAAGCTTTTGTAGGTTTAAAAATTGCTGCTTTGGGTTTTTAATGGGAACATTAGGAAAATCAGACACTATTTGAATTGTCTTAAATTGCTGAAGAGTAAGTAAATTTTAGAAAGACTGAATTGTGATTGTTCCTGAAATACTGATGTTTTTTCATCAGTTGCAAATCTTACTTTTATACACTGCTTAAATACTCTCTTGGTGTGTAGACAGGAAACAAAGGGTTTAGCTGTGACTTGCCTTGAAAACTCAGGGAATTTCTTGGTTAAACATTATGAACTTTAAAATGGTGAAACCTGAATGAGTGATCTAAGCAACTTTAATTTTTGTTGTTATAGAGATGGACAGATCAGCAATTGGTTTGTATCTTCACCATGGTTCCCGATATTAATAGAAAAGAATAAAATTAATCAGAGCCATTCTTATGCACAGCTGAAGAGCATGTGTGATAGGTTAGGTGGGCCTGGAACGGCAGCCAGGCTGTTGAATAGAATCATAAAATGGTTAGAGTTGGAAGGGACCTTGAAGAGCATCCAGTCCCACCCCCCTGCCCTGGGCAGGGACACCTCCCACCAGCCCAGGTTGCTCCAAGCCCCGTCCAACCTGGCCTTGGACACCTCCAGGGATGGGGCAGCCACAGCTTCCCTGGGCAACCTGCGCCAGGGGCTCACCACCCTCAGAGTAAAAGAAAGAGGCCTTAGGTTTATTAACTTGAGATAGAAATTAAAAAACTCAGTTTAAGTATGTGCGCAGAGTGTATTTTTTGTATTTAAGCTTCAAAATATAATGTTTGATTTCCTTTTAAGTCTGCTACTTCTGCTGTGCTCTTGCTGTGAGAAAAGCAGGTCTGCAGAAGAA
>RSEF01000002.1:155413102-155423816 GCA_003993805.1 Himantopus leucocephalus | reverse complement strand
AAGAGCCTCTCTGCATACCGTGCCTGGGCATCAGCTGTAAACACAAGTCTTATCACTCTGAGAGCAAACAGTGTCTGGACCATATGCCGTTAATTTCAGAGAGTGCCGTTAGTTACAAGAAGCTTAGCTGTAAAGTAAAATTACTGAAAGGAAAATTGGTTCCGTTTTCCCTCAAACCAGGACACTATTTCTTGACGTCTGCTAGTGATCCAAGGATGAGGGCCTTCATGAGGACAAAAAGGTGGGAAGAGGGGAGTTGCTTGCTAAGTGTGGTGAAAGGGATGAACTCCTTCCCCTGGGAGAGGGCACAGAGTGTGGATGGGGTAAGACAGTCTGATGCTGCTGACTAACAGAGGGACCACCGCAGCTAAGTGCAAATATTAAGCTTAGCCTTTCCAAAATCCAGATTTACTTCCCACTACCACTGCAAAAATTGGACCACGTGGTCATATTTTTACTAGTCACACAAAATAAACCCTACAGTGGTACATACAGTGCAAGACTTGATTTGCTGGAGTGCATTTTTAAAGCACACTCAGCCATGTGTGGGAGGATAGGTTTCTACAGATTTATCTAATCTGATTCTTCTCACTGGTTCAGTGTAGTATATTTAGTCTGGAAAATCTATTTTTCACAAATAATTCTCAAACAGCATATTTATGAGATACTTTACTCGGAAGCAAGAGCCAGAATACAAGTGGCTACCAATGAGTGCAGAGTATTATCTTTAAAAGAAAAAAGACCATTAAGTAAATACTTTAATGTTAACATTCCTAGTTTCCATTCTGTTTTATGCATAGTAGTTAATAAAATACGACTGCCTGTAGCCCTTTGCCAGGACGTAATACCTGACTGCTAGACTTGTTCAAACTGAATCTTAACTTTGATGTCAAATCTGCAGTAACACACGACTCAACAGCGGCAGAATTTAACTCAATTTATTTAACAGCAAATTAAATTGTCCTACTGATGACTGTATCATTAAATGCTAAAAAGCAAACCCTTCAAATTTTATGATGAACTGATAAAGCAGAAGTATGAGCTACAGCCATAAAGCTTAAAAAAAAAAGATAGTTTGGTTATTTTTTTAGTTAGGTATATATGTGTCTGATCTATTCATAACACTAGCGATTGAAAGATTTGGATCTGACCCCAGTCACAAACCAGCAGACATAACCCACACATGGTGGATACCTAGTTTGTAGTAGCCTAACATCATCAAAGAAGTTGCCTGATGAGAAAAGTATTACAGCTTGTTGGTATTAAACTGATGGATACATTTACTGTATTATTGACATTTTCAGTGTAGGCAAGTCCTTCCCTGAACTTAAAACGCGGTTCAAAATGAGAAGCCCTGTATTCCTATAATTTTTTTCCAAACCGTGGAGGAACAGTCAATTTTATTTCCATATTCTTGGCTTTTCCCAGGCTCTCACAGCACCACAAATGGTTTCCATACTCCGTACATTGTATTCCATAGCAAGCAACTTAGCAGAACTTATTTAAAAGACAGAGAGCTGTGCTGACCTGGTGGCTGGGTAAGTGTTAATAGCTAAAGAAATTACGGTTACTGGAATACTTTGCAGCAGTTATTTTACAAACATCTCTGCTACTTTTGGGCAGATATTAATTTTTTTTTCCAGCATATTCAGCAGAACTACCAGCACTGTCAAAATCTATTTAAAGCTGTGCCTCATGTGTTATCTTCCATTGGGACTGTAAATGTCAATGAGGAACAAATTACTCTTGCTGCATCTATGGGTCACTTTCAGTATCCCGGACTTGAAATAACAAGGCATCTGTTTAATTTTTAAGGAAAGAATGTGACATATTCATTTAGGATAAACAAAAACCTCATTCAGAGTAGAACACTTTATTAATCGCAGCCTAGAAAATGTGCAGATGAACATTTCCCACTGTCCGTAATGCATTAAATGTCTCAATTTCACAGAAGAGCTGAGCAGTAAACTTGCCTCCAGATGGCTGAGTCTGGGGCTGGTATTGCCAAACGTGTACTGAAAGGCAAATATATGAAGGCTGAGCCATTAATTGATCTACATGGGGACAGTTAGAACATTTCCAGTCCTTATTCTAAACCTAACTTGGCATAGGTAATATAAATTACAGACATGTCCTTTTCAAGATATCTGGTCAGCACACTCTCCCCTCCCCTATGATCACGTTATCACTGGATTTAGTTAGCTGCTCTTCGCTGTGCCAGAATTTTCTCTATCTCTAGTTAGTGGAAAATACCAAGCGAGAAAGCACCACAGAAATGATTTTTACCACCCAGGGATCCACTATCAATTTCCAAGCCCAGGGTCACACTTAAAAGCAAAGGGTTTGAACTCTCCCCTGGTAACACAGCATCAATATCACATCAAATATGAGAGGCACTGTGTGAGTAACAGCATTTCCTAAGGACTGGGATGCTTTATTCCCTTCTGGAAGTTAAGAATTATTAGCCCTCATTCACAAATAGGAAATTGAAACACAACGAGGTTACAGAGGGTGGCAGAACCCCTGAGTGAGCCCGTGGTGGAGTTCAGAAGCGAGGGCAGACCCCACATCCAAGCTGTGTGCTCCCCGTGCTGGGCACGCTTCTTGCACCACTGCTCACAGAGAAATTGGGAATGGGCAGCTTAGCTAGGGATCGACCGTCTCACTGGGCATGGAAAGCCAGGAGAACAGAGCACAGAAGCAGCTTTCTGTACGGTTGTGTTGCTGGGCTTCAGCTATAAAGTGAGAGAAGTCATTCATAAATTGTTTCTTCTGGTGTGCTTAACTCTGTATGAGAAGGCATGGTAACCACAACAAAGGCAGCTGTGCTTGAGGAGGTCCAGGATGACTCTAAGTTACGCATACTTTACAGGCATTTTTAAAAATAACTTTTCACTATTCTGACCTTCTTATTTTCTTAGTGGAATTGCTATATCCTTAGACAAGTCTCCGAAGCAGATATCCATGGTGCAATGACTGCATCTAGAGTTCCACCATCTGGGTTCAGAAGCATTAAAAACAGGGACATAGGGTGGCAAGTTTTACCTGTTGTTATCACAACCAAAGCAAAAAGTCTCTAGGTTTGTTCTTCTACTTAATGACACTACATTTGTATACACTTAGACATGATTAGCCAGTTAAGTCTCATAAAACTGCCATAGTACACAGACAGCAGCTGTAAAGTCTCATGCAGCCATTTAACACCAGGTAACAGCTTTCCAATTCCTCGGCATGAGTAATCATAGGTCTGAATCCCTTATACCACAGTGTATTTCTGTGATGTTTGATTCAAATTTATCCCTCTGTAATCTGATTAAACACTCCAGATATGAATTAGACCCAATACACACATTCAAACTAGATGTCATTCAAGTGTCATTTACACCAGGATTTGTTATCTACAATGTTCTGATATGCCTTTTCATGTTCTCTCTCCCTGGAAAAACACAGATTTCTTTTTCTCCATTTGTTTCAACATTGTGCATTTAAAAAGTCAGGCAATTAATACTTTAAATAACATTATAAATGAGAAACGGTTCATTAAAATACAGTATAGTATTTTTTTTCTGACAAGGAAAAACAGCTTTTATGCACTTCTACCAGGTACCAAGCCCTCTGTCTCAAATGCTGGCTGCTGGAGATTGGTAGAAAAGGGCTAGAAGCCATCAATTTACATCAAGATTGAATTTTACAGCCTTAATTCAAACATCTCTATTGTTTGTGGTAATAAAATATGACAATTGAATCCCGATCAGAATTCTGTATTCCGCATATATAGTTTGCAGTGAGATACTACTGTAGGAACAGATCATGGGATCTGTGAGGATTATCTGCAGAGGGCTGCAGGATACTACTGATCACTCTGCTTAGCCAGCTTTCATAATAAAGTCACTTGCAGGTAAGATAAAAGTTATCACACTACCTCAAATGTCAGCAGGGGATGGATGGTGCTTCACGCCTCCCTCAGCTCAACCGCAAATGGCGACCTTCTCCAGCCATCCCAGCACCTACACAATATCAGGGGAAACAGAGACAACAGATGAGTTCTGGAACAGCAAAGGTCACCGGCGGTGGGAAGGCGACATAACAAAATCCGAACGGGCGTCCTGGCACTGTTGTCCCTTGGGGAAGGACACCTCGGGAAAGGCCACCAGCCGGGCAGTCTGCACAACGGCCCTGAGCAGAGCACCTGGGCTTCTCACTCAAACAGCAGCGGCTGCCTGAAACCCCTTGTGCCACTGGGGGCTTGCCAAGCTGCAGGATCCCACGCTAACCTTGACATTAAAATGCACGAACACAGATCTAAATGGCAAAGAGAAGTCAGGGTGACTGATCAAGACTCATTTTCAAGGCACATCCATGGTGGAAATCAGCCGTACTGGAAGTAAACTCTGAATCAGCAAGAAGAGGGTGTGGATGAGTAGCATCTCACTACTACTACTACTACTGCTACTTCAGACAATAAATTACAGTGCAGTAACTTACAAACTGGTAAATATAAGAAAGTAACATTTCCTTTTTCTGTAAAAGGACAGTGTGTAAAGTCTCAGGAAGATGGCATGCTGTTAAAAAAAAAAAAGAAGTACGCCATTTTTTATGTTCAGAATTCCTAAGCACATCATCACTCCCATGATGTCTGGCACAGCAGTACCATCTAAAATGGTTTTGAGTTAGTAGTACTTCTATATTTAAATAAAAATAAAATTAATTCAACACGGAAGGTTAATTTTTCCCGAGGATGCAAGTCAGCTTTTTAAGCATTTTAAAAACTCAGCCATGGTGCCCACGTTAATTGAGTAATTCGTAACAATTTGGTTTCTAGTGGGTGGGTCTATGAAAAGAAGACCCCATTTCACAGTATCAGGCTCTTAAAATAACCAGGAAAACAAAGCAGTCTGCAAAAACCCACAAATAACATCTAAAGAAATGCTCTATACATTCAGATTGAATGCCTAGGGCTGCACTGCCCTAGCCTTAAGAAGAAGAAAGTAATATTTTAAAAGAGTGTTCCCTGACTGAGCACTAGCTGTGGCTTATGATATAACAGCAGGAATCTTGATTTGTACCCCTAGAATTTTCTTCCTTTTATGTGTATCATTTTAATGTATGCATAGCTTCCTAAACAAGAAATAACTGAAAGCAAAATGTGATTGTGAGTGAAAATTTCATCATATTTCTCAGGAATTCTTTTCAGTGCAATGTGTAAAAGGCTGTGTCACCTCTGTATTTATATTTAAAAAAAAAAAAGAAAATACACACACCCAACCACCAAAAGAAAAAATCCTTGACCTGAAAAGAGAAAAAAATTAAACAGACATTTGAAAATAATAGAAGGCATTTTCCATGCAAAAGCAAGAATAATATGCAATAGAAATCAAGGTTAAAATAAATCATCCTGCGTGTGGTTAGCTGAAGTCTGTAAGCAGGGTTCTCTCCTGGTTCACGTCATGAAACAAGAGGACTAGACAGGTCCCTACACAGTAAGTCTTCACCTAATCTACCCCATAATATGCACAGCCAAGTTCTAACATCCCACTTTTCAGCAAAAGCCTGCTCACATTTCATCAGGCTGGGAATCTAACTGATTGTGTGTCCCATTTATATGTAATATAAACATCTTACATTGATTTAATTGCTGATTTTCAAAAGAACTCTTAATTTCAGAGAGAATAATCGACCAGTGAGCCACAACTCTCTTTTCCAAAAATAAAGGGACAGTTTAGACTGAAACAGAGTTGTAAAGTCTAAGGCAGCTGTTTACTGAAGTGAGCTACCAAGGACTACTGACAAATTCCTATTTCAAAACACTTGGTAGTGTATTAGGAAGTGGAAATGATCTCCATGTGATAAAGTCAGTATCCTACTACAATAGGACAAGTAAAATTATTCCAGTAGTCTTTCCAAAATATTTCGAAATCCTGCTCAACAGCAGAAAAAATCTCTTAGCTGCTTTATGGGTGACAAAAGGGAAATGTCCTAACTTCTGATTACCTAATTGTACTCAGAACATTTTGTTTCATTCTTGGTAGCAAGTGGTGATAGCACAAAGACTGCATGCAGTGACACTGTTTATTTGCAGTGTTGCAGTTTAGAACAAGCCACACAAGCATGAAGACAGTTACATTTGCACTTGGCTCTGACACTTCATTATGTGTGGAAAAAGAGGCAGTACTGCACACGAGGTAACGAGCTAGATGTTTAAGTGGCAAGCAGCCACATTTTCAATGATTCTTGAAAAAAATGCAACTTCCGCAAAAGGAGAACATAGATTCATGTGAATAAACTATACAGGTGAAGCTTTTTCAGACACATATTTTCTCAGAAACACATTTGATTATTCTAACCCATGTGGCAGACGAAAGGACTGCAGCACTGAGTTAAGATAAGGCCCATCCAGGACTAGTTTGCTTCACGAACTAAGAAACAGACTCAGAATCATCACTCCCTTGATGGGGACGCGAGTATCTGTGCCCATTATATCTTATCAGTACATCCCATGCTAAGCTACCAAAAAAGAATAAACTGGAGAAGATGAGATGGACCCAAATGTGCCAAAAGATCTTTTGCTTAGATGCTCTTTTGAAGACCAAAGGCCCAATGCTGAAAAAAATTAGAAGGGCTTTTGACACCACCCCATGTAAAATCTTCACTGACAAATTTATGATGTACAAACTAGGTAAGTGGACAGTGAGGTGGACTGGAAACTGTCAGAAACACAGCTCAAAGGGTTTCAGTCAGCAGCACAAAGTCCAACTGAGGACTGGTCACTAGTGAAGTAGTCCAAGGGTAAATGCTGTTTAATATCTTCATTAATGACCTTTTTCACTGAAGAGGTGATCAAACAGTGGAACAGGTTGCTTAGAGAGGTTGTGCAGTCTAGAGATACTCAAAACCCTGGTTGGACATGGACCAGGGCCACTGCATTAATGAAACCCCACTCTGAGCTGGGGGTTGGACTAGATGATCTCCAGGGATCCCTTCCAGCCTCAATGACGCTGTGATTCCATGATGCTGTATGTTTAGATACGGAACTGAAAAATTGTTGGCAGAAGACAAGGAAGAGGAGGATATAAACGACATGCTTTGGAAGAAAGATAGTAAACTATGGACACCCTATGATTGCATGGGCCATTGAGGAAGGATGGACACATGACCGGGATTCACAAGTCCTAATAGATTGTTCAGAAGTCCTGCCCCTCCATCATGCTGGGCTACCAACAGATGCATAAGAGGATCTCTGGCATCTGTGATAAACTATTCCCAGAGTGTTTGTGCTTGTAAGATTTAGCCTAAGGAACCCTAACTTTCTCTTCATTGTATTTCTCCTGTCGTTTACTTCTTTCTATTTCCAGTTAAACAACTCCTCTGCAACTAGGCTCGAAGAAAGACAAAACACAATTTGCCTGAGTTTTATTCTTATTGTATCTGATACAAGTTTTATTTGTCTCTCCAGTTTGCACTGATTGTGATGCATGGCACTTGCTGAGAGTCCCAAACAACTTTCTCCCGAACCTGTTTTGAAAATATTTGTCTCAAACAGAAGGAAAAACAGGCTCCTCACATGCATTTTTAAGATTTCTCCAATCAAGCCATTCCATCCATTTGATGGTAAGTTGACTATGAATCAACAGTGTGCCCTGGCCGCCCAAAGGGCCAAACATGCCCTGGGGTACATCAAGCACAGCACAGCTAGCTGGTTGAAGGAGGTGATTGTCCCACTCTACACCGCACTGGTGTGGCCCCACCTCAAGTTCTGTGTGCAGTTTTGGGCACCTCAATGTAAGGCGGACATCAAACTATTTGAGGGTGTGCATAGCAGGGCGATCAAGATGGTGAAAGGCCTTGAGGGCAAGACTATGAGGAGGAGCTGAGGTCACTGAGCTTGTTCAGCTTGGAGAAGAGAAGGCTGAGGGGTGCCCTCATGGCAGTCTACACCTTCCTCACAGGGGGCAGTGGAGCGGGAGGTGCTGACCTCCTCTCTCTGGTGACCAGGGAGAGGACACAAAGAAATGGAATGGAGCTGTGCCAGGGGAACTTCAGGCTGGACATTAGGAAAAGGTTCTTCACTGAGAAGGTGGTCAGTCCCTGGAACAGACTCCCCAGGGAAGTGGTCACAGCACCAAGCCTGTCAGAGTTCAAGGAGCATCTGCATGATGCTCTTAGTCATGTGGTTTAGTTTTAGGTGGTCTTGCGAGGAGCAGGCAGTTGGACTCGATGATCCTGATGGGTCCCTTCCAACTTGAGATATTTTATGATTCTACAATCCATCTTAGCTTCAAACTTGTCATCCTCAAACTCTACTTCTCTAATATAATAAGGTTTCACGTCCTCAGCTGAAATACCATTTTGCAACTGTGAACTCACTCCTTAAATTCTCTCATCAACTTTTTTCTCTGCACAGGAATTCCCTAAATTTTTTCAAGAAAACACTAACAAAATCCATCAGAACCTTCCATCATCTTTCCCTTTTTTCCTCTATTCTGACAGCTAAGACTTTTAACCTATTTTCCTCCTTTAACCCTTCCACTTCCCTCATCAGCATACCCTGGACATGGGGTCATATTCCAGTTTCAAATCAAGAGCCTTTTTCTCCCCTCTCAGTCTCTTCATATCCTTAGGATTCTAACAATAAATCTTGCCCTTCATGTTTTAAATACTTCACCGAACCACATTTCTGTTCTTACAGATTTGGCAGTCTTTGCCTCTTTGACATAACAATAACCGGAACATTTTCTCAGCAGCACTAAGCTGAGTAACAACTGATATTTGTTTTGGCACTCGTATTAGGGATGAAAGGTGAATTTATGTTTTCCACTGCATTATGCTTACAAGTATATCTGTGGACAGGATAGCTCAGGAGGTCTGCACTGCAGCCCGAGGCCAAATATAGAAACTAATAAACCTCTCTGAGTTATAAAAGAAACCATCAGCATTGTAAAGGTTACAAACAGATAAAAAGCCCAAACTTTCTAAGTAGGTAGCAATTTCACTTGACATACAAGATAGCTCTTGTGGTATCCAGAAATTCAGGCTCTCTTCCATGACTGAAACATGTCATATTCCCAGCCACAGTTAATTATCTACTTGAGCTGGAGGAATGTTATGAAGAATAGTTTAGTCAATGTTTATGTAAAGTATTTTGAGATCTGGGCAGCTGGAAATCTAGAACTCTACTAGCTGAAACTGTTGCTGACATATCAGTAACTTAAAAGGGAAATTTTCTTGATAAATTAACAGGGAAATACCAAGAGTAAACTGAGAAGAAAGATGTATTACTGGATTATGGTAGCCAGTTCTCATGTTCACACTTAAGAGACCAACAAACTTCAAAAGAGCAAGGACCTAAAAATGTTATTCCAAGTCTAGGGCATCTTTTTATAATCAAGATAATAGCCCCAGTTTATTTGAGAAACACACATAATGGATTACTCAGTTGTACCTGACAATAACCCGCATGTGGAAGAAGCTATAAGCAATAGGTTCATCGTAAATGAAGTAGAAGAGATACTGAGGAATCAAGAATAGAAAGAAGGAAAAAAATCTTTTACAAGGCTGAAATAAAGTGAAAACTGGAATTTACTAAAGACTGAATTAAAAAAAAAAAACAACTCCATCACTTCAACTTGCTTTTCAAGCAAAACAAATTATTGGGTACAAGTAACTGGTGACCTGCATAACAGAACTACAGAAAATATGGTTGGGCAGAACTGCCAGACACCATCTGGTCACTCCCACTCCTCACAGCCAGGTCAATCAATTCTTGCTTGACTCTCATCTCTGCCTGCTGGATTTTTCTAAAGACCAACAAAGACCTGCAAAGATTTTGCACCCTCCCCAGGCAATCTATCCCAATGCATGACTACTCTTGCCACTAGGAAGGTTATTCTAATATTTACCTCAAGTCTCTCGATGTAATTCAATTCCTCTACTTTCCCCCCTCCCCGCCCCAAGAATGAAGAACAGGTTATTCCCTACACTTTTTTCATAGTCTTTTACCTACCTGGAGACTGTTATACTTCCTTTCCTCTCTAGACGAAACAAAACCATTTCTTCAACTAAGTTTTCTAGATCACTGATCATTCTCATAGCTTTCCTCTGGGCTCTTCCCCAGTTAACCTACGTCTGAAATAGCAGTCTGTCTGAGGCTTTATCAAAGCTAAGCTGAAAGGATAACCTCAGGTAGTTCTCTTTCAGCTTTATACATCCTACTATATCTGTCTCTTTGTAAGAGGACGGCATTGTTGATTCATGATCAGCCAGCCCCAGATGATTTTCTGCAAAACTGGAAAGCCTGGCTTTTGAATAATATGATTCTCTTTCTTCTCACCATCTCCCACGCCTTTTTGACTAAACATTTCAAATATTCAAATAAAGTTTAAAAGGATATTGGAAAACAGAGCTGTTAATTTTAACTAAAGACTAAAAGTATTGCAAGGATAAAAACTGGTTCAAGGAACTAGGACTGTAAGAAGGTAGAAGAAAACATTTTTCCAAAAGGAAATACAGAATATTAACAAAATCACCTATTAAATGCATGTTGCCAAAATCATCACTGCTCTAAGAAAAAACAGCATATGGGAGGATTTGGCAAACTGTTAATACAGAAACATACAAACAAAATTTACTGGATCAAAAAAACTCATGACTAACCAGCACAGTGGGCGAACAGTTTCATGGAGTCACAGAATTTTCAGAGTTGGAAGGGACCTCTAGA
>RSEF01000002.1:155391093-155405441 GCA_003993805.1 Himantopus leucocephalus | reverse complement strand
GGAAAGAAAAGAGGAAAGAAAAGAGGAAAGAAAGAAAAAAGAAGGAGGAAGGAAGGAGGGAGGGAAGGAAAGAGAAAGAGGAGAGGAAAGAAGAGAAGAGAGAGAGAGGAAAAGGAAAAGGGGAAAAGGAAAAGCAAAGGCAAAGGGAAAACGATCAGTTTGACACAGCAAGATTCATTTAGTGTCTATAAACATACAAACGGAGAAACGATTTTTCACTGTAGTGGGCTATCAAATCTGCCAAGCTCTTCCTTGAAACTGAAATGAGACAGATTGAAAAAATAAGGCACTTCTTCCTTTCTGACATCTTCTTTTTCCACCTCTGGACTAGCTTATATGAGGAGGACATGAGGCTCTCCCTCTGCTGAGAACCCCAGATCCAGCCTGAGCATACATCTGCCTCAGAGCCAGACCCAAGGGGCTGGTAGCGTGCGGGGGAACGGTGCAGCCCGCAGTGCTGCAGGAGCTCGCACTGACGGACTGTAATGTTCCCCCCTCACCCCACAAGTTTATGAATCTCTATTTCTGTTTGTACCATAGGAAGAGCACCATTACTGGAAGAACTGCCTTCTCCAATCTGAGTAGGTGTTTCTGAAAACACCCTTTTGAAGGCAACTCCCTTACTTGGAAAGTTTTGTTGAAGTCACAGCACTGTGTCTGCTACAGTGATCCCTGGCCAGGACTGGTGTGATTCTGTTGCCCCTTAGGGCTTTCTATTGAGAAACCTCCCCAGTAAAGTGCTAAACACAAACCCCAGTTGCCAGTGCTCCATCCTTTTGTCCCTAGGACTCTGCTGAAACAGTTTCTTCATTTTCATTTTTATTCTTTCAAGAATAAGTAAGCCCTCAGCTGCCAAAGGCTCCTCCAGGGACTTGTGTATAATGAATGCTGAACACATGTAGCTGTCAAGTTACACAAGAATAAAGTAGAGAGGTGAGAATAGAAACACAAGAAGGTTAAAGCAAACATTGTTTATTACCATGTTTCTTTTTTTTTCCCCAAACTGAGAATTTTAGGTTTCCAGAATCTCAGCAGCACCCAGTGCATTGCCAGAGATTCAGCTACTCTCTGCATCTCCATCATTGCAACAGAAAGTCTGCACTTTCTCTTAAAATTGTGATATTCCCAACCTAAACATTTGAGTTGTCTCATCCCCTGACAGCGTTCTTTAGCCCACCATAAATTCTATCCACAGATAACGAACAGTTTGGCAAATGCAGGCCTTATTAAAAGCTGTCTCCCAAAACTTTAGACCAAACCACAAAATATTTGCAAGGAATAACTATTCTTTAGCCACTGTCTAAAAATGAACTCTGAATCTTCTGTGCTTTTCAGAGGTAAACAACAATAACCTTGCAAGAAAGAGCGATTTGGGTGACTGGTGGGGAGGCACCTGCATAGAGCAAGCTTAATTTTTTTCTGCAGTTATTACTGCATTTTTTTTCTACATTGAAACAAAATTTCCCATTGAAGCCTACACTTAAAGCTGAAAGGCCTGGTGAAAAAATTTTTCTTTAAGTTAAGAAGTTTTCACGAAAGTAGTTTCTCAGAGGAGCTTTCTGAGACCTCATTAGCTCTGCTCTTCAATTACTTAAATGGTTTGCTGTGCAGCAGTTCCTCCAGCACACTGAACTCCCTGCAGTCAGTTGATGACGAAAGTAACTCCTATCTATAGACCTACCTTTATTTGTTCTTTTTTTTTTTCTTTTATAAAACATTGTACATGGACCATTACGAAGCCTCAACATTTAAGGGGATTTTTCCCCCACTCTTTTAAAAATACTTATTCTTTTAAAAGAATGCCTCCACGCTCTGCCCATATTCACTAAATACTTTTTGCAAATGTTCATTGTCAGATATTCTTTCCCAGTAAATGAACCAATCCTTAAAGTGCCACCCACCCTTGGAAACAAATTCATAAGGAAAAAAAACTGGCATATTTTTCAACTACAGTGGTGGCACTGACAGTGTAATGATACTGCAATTGCTTCTATACTAACATTATAATTTGTAGCAAGGTGTAGGTAAAACAGAACATCACAGCAATTATGTGATTCCATCTTGCAGTTTAATGCCTTATGCAATTCTCACTTCCTTCCTGAAATCACACTGTGTCTTCACACTATATAGTTTAAAGTCCACCAGTGCCAGGAAAATTCACGGCCGCTGCAGCCAATGTGGATTCTGCCTTTTTCCCTTCAAATAATGCCTACATTGATTCCGGATGAGGTTTCCATATTTGCACACCAAGGCACTCTGTCCACCACAGTGATGTGCCTCGTAAATGCTCATGATGAAATGGAAAGGGAATAACAAACCCCTCCCACAACACAGCTTATAGACTGAGCAACGTAGTGATGGCCCACCCTACTCCTCATAATATCCCAAAGCTGTCACATTTGCCTACTAAAGCATTAGTCTAAAAATGCACCAACATCCAGCTGAATTGCTCTCGAGACTCCCCTGGCCGCTGAGTAGGTCCCAGGTGATGCAGTGGGAGTGTAGATATCTGCGTTTGCAGGACTCCCTCCCCCTTTACCAGCACAGCAGCCAGAAAATGTGGGGGTTTTTGAGTAACCACACATTCAGTGCCTAGCACTGTTCTGTAGATGTTATATTCCACACAGAAGGCAAGCAAAACTACTACTAGGTGTTATACCCCAGACAGCATTCATGCCACGTACATTTAAGGTCCCGGGCAAAAAGATGCTCTTCTTTGGCTCCTTTGGTTCTACAGGAACGGAGAAGCAAGGCTCCATCAGAGGCCAATTCAGAGCAGAAACCCAATTTAGGTGTCCTGATTTACCCCTGAGAAAGCTCTCTTTTCCTATTGGTTACAGGGGGAACCTGAGGACACATGGTTCCCAAGTTAGACATCTATCAAAGGCACCACAGTTACATCCATCCAATTAAAACAAGCATGGTTGGGTGCATTCCTGGGCACTGAGGCCAAGGCATGTTCAAGCCCACGTCTATGCTAGCAAATGGTCTTAGCCTCCAAAACAAGGCGGTTGCTGACCATGAACACTCCCTGGCACGTTGTAAGTACCCATCTGGGCCCTAGAAATGTTCTGACAGAGTGTTAGCTTGCTTAGGTCAAAATGGGCCAGACACCGGTGCAGTTGGGTGCTTTACATTGCCCAGGAATGCTTCTCGCCACATTTATGGTTACTAGTTTAGATACTGCCCGTAAATATCATCCTTTGCTAAAAGCTATGTAATAAAGATCAAAAGGACCCTCTTGGGCAAAAATGCTAAATTCATTTTATGGTCACAGGTCACCAATTTTAAATGCATTCAGTTCAAACAAGAAAGTGGGAAAGGGGCTGAGCACACAGCCAAGAAATGTTGTATTCTATTTAAGTAGGGACAGGGGAAATGCAGGGAGTTCTGGCATTTGCAAAACACTTGAAGTCCTTTTGAAGGTGAAAAAAGAAAAAAATTGTTAAATTCTTTTTCTACACTTTGCTTCCTGTCCTACCTCACTTACACTGGAACTGTTCACATAAATGTGAAAAATATTGTTTTCCCCACAATGTGGCAGGCTGTGCTATGCATTTATGCCGCCTTCTCACCCTGGATCNCTGTGCTATGCATTTATGCCGCCTTCTCACCCTGGATCCAAGCTTCTTTCTTTTCTCGTTTTGTCACAGCCCACTGCCTTTTTATTTGTCATTTCTGTCTGTTCCACGCTCTGGAACTTGATTCCAAAAGGGACCATCCTACTACAGGTACTCACACCCCAACAGCACACATGAACTGACAACCACACAACCCCACTGACACAGGGAACATTGAACAGCCCAACAGCCCTATCTCCAGGTTGATCCCATACTCTAACCCTTAGCCCACCTTCAGATATCCTTAAACATTTCCTAGAGAAGCTGCTGAATCTTGGTGAGGACTCATCTTTCCAAAAGATACCTACACTGCTGGCTTCACTGCCCAACACACACAAATGCAAGAAACTCGTCGGACGGCTGACAGCAGATGTATATTGTCAAGAGGACTGATGTAATTAGCACCATTTAAGTGAGCAGCATACAGAATTAATTTGCACATGCTCCCACAGGGAATAAATGGAACTATGGGAACTATGAATATAGCATCAGGCCTCGGCACTTCCAAGCTAATTTGCTTGTGTCTGCCCCTAAACAAATACACAGACTGTGTGCCAAGGAGCTTGTCGGCAAACAGCACAAGGTTTTGAGGAAAGCAATTAGCAGCTGCAGTGCTTTCCACCCAGGCTGTGAGCTGATTGTTACTCTGGGGCACCAGTCCACCCCTTTCTCTCTGGTTCTCCCACCTTGGGAAAGAGGTGAAGCTTCACCATGCAAAGTGTTTTTGATCCCAACGAACTGTAGGGTTTCTCTTCAGTGGCCAACCATTGCCCTAGCAGATAAATTGCCATGAAAATATCTTGATGCTGATGACCTATAAAATATTCAACAAGATGACAGGATGGAGTTGAGTTGGAGCACATCTTCCAGAAGCCAACAGCCACAAGCCCTTCCCCAGTGGCTGCTCTATGAGCACAGATGGACCATGTTACTCCTGACCCAGCTACTGGGCTCCTTGGGACAATTTTAGCTACCCACACTTCATCAGCTGGAGAGAACAGGGTCCTGCAAGGCTCAGAAATTTTCTGCTTGTCCCTGTGTCCCAGATGAAGAATAAGGATTGAAGGTACTACTCACCTGGCTGTGGGGAGACAAAGCTACACCACTTACCAAAGTGAGGATCCCAAAAGTGCAGAGAAGAGGTCAGCACATAGTGTCTCCCTCGGGATGTAGATGAGGGTGAATAGTCTGTAGGTGGCAACAGAAAGCACTGCAGGGAAACTGTCTAATCTGCTGACCATCTCAGGGCTGCAGAACTGCCAAGCTTCCAAAAATTCCATTGTTCTCCCTCCACATCTCACTCATGAAGTTTTATAAAACAAGGCTTTTCTCTTCCTGGATTTTGCACTATTGGAAATGGATCAATTCCGATATCCATCAATGTAATGAACAAATGAGACTTCCACAGTCTGTGAGAGCAGAGCTGAAACATTTGTGCTTTATAGTCCTTTAAAAACTTACAATACTACATGTGCAAGTGTTGATTGCAGAAATAGGAGGAGAAGCATCTCCACCAACAGAAGTGGATCACTCTTATCTTTTTTCCTGTGCTATTAAACAAGTAATACTGAAGCAAAATTTTGCCAGCAGCAAATTTCACAACAGGGAGATGGTAGCAACAGTAGCAAAAAAATGCTAAAACTCCTATAGCAATGGCTGGTTTTAGCATGGACTCAAATGTTGTAAAACACTATTGACACAAGAGAGAAGGTGGTTTTGTTTCATTTGGTTTTTAAAGCAGCAATTCTGTGTTAGTCCTGTAATTGAAACAACTGAGATTGAAAATAAACTCAGTGCGATGCTTCGGTAGGTTGGCTCTCACTGAATAGGAACATTACAATATTTCTGCTATAAAACCCCATCAATCTCACTTGCACTCAGCATTCATGAAAGGCTTACTCCCCAAATGAGCCCAACGGAGCGGTACAGCTACAGATCTGCTGAAGCCATCCGTTCCCACTGCTGGCTGGAGGTACAAGCCAGTCTGTCCATTATCCTCCCATGTGCCACGACGCAGAGACAAGAGTGTAGAGTCTCCTAATCTGAGCACTGTCAAAATGGTGACATGCCAAGTTAGGGCTTATAATTGATTTTTTAAAAAGTAAATCCTAAGAAGACTGAAAACACAATTTTATTTTTTAAATTGCTATAAAAATAATGACTTGTCCAGAATAATAACAAGAAATCCAGGCATGGCATTCTGTTACTTCACAGTAGTTCCAAAAGTTAATCAATTAGAAGCAACATGGATCAAAGCTGGTGCCTTTTCTGCTGATCAATAAATATACACTAGTTGTTCTCAAATAACTTTCAAGAGAGAAATATAGCTCAAGGACATGTTTAAGAGGGACTCTGACTGGCATTACTCTTCTGATGTAATTATACAACTGCAAATTGAACAGTATCCTCTTACACGTGGGTATTTTTGGGGGCTACTGTAACAGTGGCTTTGGGACTCTAACCAGCAGCAGTATAATTATATCACAAGAGCAAAGCAAGTAAATTTCCGTATAAATACAAGACTTGACTCTGGTTAAGAATTTGGGGTTTTTTTGTTTTGTAGAGAATTGTAACATAGCCTTTGTAAAATAGAGGTGTTTTTAAGATAAATAAGTGACTTTAGTTTCATCTTAGAAGAATTAACATCCTGGCAAAAGGGCCTGGATGCACCTCAGCAAACTCAGCAGTTTGCCTGGTTGCAGTCCACATCCTTCTACTACCTGAATTTGACCTTTCATGAGCAAGATCCTGAACTGGCCACACAGAGGCAGAAGGTAGCCATGGGCATGTGCAAGGCCCCATCCCCAACTAGAGAAACCAATGTGACACTTTGGTGGTAGAGCTCTTCGGAAGAGATCCTTTAAGAGCAAACCATCCCTCTGATAATCTTCATGGGGATAAACCTTGGGGACACCAACGGAAACAGTGTAGGGATGAAGTGATTGATCATGTGAGAACCAAGGGCTTGTGCCAGACCGGGTACCACCACAAGCTGTTGGCTTTCAGAGCTCAGTAAACTCTCTGGTTCTGCCTTCCAGTATGCTACAGAGTCCAGCTTGAAAAAGACATTATTCAAAATGACTGAACAATGGCAGAATTAAGACCAGTGCCTGCTTCCTTACATGCTAAGAGTTTAAAAGGGTCATTGACATTGACATTTGGCATCTTTACAGATTTAAAGAACTTTAAGGGACTATCTGGGGTTTACAGCTCTCAAACACTCTTTAAAAAAAGTCAGACTGAAAACATTGGGTTCACTTCTGGCTTGTGTTTTGAAAGATAACTTCAGTCCAATATTAATTTTATCCAAACAGCCTTATCCACCTGCCAGTTCCCATACATGCCACCAGGCCCATACTTTCTAAGGTGGTTTGCATGAGATCTTGGCACTTCACTCCCATGGGCAATTGCAGTAGTCTCTCCTCTGAAGCCTAAAAGCAGCCAAAAGAAAAGTGACTAAGTGGGAAGTGCTTTTGAGGGCATCTGCCCACTCCTCTCTCTGCTACACAAAGGATGTTACTACCGGAGCCTGGACACAAGCGTTTGGGGGCTATAAATCAAAGCAGGCACAACCTGAGCTCTGTTCCTTGAGCCAGGTGCACATAGTTCAAATGCGTTCCTCCTCTTTTGAGTTTACCCCCTCAAAAATGTCAATCACTCATTTTTAAGGAGAAAAAAGAGGTCGGAAATGATGCTTCAGACAAGACAATTCTGCAAGAAGGGGAGAGGGAGAGAATCAACTCAGAGTACGAAAAGGAAACGATTCAAGAGACAGAAAGCACTCGAGTATCAATCAGCAGCTACAGCCCTGCCACTTGTGGATTCTGAGGTCTTCATTCCCCACTAAGAGCCTATCTGTGCCAGAAAAGCTCTCATTTATCAAGCCCTGTGCCATAATACAGGACTGCCACACTGTGCAATACACCTGTGCTTTCTTATTCACGTATTCGCCACCAAATTGTGGTATTCTTCTGCCAGCCTGCCAGCAACACAACCCAAGCCTCCACACAGGCATGCCAGGATGAGTTAGTGCTGTAAAAGTTTCAGCTCCATAGCCACGCAAGGTACACCATGGTGTGAGAGAGTAGGTGCCTACTGAGGACCTGCAAGCTGGGAGTGACTGTACCTATCCCCACAGTTCCTCTCTAGGGAGCCGAACACTCTGACTGTCTGAAAGAGCACATGGTTTGCATTGATTTTTAAAAATATATCACATTCTTGACATTTTGAACTGAAAACGGAAATTCTTTGATTTGCAAAAGATCAAAATAAGACATTTTAATAACTTCGAAACTTTTTCCCAATACCTCTCCATCACCAACAACTTATCTAAATTGGCTTTCCCAGGAAGTTTCAGTCTTGATGAATTAGCATTTTCTCTATGGCAGGCATTTAATTAAGAGGTCCCAAAACAATTCTGAGTGGTTTCTTTTCCTGCACAATGTAATGTCTACAAGCCCATGCACGTAGGGGTATATTGTGCAGGAGGTGAATAATTTTATCTGCTGCCAGTTCGGAAACAGAGATTTGAACTTGATGTTTAAATCGGAAATAAAATAAAAATTGCAGGTAGAAGTACAGTATTTCAGCTCGAGAGCCTCTGATGAGTCCTGAAGGACAACTTCCAGCAATTGCTCATCCTGCACACTCCTCTCCAGTCTGAGAAGGAAAGCAGTTTCAGAAAAGCTCTTGTGGACACAGGAACAGACACATTTGCTGTCATCAAATGCCTCAGTAGCAACTCAGCAGAAGTGGTCTGTAGTGAAATCAATATCCAGAAGGTGTCCTTGCAGAGTCACTGAACATTTTAAAGCACTAATTCCCACAGGTTTGGTGTTTTTGTTTTGTTTTTGTTTGTTTGTTTGTTTCCCAGTTTGCACACCCGTAATTTTTTTTTTTTTCAAGGACCCCTGGGACCTGCATTTCAAATTTAGGCTAAGCAACAATTCCTTTTCTTCCTTCTGGAATTTTTTTTTTCCGAAGTGATGCTTCTGCAGAGCATATACTGGGAACCGCTGCACGAGGTGGGGCTATGCAGCTATGAAGTGGGATTTCACTGTCAGGTCCCCATCCTCCGTCTGCATCACCTGGCATGGGGATCCACTGTGATCCTCTTCAGCACAACCCGCCGTGTCTTTCCCCAGCTCACCTCCGCCGGCTCCAGCACGGCGCTGGGTGGACACAGTCATGCAGTCTCAGAACCCCACTGGTCTAAGCCTTTGTACAGCGCTAAAATGAAGATGCTCTCCTTGCACCAAAGACCCACACAGGCACTGAGAACTGGGCAGACTCTACTGCTTTAATTTAATTTCTTTTTTCATATCACGTCTGTTATATCAGATATCTCTCCCCCTTTCTGCGTGAGCACAGAGGCAGATTATTAGTAGTATAGTCAACACCCAGAAAAGTACTTCTTGAAGCTCTTCAGCAGTTATTTCCCAAACTTTACACAGAGTGTGTTGAGCACAAAGAAAAATAAAAACAGGGAGAAGCAGGGACAGAGCTTGGCTGGGATGTTCATGTGAATCTACACACAAAGAAGGCACAGCTGGAAGGACTCACAAACACCTGGCAAAGAACAGGGCAATCAGCTTTGGTTTTTATCAGGGAGCGCTACAGAAAAGCATCGCTGCAGAAAGGTCCCTGAGGGTCGTTCCCAGTTGCCCATAGGATCCAGGAGGAATGGGGAAGGTGTGTGGGTGCATGCTGCAGAGGAGCAAGGCAGATATGCAGCCACTGATCAATGCAGAGCTGTTATTTGGCCTGGATCACAGCAACTGTCCTGCACAGGCTTTGGGCAAATAGTATCACAGCTTTACTTAGTAGGGAAGTTGCCTATTCAGTGAGGTTTGGCTGGCAGCTATACACTACCAATGTAGAGGGAGAACTGGAAGAGGAGCTGATGTTATCGTAGGGACTGCAATGCCTAAGGAAGTTACCAGCTACCCTTTGCAGACTGGATTCTTTCCCTCTTAAAGAGAGACTTGAGCCTTAACTGAGTGTGGTGAAGGTTTGTGCATGTTTACCTGACCCAGCTTGCAGAGGTACAGCCCTGGGGAGTTGATATTTTATATGCTGACCTGAAAAAGAATTTTTTTCTGGACAAGGATCGCAGGAGAATGAGTTTGCGCTTGCAGAAGTGTATAAGGGCACATACTGGGCTGGGACTTTGTGTGTGAAGGAAGGAACAGTGGTGAAGTCTGCTACAGGATTATGGCCAGACACATTAAAGCTTTTCATTAGCGCTTTCTGATAAGATTATAAATATTCTGTATAATTACCATTAGCTAGAGTGGCCAAAAGTTTGAAGTGGCAAAAAGTATAAGTTCATTATAAAAATTATGGAGAATACACATGAGAGGGGAATGCAGAGGATGGAAAACAGAGCTAAGGAAGTTAATCCATTTCTTTAAAAAAAACTTTTAATAACTCTGAAACACACCCCACAAGTCCCAGTGTGGATCAGTTGGCCCTTTGCCACCTTCTACTTCAGGGCAATGGAAACAGGATCCATCAGCTCAGCAAATACTGCCGGTGAACAAAGGCCCCACTGCCAGGATTTGTTGGCACCGGCACCATTCCCACGCATTGTCCCACATCCCCTCTGGAGAGCAGGACTGACATGTTTAGTCCAAGTGTCCCTGCCTGGCACCAGCACCGGGAGCTTTGTCCTCCTCCCCTCCTCGTTTCCCCCTGGGTCTTTGGGAGGCCTGAGCTGTCTGAACCATCCAGGGGGTTCCCTCGCACACCGAGCCGACCTCATTGTGCTCTGCCCCAGTGAGCACAACTAATAACCACAGCTCGCCTCCTTTAATTGAGGCTCTGAATAACCAAGAGCAAGTACCAACCCCTCCAACAAAGGCAAAGCTACCCTTACCGCCGAGCACAGCTGCCACTCACACAGGTCTGCATTGGTATTTCACAAAAGCTGGTCTATTTGCATGGAAAGCAGCTACCAGAAAAAGCAGCTATGAGCACGAATTCCAGGGGAGTCCCCATGGCAGAGGGCATGTCTAGCTTTCTGCGCCCCACACTTGCTGAGCGACAGCAGCTTGGCTAAATTATTTTGTCCTGCAACAGGATTTTCTAAGCAGCTGTGGAAGCCCAGAGGAATGACGTAGATGCCGGTGATGAAAATTACTGCAAACCAGAGGGTGTTTTTCAGCTCGGAATACAGACCAGATCAGCTTTTCTGCAGGCACTGGTAAGAAAATTACTAATTAGTGCTAAGTGTGGTGATAGGCCAACTCTCTTGCTTAGTTACTCATTCATTAAAGTGAAATTAATCTGGATTTAGATCAATGTAAATGAGTGCAGAATGTAGCTGGGTGTTTTGTTTTGTGAACACTCATCTGCTGCTGTGGCTGACAGGAGAGAAACAAAGCTAAAAGCGCAACATAGGGCAGGCACCACAAACTAAGCCCTATCCCTAATGGCCAAGGCGTGCTATGAAACAGCGATGTGTCCTGTTACAGCTGCTAGCCCCCAAAACTCAATCTGAGGATGCGAAGACATTCAGGTGAATGGAGATTCATCTAGATAAGGCTCACATAGGATTATTGGGGAGCAAAGGAAGGAGGCGGGAAAGGCAGCATGCCTCAAGTTCCCCATGTGGAGAGGTCAAAGGCAGCCTTGGCTCGGTAAACAGTGAGAAACCCTCATATATATATAATACATGACATTCTTATCTTTGGCCATGAGATTCCAGAGCTTCTGTATTTCACTGGGCTCCTCATCCCAGCAACATCTCAGATTGGACTTCACAGTTCACTGTACAAACCCCCAAATCCACACAGAAGAAGACACCATGAAGGATGTGATGTGCATAAGGACTACTTACAAACCTGATAGCTGTGCCGCTAAAGGAAAGACGATGATGACAGCAGTCAGGACTAGCTGAGAGAACCCACACCCCAAAACAGTGTAGTACGGCCCAATGCTTCCACACTCAAACATCCCATCTGCTTTACAGTGCTCAACACTTCTATATTTTATACAAACCAAAGTCGTTCTTTGGCCAGGAGAGCAAGAAGGCAGAGCCAAACTATTCTCCCTACTCCCATCCACCCAAAAACAGGATGCCACATTCCTGCTGCCTATTAGGGAAAGGTTCCTGGCCTGGGACTGTGCTATTCCCTGAACCATGTCTGGTCATTGTTTAGAAAGAGCTCATTAACACAGACTGAACCCATCCCACCGAATGTCCCATAGGTTATGGTGGGACAGTGCCAGGGCCCAGGCCTTGTACTGGCAGCGGTGTAGCTTCCAAGGGCCTGTGTTAACACAGCACATCCCTCTGGGTTGCACTTCTTCTGCTCCACTGTGTGTGCACTTGTAGAGTCAGGCTCTCCACCACTGCTTCTCAGCACAGTCATCCATAGAGAAGGATGCCTTATTTAAAGTGGTTGCCTCAATCCCAGAGATCACTCTGAGCTATCCAGAACCAGCAGGGATGTGATTGAGTTACTCCAGCACTGATCACAATGGAGCACAAAGGAGACAAGTACATGTTAAGTCCTTATGTACCAGTGGTACCTACTACTGGTAGCTTAAGTTTCACCAGGATGTTGCCTTAAGCTACTAGTGGAAGCTGTCCTGGCAGACAAGAGAAGACACAGGCAGAATGCCTTGCAGATGACATTGACTCCATCCTAAAAAGGCCTACACAGGGGCACTTCTTTGGGCAGGACATATCTTTATATGACACATGGTGTTACAGAAAGAGGGAATTTTCATATAAGAAGGAAGACAATACAGGACCAAGTCCTTTCAAAGTCAGACTTGATCTATCTTGGATCTTCTCTACACTAGCTATCCACTAGCCATAACATCATTAGCTTCGCAGCAGAATTGACTGTCTCTATAATGATCAGTCCCAAGGCCAGTTCCTCTTAAATTGTTCCACCACTGCCTCTCTGGGAAAGAGAGAGGTCAGGAGGAGTGATATGGACCCATTGCTCCTGGTGGGAAAGTGAGAGCTTACTCTCTGCAGTGATCACCAGCATGAGCGTATGCCCTTTTTCCCTGTTAAGTGTGAGATATGTGGCATTGTTTTCTGTGCCCATAACTGACTCAGGATTAGTTACTGAGAAACATCTTGGCAGCCTTCCAGGCCACCAGACAAGAAAAAACACTCTATTGCCTTATGGACAAACAAAGTCTTCAATTTGTCTCTAATCATCTCCATTAGAGCACAGTTTCCCTTCTAATCAAAGGATGTTTTCCATTTTTTCCTTCTTCCCATCTTCCACCCATGCCAGGGCCAAGATAATAGACATACATATAGACACTTACAGATTTAAATGTCCCTCCCACCAGGGCCTGAAATCTCAGAGTCTAAGAGAGAGACGCTCTGGTGGCTCTTCTGCTGGGAGAAAGGCAAATATATGGGTGATCTCTCAACAAAGAGCTTTTTTCAGCTCTCTGCCAGATTTGCAGATTTTACGGCTGCAGAAAACTATGACTAGCATCAAGACCGCTTGTACAGGACATCAGGCATCTCATGTCCCACAGTAATATCTGCTCATTTGGAAATGAATCTGTCCTTTCTCAAAAGAAAATGCTGTTAACACCAGCAGTTTGAGGCTGAGCCGAACAAGACCACATCTTTTAAAAAGGCATCAGCCTGCATTTTAAAGAAGCCAGAGGAACACACTCTACCATCACCCTTGGTGATCTTGTTCCAGTGATTAACTATCCTCAGAGTTAGAAAAAAATGAACCTTACACACCCCTTGAGAAGCAACCTTCAGTTTCCACTTTCGTCTTGCTGAAGGGATTCAGACAATCGGTGTGCCATACTATTTTTCAAAGTGTTTATAGTCTGGTTTGTAGCGCAGAGGTTACAGTCTGTTCAACAATTCCCATAAGTGTAACAAGTTTTAACATAGCTGAAGGGCCCACTGTTTTCATGTTTCCGTACTTCCCCAAAGGCACAATGAGCAATGATGGTCAAATCTCCTAATATGTTATTCCACAGGTGGTTTGGGAATTATGATTATTAGCAATACTGGTGTCTAACGTGGCATGAATTTTCTAAGTCAGTGCAAGGTCATTTACAACTTCAAATAAAATAGTAATTTAAAGGTAAGATTCAGATTCAGTCCAAAGCAAGAAGACTGACAGTCATGTTCTAAGGGAAGTATATTTTTAAACTGTTTCCTTTGACTAAAATAACTAAAAAACCCACGATGTCCATTCTTATGATCAGAATATGTTACTGAGATCATGTTTCTCTAAATATAATAAAGGTGAGATGCTCCAGAGACACTATAGAATCCTTTTAGCAAACATTGACAGCATAAAGAGAGAATGGCAGTATTATCTCCGGGCAGTGAAATCCTTCTGATGAAAGGTCAGATTCACGCCAGGTCAGAAACAAGCCTTGAATCACAAGGCAGATTCACACCTGTTGTAACTACTGAGCAAGAATGAATTTGGACCTATACAGAGACACAATACTAGACTATAGACACACCTTCTCTCCTGGTTTGAAAGGAGGGCTGGGCAAGCAACAGCTGAGGACAGGACAGTGTTTCAATGGGTCTATACTGGACGCAGTGCCAGTACCATGTCCACAGCGCCATGACTCTCCTGGTATCTTGCACAAATACCGAGCAACCCCAAGTTTTCATCACAAAGTGCCTGTCCAGACAAACATAAAGCTGCACATGTAGATCCAATCTATTATTTCATGGAATCACGGAATCACGGAATTTTCAGAGTTGGA
>RSEF01000002.1:155362584-155390993 GCA_003993805.1 Himantopus leucocephalus | reverse complement strand
ACGCCAATTTGCATTAACTACTTTATACATGTAGATTATCTGCTAAATGTAATTGGTTTTGAATTAGCGTTGCCATGGTGTACCTTCTAGAATCACTTCCTGAGCTGGCCCTTTTAACTAAGAGAGTATCCACCTCCCACAGTTGGCTTTCATCCCTTTATGCTTCACCTTCATTGAAAAGAGCTGCCATAGCAGAACGAGTGCTTCCAGCAGGGAAGGTTAAATGCTGCTAGGCAGAATCATAGGGGAGTAAGCACTGTCTTACGTCTTCCTCGGTGAAAGATAACATTAAACACTTCTTCATGCTATCACCATAGCACAGTTCCTCCTCAGCTACCAACACAAAAGTGTAGGGAGAATCAAATTTAACATCTAGCCTGATGTTTCATATACAAAGTGACATGAAAAGCTCAGCCTAAGAGCAGGAAAGCATCCAGACACTGCTTTGTCTTTACTGACTTCAACTGCTTTTTCATAGGCCCTACCACCCTAGGGCTGGTACACATCCACAACACGTCAAAAAAACCCAAAACCAAACAACCATCAAAAGCCCCCCCAAAATACAGAAATGACTATACAATTACAGATACATTGCAGATACATGTCTACGTTCTCCACTTTTCCACCCAAAATTGTGTAATTAAACATCTACTGATCTAATGAGAACTCTGTACTATTCTGAAATTAGGACACTCCACTCCCCTCGTGGGAGCACAGATCCACCCAGCATGAATAGCATGTTTAGCCACTCCTGCGGTTTCCATTCCCTAGATTTTATTTGCATTTACTGAAAGAAAATCACTTGATTCACTTCCAGTTAAATATACTTATAAGCATATGTATACATTAAAAAAATAGTGGATGCTATAAAAAGAACCGAGTGCAGGAGAAAAGAAAGGATGCTGGATAAAGCCTGTACTCCAAAAGAGGCTAAATTCAAGGTAGGATTGTGGAGGATCCTTGAGTCCGTGGGAGATGTGGAGCCCCCCATCAGTGACCACCAGGAAGGGGCCATATCCACAATCAGATGACCGGCCAACACCTTCCATTTAGTGACTTGATCGATACTTCATCTCCTGCTCAGTTTGAAACCATCCAGTCACAGGCAGTGGCTCATCAGTCACAGATGAAGGGGGCAAGTGCCCTCGGTGCCCTTAGTCCTATTGCTTTCTGGTAACAGCAGGTTGCTCGGAAGCTTATGCTATAATGAAGTGTGGGTGGGGGAGAAAAACCACAGACAAACCAACCTCTGTGACTATGAACTTATTGGCATAAATTCATCTGCTCTTCTTGGCCTTTCGCCCTCTCATTCCACCACAGCACAGAGTTACGGGTAGAAAACACTTTTCCTGAAAAGCTGCTTTTTCTCCTGTACGTTTTGTGGTAAAGGGGAGACAATTATTGAGAAGAAAAAAGAAAAGAACAGAAGATGAAAGGGCCAGCCTTGCACAATTACAGCCTCAAGTGCTTCTGCACCACCTCTGAACTGCACCAACATAGCATTGTCCTGGCATGACACTGCTGATGCCTGTCAATCAGCAGTAGAAGAGACGTGAGCAGAAACACCATATGGAAACCTACAGAGCCAGGCCAGGTCCATCTTGAGTGCTGGACTGTGCTGAGCACACTAGGAAGATGTAGGGACATATCCCCCATACCTAATTCCTCCATATATATCCAGGAGTGAGGAACAATCTGCTCAGAAGAATTTCTGTTTCACAGAATCATAGAATGGTTTAGGTTGGAAGGGACCTTAAAGATCATCTTGTTCCAACCCCCCTGCAATGAGCAGGGACACCTCCCACTAGACCAGGTTGCTCAAAGCCCCATCCAGCCTGGTCTTGAACACCTCCAGGGATGGGACCTCAGCAACTTCTCTGGGCAACATGTTCCAGTGCCTCACCACCCTCATTGTGAAAAATTTCTTCCTGATATCTAATCTAAACCTCCACTCTTCCAGTTTGAAGCCATTACCCTTCATCCTGTCACTACACACCCTTGTAAAAAATGCCTCTCCAGCCTTCTTGTAGGCTCCCTTCAGATACTGGAAGAAGGGGAAGGTCTCCCCAGAGCCTTCTCTTCTCCAGGCTGAACAACTCCAACTTTCTCAGCCTGTCTTCATAGCAGAGGTGCTCCAGCCCTCTGATCATCTTCATGGCCTCCTCTGGACTCTCTCCAACAGGTCCGTGTCCTTCTTGTGCTGAGGACTCCAAAGCTGGATGCAGTACTCCAGGTGGGGTCTCACCAGAACAGAGTAAAGGGGGAGAATCACGTCCCACTGTTTCACATATCTTCCCTGCTAGGAGGACAAGACTTATTTTAGGACTGAAGAGGTTGGATCTGACACCAGGATCTCTAAGCCCCAACACGCATGCTTGAGTGCACCAAACTGCCCATGGAAAACCTACAGTTTCCCATAAGGAAGGGAACTGCATCACGTGTAAATCAGGTCAGCCAAGGTTTTTTTCTGCCATCTTTTACTGCCCTGCTGTGCAGGCTTAAGAAAACCATTGGACTCACTAGAAATAACTCAGAATTGATGTAAACAGCTGTACAAAGTAGTGGCAGATCAGAATCTAACACTTTCTCACATGTTTGGTTAATTAAACAATTATTATCTTGCTACACTACTAGTTCATGGAAAATAATTAGCAGTGAGATATTACTGAGCATAAACACAGATGAGTGAAACTACTCTACACTCCAGATGAGAGTCCCAAAATAAAACTTACTGCTTTAGTTACAATCTAATCTAAGACCATGAATGTTAAAAGAACTTAAAAATGGAAACAACGTGCAGTAGGGTCTGAACATGGGAAAACTTTCCTGGCCCTGTGAGACCAAGAGACAGGTTTGGAAATTTCAGCAGGTTGTAACATTTTATGATAAAGGCATGCACCCATGAAATTCAAAGAAAAAAGCTGAGACCTCTCTTTATTACAGACCCCATGCACTAAAACAAATAAATATATCCACCTCTAAAACCAAACTACTTGAGAGATGTAATCATCTCAAAAACATATTGTAGAGCTGAATGTGTGGTGGCTGGGTGTAGAAACCTATCCACTAATTCCATTTGTTTGGCGGTGCTATGCTCTATTCTTGTGCTGTCAGCAGTTACCCAGGGCAGTATTTTTAACTAAATAATAATATGCAAAAGAATTTACAATGAAAAAAAAAAAATCCCACCCACTAGGATAATCTGCTAATTATAGATGATAAAAAACCTTGATTCTGAACCAGCCATAAATTAAAGTGATTCCTGTGTACCATCTTACATTGTGTGAATCCGCAGTGTCTCACAGCATATAAAGCTGTGAGCATGTAAATATTCAGTTGGTGATAAATACATTATAAATATAATATTAGCCCAAGGAAATTAATTCTTCAAGATATTATCGAGGCCACTACAGAGTCAAAGAACAGTTTATCAGGTAGGTAAACAAGCCCAGCATCAGCTGCCTATGCTTGCTAATAGAAATAGAAACAGCTAGTGGAAATGATGTTGAATTTTTGAAAGATTTGTAGCTCTGCAAATTTTACACTAGTCCTCAAACAGCCCTGTTAAAAATCAACATGCATGACTCACTATTCCAGCACAGAGCTCTGATAGCTTGGAGGAATAGTTAGCAGATACCTCCCCAAATATATCGATTTGTAACTAACACAGTAAACTTTCTAGGATATTTTGCCTTTTTTCATGAGTTGTTATATACTCAAAGTTCAAGCAAGTCTCACGGGCTATGTGATACAGCTAAGATAATGATGACTTGCTTCTGGCTTTCTACCGTGTTAGCTTTTTCATTGAAGCAGTGAACTCTGAACTACTAGGGCCACAAGTGTAGAAAGGGGGTCATTTCTCTGGAAGGGGAGTCGTGATTGCAGGTTGTCGATAAGCCGGACTAGGGCAGGAGCATCATGCCCAGTGTTTGCACTCTAACAGGACTCCTGGGGCTGGGCACTGCCAAAATATATAGGGAAATATAGTGTCAGGAATTGAAAAAAAAATAGATATCCAAGGTTCTTAATCTAGACACCTAAGTGACTTTCCTTCCCAAAGAGCCAAGCAGACCCTTTTACGTCTGCTGGAGCTGTGCACCAGAGAGCACTGAGATTGGCTTTCAGGGATTTGAGACTCAAAGGCTGATTTGGACCATTTCAGTCCCCTGGCATTGTCTGCCCTGAGCGCATCCTCTCTGTATTGTGATCCTTATTATGTGTGCCATGCTTATATACAAGAGTCAAAATATTTAAAACAAGCCATGCTGTCTTCCCTCAGAGCAGAGACTACTGCAGAGCCACCATTCACATGGACACTTCAGCAAATGGCGCCTGCAGTGAATTCATTGAAAACTTGAATAAAGATTTCTTTAATTACCTAGACTCATAGAATCACAGAATGGTTAGAGTTGGAAGCAATCATCTAGTTCCAACCCCCCCTCCATGGGCAGGGACACCTTCCACTAGACCAGGTTACTCAAAGCCCCATCCAGACTGGTTCCAAGTCCTTTGCCAGATTTCCAGTCCCATTAATAGCCCCAAACACACAAGATGCACCAGCAGTTCTTCCGCTGTTTTGTTTTCTCCAGGTCCTAACAGTGAATTCACAGTTTTTCCATATGGGAGGACAATCCATATGGACCAGTAGCACAGATTTGGTTAACATGTGAGCTGGTCTGAGCTGGCATTTTCCCATTTTGATTCCAGTAGACGACAGTTTCTTTTGGGGTCTGGCTTCACTACAGTGAAAACCAGAAAGATCAGTATGGAAGAGCGGATTTGTGGGCCTCTCTCAGGATGCAACCTTCATGCTTCAATTAACAACCAAAAAAAAGGCTATTTGCAGCAAAGGTGTCTTTCAACAACATTAATTAAAAAAGCTGGCTCCTTGTCTGTTACTCTTAATTGTATTTCAGCCGTTAGCTTTTTTTAAAGCATTATCTCCTTGCTATAATGAGTCAACAGACTGCAGCAGGTAGTATCACAACACACTTTACTTCAAGAGCCAATTTATCACAACGTTTAGGAAGAAGCCCAAGATAAGGGAGAGGAATCCATTCTTTTCACAGGAGTAGTCTCTCAGGGATGAAGTACAATTTAGCAGTACAATGTTTGACCCAAAACATATGGCAATACTTGAGAATAGTTCTCTAAACTGGCATTGTCTCCTGAGCCTGCACAAATACCACAGCGTCAGTTAGCTAGATGAGAAATGGAGCACCCATACCCGGGCTTGCAGCCACGCTGGCCTCTATATGCATCAGTAATGTAAATCCCAGCAGACTGATCTACTGGCATAAGGAACCAAATATTATCATATTCCCAGAACGCAGCGGGGAAAGATTCAACTCTCATGCTTTTGGCTGTCAAAGTGAGGAATCTGGTGCAAGCAAGTTATCTAAGCTCTCTCACAAGTTAATGAAAAGAGATAGGCAGGAAGAGGTTGAATCATGACACCTGCCTTGGACAGTCTTCTTCGAAAAGGATGAATCACTCCCTGGAGGTGTCTACTTCTTTCCACTGACTATCAAAAGAGTCTAGACAAATAACTTTCAGGCCACTGCAGTTAGATGATATGAATTCCACTAAAAAATACTTGAATATAAAGATACAATATTGTTTAATTCAATTTATGGATCTCAGTTCTGATCCAACATCTGTTTTAAACTCAGAAACACCCTCAAGCTATTAGAGTCATTTGCCAGAAAGCGTTAGCACTAGCAACTAAAATTCTGCTGCACCATCCTACTTGTGTCATATTAGTACCGCAGCCTCTCACAGAGATGTTATGTCTTCACTGCCAAAACAGAAAGGTTTTTATAGTAGATAACTAATATATGCTATCCATCTTGCTATAAAACCCTGGGGGAACAAAGCACAGTGATTTCTACTGCAGTGTAGCTAAACGAAGTCTCGCCCAGAGGTGGTGGATTGGGTTGATCGTGTGTAGTTACACTGCAGTAAAAATGTCCTGTATTTCATCTTCACTACAGCTTTAAGGTGTTATGGCTTTTTATCTACCTCACTGTAAAAAAAAAAGGACTGATCCTTCAGGCTGAACGGACACAGCTTTATTTTCCAGAGTTTATATATATAAAAATATGTATAGAAATAAATGTCTTATACACATGCACACATACACACATATATATGTATTTTATATATAAATTTCTTGATTTCCTAGAGTACAGATCAAGTTATAGCCAGACTGACACTAAATGTTGACTATTGAGTTGTAAGGAAATGAACAGAATTTTGAAACCTGACATCACACAAGGCTACTAGTCAACAGTTTAAGACACCAAACAAAAACGACAGTATCCAGTCGAGCTACCCCCCCTCAAAAGATCCCCCCCTACTTCTGGTCAGCATTAGCAGTAGTACTCACAGTTCCCACAGTGGAGAGCATGCTGAAAGGCATTTTATGGAGAACTCTGAATTGTTCTCCATCATTTGTAACTACATTAATATAGCAGAGCTTGTTCAATCTCCTATTTGCATTTTAAAGAACCTAATTAGTACTCTATCAAAAAAGCAGTTCTCCTAGGTGTTCAAAATGCTCCCACTGCTTTTGTTTCACATTATAAACAAGATTACTGATTTGAAAAGGAATTTGGTATTTGGGTGTAAATTGTAGGGAACTTGATGGGACTGAAACACTAACCCTACAATTTACTATCAAAAATAGCCCACCAGCTAAACCATGCTGCAACTCTACCGCTGGGGAAGAAATATTCTCAGCAGACCGGTACATTACAATTCAATTTTGCCTGTTGGCTCAGTTCATTTGAAAACAAAATGAGAAGTTGAAATTCAGTGGCAGAAAGGGCTGATAACCTTTACAAACTTCCACAGAAGAAAGGATGCACTACCTCGTATTATCAAAGGATGAAAAAGGAAATGGTTATGTCATTTGAGTTTGAACTCCAGATCCATGAAGATCTCTTTTGCAGAGAGTCCACGTGAGGTTGACATGTATCAGCAATCTACGTACAGCTTCAAAATAAACCCTTAGAAATTTAAATGACAAGCTTTGCTTTGGTCCTGAACACAGGGATAAAAAACATGGGCTTCTAAAGACAGCTCAGCAAGACACAAAACTGGAAGTAATCCTAAATCTTAAAAATAGGTGGTCCTGCCCATTTTGTTTCAAGCGTTAATGTAACAGTTTATCTAGGTCTGAGCATGGTTATGTTCTTACAGTTCATCTTTGTCTGTGAAATTGTTTCCAAAATCAGTTTAACTTTCAGGTGATGCAAAGACCTTGATTCAGTAGTGCAAAATGCCACAAATTTTCCATTGAAGCTATTTAATGAGAAAGTAGCCATTTACGCAGGCCAGAGTTTTTTTGCTAAACATTTGCACAAGTGCCGCAGGCAGCTCGTGACCAGCCACGGCTGTGTCCCTCCTGTGAGACTCAGCACCCCCCGTGGTACCTCCAAGCTCCCTCATTCCCTGGAATACGACGATTTGGAGCTCTCATTGCAGTTATTCATCGCAAGACTTTGAGGCTTGTATACATGGAGCCAGGAGCAAAAAAAAAAAAACCCCAACAAAACAGCCCTGAGAGACCAAGCTCACCATTGCTATAGGGGGTTTACAGAAACAGAAATTTCATAAGGAGCTGCGGAGTTCAGGAAACCCACTGGGTTTCAGGCAAAGTATAATATGCTGTGATGGGGCCTTTAATGGTCATGGGGGTTTGCGTGCTCTGACAAACATTCACACTTCTCCGTCATTTGCAGTAAATTCTACCAGATCCATCAGCAGAACTGGGACTAAATCTCCATAGCACCTTTCCAGACTTGGCTTTCCTTACCCTAAATAGAAGTATAGCCCCCAAATCGAGGCAGAGCAGAGGAAACCTTTACAGGTGCACCTAACCAGGGCAGATGATGGTCTAGCTCCTTTTATAGCCTGTGCTGAATGATATCACTAGATTTTGATGGGAGTAGCCACATAAAGCTTAAAAATAAAAATAAAAAAAAGAGGCAGGCCTAGAACATTAAGTAAGTGGTGTCCTTTCAGTTTGAGGTCAATTTAGGGGCTGTTAATGCAGGGGGAAGAAAGCCCTGACTGCACAAGAGCTGCTGACGTTTAAAACATTTTAGCATTGTGAAGGACACATAGCAAGGGTTTTCTTCTCATCTCTCTGTTTTTATTGGACAGAAAAGCCTGTAACTAAACCTGAAACCTCAGAGGTTTTTGTGTGCCTTGCCTTAGTCTCCTGCTGAGCATCTGCCCAGCTTCAGAGGTTATTCTTTCTACTGAGTATTCCTTATCAGCCTGTTAGAAAGCAAACACCAAGATAGACAGTGCTGCCCGAAGGATGAGTCCTCTCTTTTACCCTGTCGCTTGGACTCCACCAGAGCAGACAGAAAGCCTCCCTCTGACTGCAGCTGGGTAAGCACTGGGCTCCACAGCCTAATTTTGAAAATGCTGAGCACCCACAGCTCCTGCAAAATCAATGAGAGCTGCAGGCGGTGTTGAAAAAGAAGCTGCTAATAACTTTCAGCACATGACAATATGTTCCAGCTTTTTGCCTGTTCCTATTTCTGTATTCCTCTTTCATTCCTACAGTATTTAGAAATTACTCCCCTAGTCACCATATTTTTCCTCTTTTTGTTCTCTAAACGGCACATTACTTTTCCATAAGACGTAATTTCTCCTGCCACTGGGACCTAGACTTTTCCTGGTTGTCTCAATGTTTCTTTCTAATGTCTGGGACTTACTTTTATTTGTTATGAGTCTAATCTTCTCTCTGCCTTTACAATTAGTTTTACTGTATATCAAAGATTGTTCACTGAGATTTCTTGTCTGAAATGCAAGAAAAACTATTATAAGCTGGGGCAGATGTAGTCATTCACCTAGATTCTGTGATTTCGGACAAGACATTTTTGGCAGTTCAGAGGTTAATTGCTTTATGTAAAGTGATTGTCCATGTTTTAGGATGCTACTATTTGCAAGTGACTGTTAAAGAAAGAAACTAGAGATAAGAATGACAAGTGCAAAAGGTTTCATCGATCTCATTTTATTATACTTCTACCTTCAGAGTCCCTTATTAAGGCTGCCAGCAGTCTGTAGAAAGCTGCAGGTTTGGAACAGACTCCTTTTCTCAGCTGTATCAAAGAAGAGTAGAAGTAACACCATTTTCTGCCACAGGCTTATTTCTAAAACTCTGTTGTTTGGATGATTGTTGGATTCATGCCTTTGCTCCCTCAACTAAAAGGACAAATCAGGCCACAGCTGCTGCAAGGCTGAATTTCCTCCTCACCTGAAGGCAATGTCTAAGACATTGCTTTTTCCAATGTACAAGGGAAGAAAAATAAATAGATAAGTCACTTCCAAAACTATAACGGAGCTAACATCAGTTCCGATGGAGGTGCAGGATCACAGAAATATCAAAGNCATTGCTTTTTCCAATGTACAAGGGAAGAAAAATAAATAGATAAATCACTTCCAAAACTATAACGGAGCTAACTTTGGTTCTGATGGAGGTGCAGGATCACAGAAATATCAAAATGCTGCCTGGAGGCCCTGACAGACAGTCTGCATCTAAGGGAAGGTGGTGGCCAGCTTGCTCATCCCACCTACCATCGACTCCCAGCAAGATGCTCCCAGCCAGACACAGCCCATGTCCAAGGAGGGAGAGCTCTGTCATTACAGCTACACCCCCAAACAACCAGAAGCTAAGTCAGTAGTAAAGCAGCAATAATTATACAGGCTGAAAAGCCTATTTAAGGAAAATGGAAGAGAATCGTGAAGACATCTGTCTGCAGTGGGATATTTTTGTTAAACAGGCCGTTTATTCAAGGCGAGCAAGCTGTGCTGAAGCCTAGAAGTGGAGTTTCAATGGGAAGAACCTGCCTAGCAATCCACATTGTGCACAGACTCACATTTACAATGGGAGCATACAGAGGATCTTCCTCAGCTTTTTGAAGTCCTTATCTAACATTCATCAAGCTGATAGGAACTAGTACTGTAACAAAGGACACAATCCAGATCTTCTTCCCACTCCTAGTTATTTGTTCTCACCTTGTGCCAGTTCCTCCCCTGGGACAACAAATGTCCATGTGGCTGCATGGTGAACTAAATCAGAGTAAAAACTAATCTGGGAAGGAAAACAAGAACATTCACTGGCTCCCTGCTCTAGTTCATGGTGGGGCCACATAAATGCCTGTGCTGGCAGATGGGAGAAGGAAGTTAGTAAGCATGAGATTTTCATTTTTAGCAGTGGGGCTGGCTTTCACTGGTCATAAAACAGCACTGTTGCTAATCTCAGAATAAACCTATTCATTTCAGAGTCCCAAGCAAAATAGGAAGTTATTTAAGTGATATGGAGATTACATAGTGGCAGAACAGAACTGTAGTCGTGATCTGGGAAAATAGTCACTTCTACATGATCGGTGGAGGAACTGAGGACCAACCAGCAGCCACTATGCGCTCCCTGAGCTCAAGGATTTCTGCCTGCCGGACACCAGCTCCGGAACCATTTTGCTCTAAGCTGGTGATGACTGGACTAAGTGGAAAATCAGATCTGAGAGTTTCAGGCATTTAATTTGAAAACAAAAAATGCTATAAGAGAAAAAGAATATATTTGCTCTGCTTCCTGGAGCCATAATCCAAGACACCAGGCTGTCCTTCAACCCACCCAATGGCAGAAGAAAGTCGTGTAATGTCATCACCACTAAGCCCATGAAATATTTTATATCCCCCCAGCATACCATCCACGAAAAGTTAGTTTTTTTCTTCTCTTTCAAGCAAAAGATAAATCAGTTGGAAATACTGTCACAGGCCTTTTATGCCTTTGCGGGAAACCACAGTGAACCAGCAAATGTGGTGATGAAAGGATGTGTGATCCTGTCATCTGTGACATGAGAGATTGCTAGAAGGTGGAGATGTTACAGAGTTTGAGAAAGCCACCACTGCAGCTGGCAGAGAAGAGCATCAAGAAGCAACAGGAGATATCAGAGGTGATATCAGCTGGGTCACTGTCTAGCTGCAGCTTTTAAAAAAGCAGCAGTTGTCTGCTGAGCTTTTAACAGACTTCCCAAACCATCTGGAAGTGACTAGATATTCAAGTGAGAAAGTGTTAGGAGCTGTACTTAGCCTGGACATACTCTTAAGCAGCTAAATGTGGAATATTCCCTTAAAAATGCTGCCTGTGGCAGGTGTGATGTATACATGAGCTAGAAACACAACAGTTAGATTATCTTCATGGGACATACTGTGCTAATTCGACTTTAACCAGTCTGTTAGACATCAGTTACTACTCCAAAACACCTCAACCTTCTCTGCATTCAACATGAAGTTGGGTGCCACAGATTTTTCCAAGTAAATGTGTAGGTGTACCAAGTTCTATGTATAGAATAAATGTGTAGGCTTGTATCAAGTTCTGCCAGGTCACAAGAAACTATCTTCAGATTTGTAAGAGGTCTCTACAAGCCATCACAACAATGAAAAAGAGCTCCTGCAATAAGACCAAGCCAATAAGACCAATAAGACTTGGAACTACCGCTAAGCTGAACTTTTGAAGAATCCAAATAAAGTCATGCTCCAACAATGAAAGTAAAACCAGTCTGCAAATGAACAAACAAAAGAATTAAAACTACTACCATAACTGAGTTCATTAAAATACTTTAGGATTCTCATTTCCTGCAAGCTTGTTGAGTTCCACCTCCTTTCCTATTCCATGATGTCTAATGCAAAGCTATCTAAAAATGAATGTTTTTGCAGTGAAATCTCAGAGCTCAACAGGGAGTATAAAATGGGGGTCAACAGTTAAGCAAATACGGTTAGGTGCTGAGGTATTCGGATATTTCAGTATGCATGTGAGATTTGACTATATCGGTAAGTCTTTTAGGAACAGTCAGTCAAGACGTGGCAATTCAGATGCCTACCCTTTGTCATGGTCTCTCTGTATGAGATATTTTTAACATTGAAGGCCAAGAAGAAACATCTTGCTGTTCTTCTGTGAACATGCCATGAACCTGAGGAAAGCTGACTTCAAAAAATACCTTTCTGAAGCCTTTAGACTATTATTTTTAATGGTGTTCAAGGTGTTACCTTGAAATCTGGAAACCTTTTTGCATCAGAAACAGAACAGTGGTAGCATAAGACATATTTTTGCTTTTGATATTTTATCACAGACCTCACTATAACAACTGAAGTCAATGACAAACCATTGGTACCAACTAGTCATTGAAACATTTCAGCTTCATCTCCTTGCATTTACAAAGCATTTGAGATTCATATGACATAGTCCTTTGGTCTTCAACAAATTTGCAGAGGAACTCATCATGGCAAAGAGCTCATCAAGCTCACAGACAACTAAAAACTGGTTGTAGAAAGGACTCCATTATACATGGAAGTCACTACTGGACACAGATCAACGCCGAGCACGATACTCCTGTAGTACTTCCTTAGAGAATATCTGCTTCTGTTTCTCCTATTACTAGCTGTAGAAAAAAACCTCCAAATCTTAGCAGAGACTGTACTTCTAAAGCTAAATTTATTTTCAAGCTGTGAAAACTGACTTTGGCAGCAGAGCAGAGGCTTAGTAAGCGCACATACACTCCGTGTACTCCAAGGGTGCCAAGTCACAGGCTTCTGCTTTACGGAGCTAGTAAAGAGTGAGAATGTTTTTGGAGAATGTTTTTGCTCAGCTTTGCAAACTGTATCTTATCACCTGCCTGGCTTTAATGATAACAGAATAAACTCAAATATTACAGCATCCAAAGCACTGCAATCAGTGTTTTTAAGAAACAATCACCTCTGAGTAGGTACAGGTGGTTTAGGTCACCATTGCAACATCTCCCTCCATTGAGGCTTAAATGTCATGGTAGTGTTAAACCCCAGTGCTACCAGATCCAAGCCAGGGTAACAACTTTGTACATGTACTAACTTATCAAATCCGGCTTAAAATCAAACCTGGGTTGAAAAAGAAGAAATTGGCTCTCTTTGACAAGCATAAACCTACTATTTACCTACCAGAAGCAGATGCTAGTATATTTTTAAATATTCCATAGCTGCCTATTGTTATCTCTACAACATATAAGCAGAAACCCTATTTAGGAATTATGCAGCATCTCTGGAATTTTTAGCAGAATGCATCTCTCCCGCTTTCTTGTGAAGCATCACCCATTTTTGCCTGCTAACTATAGTCCAGAATGCAATGGAGATGTTTGGCAAAAATATCTCCCACTGCCACAATGCCTCACTGAGCTGACATGGTATTTTTTGATTCTGCTGTGCTTACTTCCACAAGATCAAATGAGAGCTAAAAAGCTATTAATGCACTTAATGACATGTTCTTAGTAATAAATTCAGTCAAATATAGCAAGATGGAATAACTGAGTCTAGGACAGACTAGTAAGACCAGAGACAAGTGATTCTGAACAGCTGCTGGCATGAAATTCAGTATTTGAAACACTGCACGACTCTTCACATTTTGGTAGTACAGCAGTACAAGGACTGGAAGACTCATCATTGGTCAGTACAACAAAAAAAAAACTTTCTACAATTTCCGCTCTTTGATTCACGTGTCTCCCAGGAGCTTACAAAGGATTATGTCTATTAAAACACTACCTTGGCTGTGGCAATGCATGTTTTTGTCTTAGAATGTGCACGAACAACAGTTTGGCATGTGCCCTCATCACGTCCTCCACCCACTCAGTGGTTTGTATGTTCCTGTTTTACGCAGTGTGTCATATTCAAATTACAGAAAGTGAACTACAACAGCTATTAAAAGTTTTACCTTCTAAATACGTGTAAGGCATAGCCCTTACAGTGAACTCCTTTCCTGTTCCTGCTGTGTTAACACAAAATTTAAAAGTGGCACACGCACTAGAAAACACTCGGTCCTGTTCTCTGCCAGCCCTTTCCCACCTCCCAAAACAGTTCCATCATCACATATTCAGATAAAAAAAAAGTTACCTGATCTCTACATTGATACTTCTGCTGATGGTGCTCTCGTATCATCCTGCATTTTAACAGTCAGCCTCAGTGACAGAAAGAATTTCTTGTTTGTTCAGATCTGATCTAAACCTCATGCCTATTAAAAACATTTTGCATGCAAACCAATAAATTGAATAATCAAGTATGACAAGGCTCCCAAAGAGCAGTTTCCCTGCTTTAAATCCACAAAGAAAAGACTTAGACAAGATACATAACTTCCTTCCAAGCAGAAAAGACTAATGTACAGAGGAAGAGAATAAAATTTTTGATATCCAGTGAGAACAGGACAAAACCAGGCTCCAACTGCAGCAAGATGGACTGAGGCCAGACACTAAGAAGGTGTCCCTCATCAAGACTCGACTGAAGGATCTAGGGATGTTACAGCATCTCAACAGAGTCCCTGGATGTAAAGAACACTGCCCAGAAACACTTACGGCACACCTATCTTCTATAACTGCTGTTGCTGTGGAAATTAGTCCATTGCACCTCTGTTTGCTGCCTAAGGTTATAACCTCTCTTTCTGTCCTTCGTCCTCTTCTTCAAATCCACCTGCATTCACCATGTCCTGTGCACCTGAATACTCAATTCCCCTTGTCACTATTAACTTCCTTACATCTCATTATTCTGCCTCAGTGATCCTCAATATGTGCACATTATCTACTCAGTGTTTATTCAGCTAATTCCCTCCTCTCTGCTCCCTTCCTTATTAATGTTCATTGATGGTAGTCTGATTCCTTTTGTTCTAACACAGGAAGCAATCCATTTAGCAGCCCATTTTCCCCTTAAAAGTTCCCTGTAACTAATAAAATTAAAGCCTTCCCTTTCACTTACTCTTTTAGAGGTTTTACTACTCCCCACCGAACCCACTAGTGCAGGTGGAAGCAAACACCTTGGAGAGTGACTGCTATCACACGCAGGATGAAGGATGCTCCCCGTAACCCTCTGTGAGCTAATGGGGTGTGGTATGCAAACACGTGTGGACATAGTACAGGTTCAGAAAGCCACAGACAAATCGCATTGTACTCTGACAGACTGGTAAAGGATTTTTTGAGAAGGTGACAAACACAGACCCAGGTACAATGTACTGAAAACTCTTGCTTTAGAAAAGGAACGTAGTAGAATTTCAAAGGAAAATCACATTTGGGGAGTTCAGCAGCTGCAGTAGGAAGTTTTTTGAGTTGGTTGAGTGTGCCCCCCCCGAAGGTTTTATCCCTTAATTCTACCCCAGTCGTGGGTATGATTACATATGATTTTTGAGCAAAAAGACACAGCTCCTTCAGTCAGCATAGTTTACAGTCAATATCCACCATGACTTTCACTTATATTGGGATTATACTATCCATACCCACTTTTAGTCAGGTTTCAAAAAAAAGAAGTCACAGATAGATATTGTCGGGCAACGTCAACTGGCTTATGCCTGCTTGTGCTAGTCACTCTTTAAGAAACATACATAAGCCCAAAACACTATGTTAGCACTTTTTTCTTGCAAATGGAGGTCACACAGAGCAATAAAAGAGCCTCACGACACCACCTACAAGGCCTGTTTTTTTTCAGGCAAGTTATTGCCACCTGATCTCTTCTCTGTGATATCCAGTGATAGACAGGATGCGCGGGAATGGTCCAAAGCTGCACCAGGGGAGGTTCAGACTAGATATTAGGAAGCATTTCTTTACCAAGAGGGTGTCAAACACTGTAACAGGCTTCCTAGACAGGTGGCCAATGCCCCATGTCAGTGTTTAAGAGGCATTTGGACAATGCCCTTAATAATATGCTTTAACTTTTTGTCAGCCCTGAAGTGGTCAGGCAGCTGGACTAGATGATCATTGTAGGCCCCTTCCAAGTGAAACTATTCTATTCTATTCTATTCTATTCTATTCTATTCTACTCTACTCTATTCTATTCTATTCTATTCTATTCTATTCTATTCTATTCTATTGTACCTGACAGCAACATGAGTTCCTGACCTGCAGACCTGGTCAGTTTAACACTGCAACAAGTTACAGCATCACACAGGAGTCAACTGTTGTCTTTCAAGTTCAGACCTAGGAACCAGAGCACTGTCTCATAGTTTTGATCCAAAGAACTCACAGTAACCACAAAACAGACTGTAAAAAACAGCAAACCCAGGTAACTTTTATATAGTCACCAAGAACGAGAGAGTGATTTATCAGTGGTGGAAGGATAAAGGAATATGTGATTGCTGTTCCCATTAAAGAGCTGGGAGATACCAGACATAACACCATTACAGTCCTCTTTACTAGGGTGTTGGAAATTCAGAGTTCATTTATTCAGTGTGAATTTCACACACTGTTCTTCATTAAAAGTCATTCAAAACATCACCAAGGTTTATGTGGTTGATAGCCCACACACTAGTGAACACCAGTTGTCAGTAGAGTTGGGATACTGAAAGGCAGAAAAGTGCAAGAATCCTTTTGCAGCATACATAGCACTTTTTACATACTTTAACGCCAGAAAATAGGAGGAAATAAACAAAATTGTGGGTATAAATAAGATGTCACCTTTCATACTCAATAGTCAAAAATATTATAAAATAAGTGAAGTATATCAGAACCAAAAGTGAGTTCACTTTTTGGTCTCTAGTTGACCACTAGAAGCTAACCTATATTTAATGTCAACTTGGGCAGAAGAACCCAGAAGTGATCACCTCATCATGCTCCAGGTAGTAAAATGACTTCTTACAGAGTGGAACACAGTTGAAGACCCTAAAATAAAGAATTATCAGCATAGAATTATAAGCATGAAAGAAAACAGTCACAGCTTTTCATACCTATATGCTAAATGAACCTATTATAATTGTAACTCTGTAGGAGAACCGGGAGNAATAAAGAATTATCAGCATAGAATTATAAGCATGAAAGAAAACAATCACAGCTTTTCATACCTATATGCTAACTGAACCTATTATAATTGTAACTCTGTAGGAGAACCGGGAGCTCTACTTACTTTCACAGAGACGTCTTCTCAGCTTCCCCCGAATTTTATCGATGGCATTGTAATCGGAGACATGAAACACGTGAGCAGACTTGGGTTCTGAAGCAATCTCATCGAGTTCCTCTTTCAAGGCTTCACCAACACCCACAGCAAAGATCCTAATCCCAGCCTGATGGGCTGCAGTGGCTGGATCCAAGACATAATCCTGGCTCCTTCCATCTGTCAGAAGGATAGCCACTTTTTTAACAGTTTGATCACTAAGTCTCCCACCAGCTTCTCTGGAAAAACTGTAGGTGTTTATGTACCTAAGAGCATCTCCTGTGTTCGTATTACCCCCGTAATACTTAATTTTTCGTGCAGCCTCTTTGATTTCCTCGCGGGTTTTGTATTTTCCCAGGTCAAACTCTGTGGTTGGATGATCACTGTATCGCACCACACCTACGCGGGTTTTGTCTGGGCCAATCTCAAAAGTTTCCACTAAATTAGACACCCACTGCCGAACTTTCTCAAAATCTTCTTTTCCAACACTGGAGGATGCATCCAAGATGAAGACAAGGTCATAGTGAACATTCTTGCAACCTGTAAGAGTGGCAGAAAATATAGGTAAGGGAAGCTGAAAGAGGAGTATCAGACATACTAAATATTCCCTAGGCATAGCTCTCTAGTGAGCAATTTGGAGGAGGCAGCAAACCCTCTCCCCGTCCTGCAAAAAAAGTGTAGATTCTCAACCTTTCTTCCTTGTGATTCACCTCATCTGTTTCAGGACATCTACAGTAGATCAGCACGGACTTCGCTTTGAAATGCAAACCTTCTCTCTTCCTGCACTGCTAACTGCCTCTGCTCAGTCTTTCACCTACGCCATCTGCATGCATATGAAGCTATTTTCCTCAAACTTCATTGCAGTGCCTTTGCTCAGGCAATGCTCTAAAATGACCTTGGGAGGTCCAGGTACCTGCCTGACCTTGCCTATGCCAATCCTGACTGTGAGCGGTGAAGCTTTCATGTTCCCTCTTGCATTAACATTATGATTTATTTATGCTTAGCTAGAAGCAGTTCTTTTGCTCAGCATATCTTGGTGAAGCAAGTTTATAACAAGATTATTTTTATTTTGAGGTGCTCTGCCATTGGGTATTGACTAAAGGATGACTCACTGAACACAGGGATGGCTTCCTTGACAGCAAAAGGCTGTTGCTTTGTAAGGGAAAAGTTCACTTATCCCTACAACCACCCTTTTGGCTCCAGCCATGATGTTTGTAATCTGAGGTCTGTGTAATCCAAAAGGCAAATGTATTTTAATTGCAGCTTGCTTGCCTTATGAAGCCAGACTGGTCATATGTTTGTCAGCTGCTTACCAAGAAAGTAGATCTCCCAGGAGATGTTTTTTTGTTCTTTCTGAATATATGCAAGCCAAGAGGCAGTATACTCATGAATATCCCACAGATGCCAAAGATTTATTAACGTAATGCCCCAACTGGACAAATAGTATATATACACATATGTTTATTTAATTCATTATTATAGACCATAGTTCCTAACAAATTATGAGTTTCAAGATTGAAAGCTGCTCTACAAAGTCAATTTATCTATGGTCACAAGCAGCAAACTTTGTTTCTCCTGTAGTTCTTGTCTCACATCATCTCACAAAATACAATTGCTTGTTTGAACCAATGGTAAAAAGCTGATTTGACCAATCATGTGCACAACAAAGCACATATAACATGATAGAAGCCAGGGAGGTGGTCCATACCAGTGGCTGTGCCACTTTATTTCTCTCAGGCTAACAGGACTCTTGTATGTCCCACTGAACTGGTGATGTTATATCTGTCCCCTAAACTGTTGGCAATTGCCTTCAAACCCTGCGGCTTTACCAGGATATGAGCTGGTAGCCCACATCTACATAGACCTACCAAGAGCAGAACTGTTCTTTTGGCTACTGTTTCACTGCAGGACCCTGATTCTCCAACTGTTCCCACTACAACCATGTTAATAACTTCCTCTGGGCTCTGACTCGGACTGACCAAGCTACCTCCCTTGGTCAGAAAATCTGAGAGTATTTGTGAGAATACAGAACTCCAGGGTATGCCCACCGAGGACAGGTTAACTCTCCATACATTAAAAAGGGACATTCCCACTGCAGTTTGCCTGTTTTCACATCAGACTGGTTCCAGCCAGGTCCTGACAACTAAATGTCCATCGGTGACTGAGACCTTGGACCTGCCTCACCTCTGTGGACTCACTTGGAGAATGGCTGACCCTGACTGCTGCCTTTAGAGCTGATCCAGATCTTGACTTGCTGATTATGTTCCTGGCTTGACCTTGGACCCGCTTCATCGCTATGAGCTTGTCAGGAAATTTGGATTGTCTGTTGAGCCTGGCTGCCGTCCCTCAGCCTTCCCTGCTCTCTCGCTGGGAGTGGTAGGACAGGCTGTGGCTGGTAAGACCCTGTCCTACTAGCCCAGGCAGAACCCCAGCTCCTGGCTCCCCGTCCCTTAGGCAGTAGTCTGTCCTTGCTGCACTCCTGACCAGAGCTAAAGCGCTGATGTAAATACACCCAATGTGAATGTTAGCTGAGGACTAGGATTTTTCCTCTGGAAGAGACAAAAGAGCATGGAGGTGTCATACACAGTTCATCCAGTCAAGCACTTGCTTGAGAGCCAGCTCAGTAAACAGAAGCATGAATCATGCTACCCAAAGCTTGGAGATAATGATGCTGTTGCCGTATTTCCTCACTGAGTTCCAGCATTTGAGCCTACAGGAAGGTCACAAAGTCTTCTCCCACACCCAAATTTGACTTTACGGTTCATAAATTAGCTCTGGTGCTTTTGATCATCCTGGGACTGTGCACCTGTCCTGAAGAGGACAGGGATCCCAGAACAACCCACTGAACTGGAAAGGAGAGTGTAGGTGGCTCAGCCATGTGAAGGGGAGTTGCCTTCAGACAAGAGTAAAAGCGTTACAGGTGATCCACATGTGATCACATTGGAAACAACCTGTCCACATCAGAACATGTTCTGTGACGGCATTTTGTGAGTGGGGGAACACTTGTCTCTAACCACAGAGCAAGAAAGGTCTGGCTGGAAACACACAGTAATTTACTCAAAGGTAATCAGAGTGTGGAGATGACTGAATATATCATTTTACATTATCGAATGTAAATTACATCACATTTGTGTACATTCGCTATACTGCCAAGTGTAGTTCTGCTTGATTTTTGCAGAATATAAATAATATATAACAGTAAAGGGTAAGCAAGAAATCACCCTGCCCCCTCAATTCATTATTATATTATTCTATTCTGTCTAAGAGAATATTAATTAAGTGAGACTAACCAGAGGATATAAAGGTTTTGAGTATAAAACTCACAAGGTGCAGACCTTCCTGTTGCTTATTTTACTGATTCTCAGCAGGTGAGATGACTGCAGTTAAAAACCAAACAGAACAGACAGAATGAATCCTGTTGGTGTTCAAGGGCAATGAGCCTTAAAACAAGGGGGCTTTAAGGTTCAAAAAGAGATGCCTATTCAGGCAGTATGCAGGGAAGAAAAAGATGGTCTTTCAGGATCATTTTCTTGGAGTCAGTGATTCTTTGCCTACAGACCTCATGGCAGTGAGACGAAATGCTGCAGAAAAGATTTTAGTAAATACTAATCTGTATTTGTAACACAATTTTAACGTTCACTGCTGGACAAAATTGATTGTTTTCCAAGAATGTTATAATAATATTGTTTACTGGAAGTAGCAGTTCACGTTAAGGGAATATGGGAGATAATTCATTGAAAGTGAACTTTCAGTTTCGTAATTACAGGAATACTCTCTGGAAGCATAATTCCAGGAGTTGTATTCATCCACTCAGACAGTGAGTCAACCATTTTGCAGTATTGCCATTAAAAATAGTTCACAAACAAGCCATAAGCCCAAAATTATTTAAAATAATCACAGAATGAACATACAAATGGTACCACCATATCCTTCCTGTGACTGATCCACAGGCAGAAAAAAAGACGAGATTTCACTTTGTTTTGTTACTAAGTACTTATTCCTGTTAAACTTCACCCAAAAAGCCTTATATAGATCACATAACAAAACTGTAAGGCAGCTATTCCTTAGACTGAGAGAAGGTCTAAAAAATCATTTTCTTTCTTATAAATTACCCAAGGCTGCAGAATAGCATCTTTCCTAGAAAAAGAGACAGAAAGTCTCCATCTCACAGTACCTTTGGGCTTCTGTACCAATAAACTGCGTGGGTCTACAACTGTTTTCTGTCCCTGAGGTACAGCATCATTCACGGCCAGATAACTCTTCCTACTCCCCTCCCAAAAAAACAACGTGTCCTTGTCAAGAACGCCTATAGGAACAGTCCCTCAGCTGCACCATCCTCTAAAGCATTCAGGGGCATTTGGGAGAGATCGCTCTCCAATACGGGCCAAAAGCCATGCCAGGGGCCATGCTAGCAACTAGACAGTATGAACCAGGAGAGGGTATGAACAGTGCCCTGGCCCTGTTTCGCTCCACTCAGACAGTTCCAGCCAGGTAGAAAATTCACCAGAGCTAGTCTGAAACCCACTGAAGGCAATGGAAGAAGCAATCTCCATACCAGTGAGGGACAAATGAAGTGTATCCAGGGTAAACTGCATGCTGCTCCCCTTCTCCAGGTGGCTGAGGTAACCTTTCTAAGCCTGCAGCAGAATCAGAGACCCTAGATAAATCATAACTTGATCCCTGAGCTATGTCCATCCCTAAGGTCTGTTTTACCTCTTTTCTTGCTTGAGTTTTATATTGTTTTCCTCCTGGCAACGACAGCTTCTCAGCCACGTGAAAGCCCCAGCAGCTACTCAGCAGGAGGCAGCAAGCCGAACGGGGCATACCTGCTCTTTGTGCCTCAGTTCTCTCCCCGCTGAACATGAACGTGAGAAGAACCAGGAGCACGCGGCGTCTTCCCGTAACGGACATATCTCCTTTCTCACATCAGCTTGTCTTTTCGCCGTGGTGAGAAGCTTGCTCAAAATCCAATCTGTAGCCTAAAATAAAGAGCAAGTGTTATCTCACAGAAACCCAAACAGAAGTAATGATGCAAGTCATGGGAGCAATGTTTTGGGGAGCTGTCTCTTCTGCCTGTCATTTTGTTTGACTAGACACAAACCGCTCAGACAAAGAGGCAGGAGTTCACCTACTTTTCAAAAGCTATAGCCTTTCACTGGCTCTATTCAGTGTGCAGCAGCCTGAATGGAAAAAGGACAGAGATTACCAGATTATTATACTTTAATTGAGCCCACTGCCAACGACACAATCAATGCACTGGAGTGGAAACCATTCCTGACCTGGCCCTCCCACGCATTCATCATTAGGAGATACACAACGCAGAGCCGAGATACAAACCACTGCAAATCACACACAACCGGTTGTCACTTCACCCATCGCCGTTTTCTGTTCCAGAGTCTCAGAAATGACAAACGCTAAAAATACGTGGCTGCCTTCATATACATATTTGTTGCTATTGGCCCTACTCTATAGGAGTAAACTCAGAAGCTTCAAAATGCAACTTTCAACTATTTAGTTTAAAGGAGTGCAAAAGATCAGGTGGATGATCTTCAACTTAAGGTCATTGGTTTGAGTGTGCCTTGACTGAAGCCACTGAAGTCAGCCAGTATTGTAACAAGCCAGGCAAAGTGGCTGGGATGTTAAAAGTTTAGCTATGTTTTCTAACACTAGATCAAGCCATTTAAAAAAAAATACTATTTACTTATTGCTGTTGTTTTGTTATTTTTTTATTAGACAAACCATAAAATCATTGCAGTTCTAAATACCATGTACACACACACAGGGGAAAACAGTTTTCACTCTGTAGCTCTCTACTGCTTAAGGAATCATTTTGGAAATCTTTCTCCCAGCTCCTGAATCTGTCTTTTCTCCTTTAATGCACAATTTTTTCTGTTCGTTTTCTTAGGGAATTTTTGCTTCCTCTATCTTTTAACTTGCACATTGGTTTCTCACTGTTGATAGCCAGGTAAAAGAGGCATGAAGGGGACACTGTATGTTGTAGATCATTGCTGCAGGGTCGATTATGCATTGTAGGATATTTCTTTTCAAAGCAATAGGGTTCTGTGGGGATCACAGACAAAAAGAACGGTGGTGTCAGCATTTGTTCAAAACCAGTCTTGATTTGTCAAATGTTGGGCTTATCTCTACCGCGTATCTCAGAAATAAAGTGCATGTCATGCTGGTTTAGGAAATAAAAAAGGGGAAAATCTTACATGGTTGTCAAGATGTAAACCTTTATTCCCAGAACAAAATACAGGCTCCTGTATTTTCAAAAGTCCATATCATATGCAGACAACGAGGAAAGCAATACATCTAATAAACCCTGCAAATGAAATTTGGAAGTATCTGCCAGCAGAGGAACATAAATGCAAGAAAGAATTGAAAAAAAAAAAGAGAAAAAACAAAGAAAAGAAAAGAAAAGCATGCTTATGCAAGTACCATACCTAAATCCAAAGGGCACAAGCAGTAGTTTACACGTCAGCCAGATGGTGTCCCTACCAGACAGTGAGGTGCTCAGGTATGAGCGAGCTGGAAAAGGCTGCAGGGTAAAAAGGGCATGAAAATATCACTGTGCCCTACACTAGTTAGAATTTCCTTTTAAATAAGTACGTTACTGAAATACCAATCAGGCAGCCGCCTGCAGAGGGATCAGGACAAGCATTACTTGAAATAGCCTCAGCCCAAGGTTTTTTCCTCCTGTGTATTTTTTAGGAAACATTGGTTTCTGGCACTGGTGACAGGAGAGCAGGTCAGTGGCTGTAGCAAGAGATGGGAAACCAGATCTGCCATGCGGTGTTCTGCACTTCCAGTGCTGAGAGCTCAAAACGTCCTCTCTCTGTGTCTGGGCTTGCACGGCTGTGAAGTTTTATAAATACCTTATTAAAAACAGTCTTTGCCAGCTGCTAACCCACATGAGGCCAGGATAAAAGGAGCAGAGCACCAGCTGGTGTCAGTCACCGACGCTGGCTCGACAGGCAGCGGATGTGGCGTGACAGGGAGCTTGGTGGACCTGGCTCACTTGGTACACGCGTGAATTCTGCCCCAGCAGAAGGACTACCTACATGACCATGTCTGAGAGCTGCGTCTCTAAGGTGCCATTCCTCTCCACTCTTTGCCAAAACACTTCAAGAGCTCATTGCTGCGTTATGAATGCTGAAAGGTGCCTCAGAACAGTAATTTAGGCTAAAAATAGTGGCAGGGAAAAAAACAACCAAATCAAATCAGAACATCTGCTTAAAATCTATAATCATAACCTGTGGTGGCTTTAATACACATTTGTGGTTCAATATTATTCTTGCATACAGGCCAAAAGACATAATTTTATCCATTTTTATAGCATGAAGAATTGAACCAAGTCTCTTAACTTGAAACTACTTTATGTATGGATATATCAGAGAAAATTGCCCCATTCGCATCAACAGGACTCGTATCATAGCAAGGAAGTCTTCAAGGGTATTAGAAGAAATATTGGTGATAAAGCATTTTTAGTGATGGGTTTTCCACACTGGTTTCTTTTCCACATCAGTCTGTCACTGTGAGACTGAGCCCAGTTTGAGTTTACAGCAGCGGATCAACATTTATTTCCCCCTCCAGGAGAAAGGGTCAAAAAGGAGCCAAAAGTGGGACAGTTTAGGCTTCAGAATGATCCAAGAATAAGAAATTCTGTTTAGTTGACCCTATTTCCAAAAGGCCAATGTGGATTTTTTTATTACTATTCTTTTTAGTTCAGCCTACCATGTGGGAATAATTTTCCTCAAAGTGGCCTAAGTCAATGTACATCCTTTAAAAATACCTCCTTTTTTCTTTTTATCCCACAAACATCACTTTGGGATTCCCTTGTGACACATTTAGATGTATGAAGTGATATTGCAAAAAGAACTGACAAAGCCTATCACATCTGAGTTTATTACCAAACTGTGGACTCTGTGTCTGAGGCTCCATTTTTAATAGTTTAATGGGAAAAAAAGAGGTGAATAATTCTGGCTACATGCAAACATGATGTGGGAATGGCATCCAGACTGAGAAGCGTGCGGGTAAATGTTAAAGTGAGCTCTCTACACTTAAAATACAGGCATAGTACTAAGCTATTCATACCGCCTCACAGCTGAACAAACAATATGCAGAAGATAGACACAAGCTCTATATAACCTTCAGCTTCGGCATGGCTTTTGCACGCGGATTGGTATAGAGTTTTAGGTCAGTGAGCATCCGTGGTAAGGCCTCTCTACTTTTGAGCAATAAGTAAACACTCCTTGGGAAAGTGTTCATGAAGAGCATGAAGAGCAGCATTAAAAAAAAAAGAGTTGAAGGAGAACTGGGTCTTCTTTTCTCAAACATATTTTACTATTTTGCTCACTGTTGGGCTTCCCTTGCACTTCTGCATTTTAAAGGATGCTGCTTTGTCTTCTCGAGCTTTATCCCTTGAGGCTGGGAACAGAGCTAGGGCTCTGCTTTTCGAAGACTCACGTATATATCCAGAACAAAACAGCATAGTTGGGCTGCATTTTATCATGGGGTGTATTCCTGATTGAACCAAAGTCAAAGAATACCCTGACATCAGTTTATTTAGAAAATGAACCCCCTATCCATTGCAAAGAAGATGATGGTGTTTTCTATCCTTCTCTCTCTGTCTTTGTCCTGCCAGAGCCTGACCCTGACGGGACATATTGTGACTTTATTCTAACCTTGCTTCTCAGACAATGCTGTCACATCATTGTATTTCAGGGGACAAGGAGGAAAAACTTGTTTGAAAGAATAGAAGCAAAACTGCTTGTTTAGAAATGGCATCTTGAAAAAATAAAAGGAAAAGAAGGGGTAGATGCAAAGAATGTGACAGAGAAGAAAACTTCACGGCATTTTTAGGACAAGCAATTTAAACACAAGCACTGGATAGTCCCTATCTCAGCCTCTCCAGAGACTGCTCTTCTGTCCTGGTTTAAGAGATGTCACCAACAGCAAAAATCACGTCAGTTAGTGATGGAAAAAAACAGAACACTTTCTGTGATCTCTTTCATCCTTCAGAGGAGTGATTCAGTCACAAATATTAATAAAACAAAACAAAACAAAACTGGAGTCAACAGGAAGATGAGCATTTCAGGAGCATGATTTAATAAAACTGCTTCTACCTCATGCGAGCAGAAGTTCAAAGACCCTACAGGGACAGTACAAAGGTCAGTGACTCAAGGCTGAATGTAAAAAGGATGTCCAGTTATGGACTTTGGTCTGCTCGTTAACATATCTAAGCTTTTACTTACATTTTACTAAATTATACCAACTGAACTGTTCATCTTACTGTTAAATTCAAGGGGTCCTAACACTATTATTGTGCTTAATTTCATCCATTTGTCTGCAGCCACTGAACAGCACCGTACGCCATATAAATGTTCTAACTATGCTGGCATTCATAATGTGATTTTAAATGTCTTTGGTATGCTCCTCTGAAGAAGAGGTTAGCCTGGGGTGAAAAAGGCAGTGTCCAATTACACAGCTTTTCACACACACACAAAAAAAGAAAAAAAAAACCACCAGAACACTAATACATCTGACATCTTAGTAGAGTCATCTTGTTGATCGTGCCTCTTCCAACTACTGAACTAAGCAATTTAATTATCTAAATTATTGCTGATATGAGCAGGAAGCCAACCATATAAAAGAGAGATGGGACTTTCTTCCCCCCGATCAGCCCATGCAGTCGTATATCTTTGTTCGATGTTTTTTAAAGAAATCATCTGATGGCATTTCTGGAAGATATGCATCTTCCCAGGCCTGATCCAAAGCCAACTGCAGTTAATGAAAAGAAGGCCATTGATTTCAGCGGGCATTATTTCAAAACCCATGTGAATAATTGAACAGAAAATTCTCTGCTAACACCAGAGTTGTTCCCGAGGTACTTTGTTCCACTACAACTGATCCAAAGTCTGCTAAAATCAAGGAGGAGACTGTCAGCAGCTCCACAGTATGTTGGATGGGGACATTCATGCACCCTGCTAGCGAACAGCTCTCCAATGTCTACTCTAAGTGCTGGCAAGGCTGCAGGATCTGAGACATTTCTTCTCGTCTTTTGCAATATCATGTCTCAAGAGCAACTTCTACCCCAATCCCTAAAAAAATGACCAGACACGGAGAGATGATTAGCATGAATGCTAGCCAAAGTGATCTGTCAGCTTTATAGGAGGTGAAATAGGGTGGTGGGAAAGATCAGCAGACCATTCAAAGCCATCAATTTGTTTGCCTTAGCTGAACTCTGTTACTGCCCTGAAGTACCTGGTGCTGGAACTACCAGGGCCCATGAATGATTAATGTTGCTGCAATTGGAAATAAGTTTGATTTTGCAAGAAAGAAAGTCCATACTGAACAATTATGAGGGGAAAAATAATAAATAGCTGTTTCCTAAGTGACAGGTTCTGTCCAGGGGACTGAACGAGACAGGAATCAAATGGGGAAAAATACCATACAGAGGAGCATAACCAAGAGTCTTAGAGGGCCATAAAGCATACTTCGAGGGTGACTGGATTAACTCAGCATGGGCATTTCCTAATTTCTGTGCACTCCACTTTGCAGCCTTAGAAACGTTCTTTTCACCTCTGTGGTGTTGCATGTGCACACACAAGGATACCTGAGAGAAGGCTGGAATTAGAATTCAGCCACTCCTGACTCCTCAACCTATGCTTGGATCATGCATCCCTCAAACTGACCCTGTTTGTAAATGCATCTACCACAGATGCTTTAAAACAAGCTCTTACTGGTTGCCTGCCAAATCGCTGCAGTTCTAAAATACCCTAAGTGCTAGACTAGGATTTTGCAATGTATTTTTGCCTGCTGCAGCCACGCAGTGTCTGCAGGCTAAAGCCTTGATGCAACACCAACTATAACTTTTCAGCAATTTGTCCAGAGGAAGTAACTCCAGATTTAAATTGTACTCTTGCATGTCAAGCTTAGAAATCTATCTATTGATTGGCTAAGAAAACCCAAAACTAACCTGTGATAAAACGTCTCTATGACAGAATCTCCCAAATCCTACAGTCTGTGGTTAGGGTACTATCAAATCCACACCGCCATTCCCAAATTAATTTTGTTACCTCTCCTACAAATAGGTGGCACTCACACAGTGGGACCAGTCGTGTGCTGTGTCTACATCCAAGCTCCCTGATGGGGCAAGACATAGCTGTACTCCTTTCTGCAGTGCCTCAGCTGCTGTGCCTGGGAGAACAGATGCTACAAAGTGATGCTCCAGTCCTTTTAGATCTGGCCAAATAGCTAAAGCAAGTCTTAAGGGCATGCCACAGAGTGCAACCATCTCTCGGTCTCCCGACATAACTTACCAGGAGCTAGAAACAAGCTACATCCCTTGCTACTGCGGTAAAAGCACATTCTCAAGCGGTGTTTGAGAAAGTTAGCTCAGCAGTTCTTTACCTTTGGCATCATAGAATCATAGAATCATAGAATTGTTGAGGTTGGAAAAG
>RSEF01000002.1:155348012-155362484 GCA_003993805.1 Himantopus leucocephalus | reverse complement strand
ACTTGATGATCTTAAAGGTCCCTTCCAACCTAGACAATTCTATCTGCATGAACAATAACTTTGACTTTCAAGTCTGAGAGAAAAGTACACTAGCACTTCACATTTAGTCTACCCTTTGAGAGGGCAGAATTTTATTTCCCTCTGAGCTGTACAAAACAGAGAAAAGATTGAAAGCATAATGCAGGTCTTCAATCTTGATGCAGACCTTGCCCTTCTGAAGTTTGTGGAAAAATGTTTGCCAGAGCAAACTGCAAAGCATATCCACTCTCACACCCCCCAAATCTCTTCTCACTGACGATGCTCTTTCTTATTTTTCCATACCACTACATTAGTTTGACATATTGATTCATTTATACACATGTAGCAGCTTGTCTAACTTGCCCATGACTTCACTAATTACGAAAAGTTCACCATGAAAAACAAAACAGAACCCACAAAAACATCCTTCATAGCATACTATTAAATTTCTTCTAAAGGCTTTGCTTTGGGAAGCTTTTTATAAAAGCTAGTCCGTTATTTTTCTAAAGCATTTAGTTATAGCCACAGAAATGCCACTGAATAGCCTTGAGATCAGTGTTTTCCCTGTTTTTGCACACTTTGTAGGTGTCCCTGTAAGGTTGAAAGCATTAAAAGACAAAAAAACAATGTTAAAAGCTAGAATACACGTTTCAGCATTAAGACTTTTGATGTCCACCTTAAGCTAGAACAAAGACAGCTGCAGTTCTGTGCAATAGAAACGCTAATTCTTCCGTCATATGTTGCTGTGATGTTATCACCAACGTTATTCAACATTCCAATATATTAAAGCATTATGATACCTGGAAAATATTCACAAGTTGTCATCTTGTTCCTAATAACATCCTAGAGGCAAAAAGATTTCTTCCCCACATACCAGTGTCCAAGAGTGTCAGCTTTACGACTCCTGCCTATGAATTACACCAGGAGGACTCAGTTTCACTGGCAACAATTCAAGAACAGGAAAGTCAGGACAAAGAAACGACTTCAAAGGAACATGAGTTATTGGAAAGATCATGCAAGTGCAGGCTAAGTATTCAACCTTAACACATTTCAGTTTCATCAGATTCCAAATAGCAGGAATCAATTATTTTTTCGTAGCAGCAAATCTCTGGTATCTCAGAGCCTGGCTTCATCCTGATGTGCAGCTGCAGCTCTCTGTATTAGTATAAATCAAAAAGAAAAACTGAAAACAAAACCAACAACAAAAAAAACCCACGACAACCAAGCCCCAGTGGAATTACACAAGTGCAAAGTACAAATAAAGCCACACAGCCCCTGATGCTGAGGCCGACCCACCTTTCTGCGGAGGACAAGCTCTTAAAATAAATATGTAAGCAAAGCATTTAAATGCATTCAGCAGTTACTCTAAGATGACTCTTCTACTTAATGAGAGACTTCTCTTCAACCACAAGCTATAAATAGAAGCATTGCCTTTGCATCGTGTGAATCTTACAGCAAAGGGAATATTTATAGGGGAAATGCAAAGATTTCATCTAGGACTGGATTATATTATCCCGTTTCTCATCTTAGGAAACGAATGAGAGGAGGGAAAAGTATTTTTCCCACCACGTGGCTCTCAGCCACGTTAAGACCTACCTTATTTCTGAGCTCTGTCCTGCGGCAGAGGAATGCCTTTCTTGCAGGCTACAGCCCTGCAAGTAAACAGGCAGGGACGGGCAGGATGTGGGCAGAACTTGGGATCTACTCTACCCCTCCCAGGGACCAAAGTAGCCTCACGGCCACCACAAATGCAGAAGAGAAGGATGGTCACGAAGGGCTATCCCTGCTGCTGTGCCTCCCACGATTACTGCTTGGGCAACGTCTGCCCTCGTCTCCCGCCTGGCCCAGGACAACAGACAGGCACTGCTTAGCATCCATCTCGCCTGCAGACAGTGCTGGTCCCAGTATTGGTGCTCATATACTGGGGAATGCACCGGTATTTGCAGATACCCATTTAATTCAGATTGCTGCCTGGCAATCAGAGGTCAGTGGCTTCTAGTCAGTAATTTCAAGCATTTCCTGATGCAATCACCTAGAAAGGATGCTGCCAGGAATGATCTAGATCACCTGCTTTTGCTGCAGAGAGCACTCTGAGAGCATTGATTTTTTGTAACTTGTCATATACAAATTTTACAAAACATTGAAGTCATCATTTTGAACATGGAGATGTTGATAATTATTGAAAACATTTTAAAAGTTACGCATTTAAAAAGTTATGCATTTTTAGTACTTCAAACGTTCCTACTGAACTTATCATATCAGTGGAAGCCGATGCAGACAGCTATTATTTTTTTTAAATACCGCACCCTGAATTATGTGATTCAGAAATGACTACAGTCTTTGCTAGCTCTGATGATTTAGTAACACAGCTTGCAAAAAGATCAATGTTCAGACAATCCCACTGGTATCTCACCATACCTCTTAGCAGATTAAAGCACTCCATAATTTTTTATTGGAATGACAGAATCGGCCCCTAAATAAAGACACCATGGTAGAAGCCTCAATAAATTGGGAGTCATTTTCCACTTAAGTCTGTATAACACCAAACACACTGTTGAAACCTTAAATCACAGATAACTATTGGTAGTGACAGAGCCCTTCTTTGAATTCATGGATTTATTCCCAGAAAGCATTAAACCTAAGGGAAGGATTGCATCATTTTTCCTATCTCTGTTCAGACACTGTTTAAACTATAGCCCAAAGAACTGATTTTTACTGTCTAAGAAAGCATCAGTGTGAACAAGGTCAGAGGCCTTTCCCTGAACTCAGGTGATACAATAAAAGAAGGGATGGAAAGGAATGTCCGTGTCTTAAATATAGAGTTGAATATAAAGAAATCCCTGAATAATCCCCGAGTTCCCACCTATCGAGAAAATCTACTTATATTCATCACCAACTTTTCTCATTAAAAGTTTGGGACTTGGGATCCCGCAGCCTATGACATACAAGCAGGCACTGAAAGAGAGATGAACACCACTATTTTTATACATGGTCGCCAAAGGAAGCAGCTTGTGTTTTCAAATGCATCTTAGAACTTTCACTTCAGTGGAATCATTGAAGGAAGATTTAAGTGTTTATTCTCCTTCAAGTGTCAGGTTAATTTTTCTATTTAATAAGACATGTCTACCTCATTTCTCCTTTCTCCTAGAAAATAACAGCACAACCTTTTGAAAATTTGCCCCAGTTCCTAATGCCTCACAACCCCCTTTTGCAAATTTTAGCTTTTAATATCCATTCTTTTCAATTTTTGTGCTATGTATCAAAGTGATTTTATACTCCAGGGGCTGAAATTGATAAAAGTCTTTTGTGATTCAGTTTGACTTCTCCAGAAAGGCCAGAAGTTTGTCTTTTGTGATAAACCATGAGCTGAAAAGGACCATCTTCAGTAAAACACAAGATTGCACAACTCCTAGGACCAAAGAAGAGTGCTGCTTCAATGTGCATCCTTTAAAAAGATAAAACAAGCCCAATGGTCATCCAGATGCTGAGGAAGAAGACTCTGCTCTTGGCAGCAGGCAACACACGTGAAACAGCAGCAATGCCAAAGGCATGAAGAGGTGATAACTGACTCTTCTTAAAATCCAGGAAGACAACAGGGAGTGGTGACCTAGTGTAAAACCTACCAGACCCTCCTGGTCACTTGTCTACTGCCTAGGAGTGTGGATGATGCTCTTGGCATTGTCACAGCTCCCAAGCAACATAAGAAGCTACAGAGCTGGAGGTTTTCAGAAATAAAGGGGGGTTAGTCAATGAATAAACAACACGGGCAGGTGGTGGGACAAAAAGGGGTAGGCTGGATAAATCCATTCCCCAATTCTTCTTTTAGCCTGCTTAAGCCTCCTGAAGCATAACTGTGTGTGTCCTGTCCTGGTTTCAGCTGGGATAGAGTTAACTTTCCTCCTAGCAGCTGGTATAGTCCTGTGTTTTGGATTTAGGATGAGAATAATGTTGATAACACGCTGATGTTTTCTTTGTTGCGAAATAGTGCTTATACTAAGTCAAGGACTTTTCAGCTTCCCATGTGCTGCCAGCAAGGAGGTGCACAAAAGCTGGGAGGCACCACAGCCTGGACAGCCAACCCAAACTGGCCAAAGGGGTATCCCATACCATACGACACCATGTTCAGTATATAAACTGGGGTGAATTGGCCGAGGGGTGACTATTGCTGCTCAGGGACAGGCTGGGCATTGGTCAGCCCATGGTGAGCAATTGCATTGTGCATCACTTGGTTTGTATATTCTTTTATTATTGTTATTATTATATTCTCTCTTCCTTTGCTGTCCTATTAAACTGTCTTTATCTCAACACCTGAGTTTTACTTTTTTTTTCCCATTCTCCTCCCAGGTTGGGGGGAGGTGAGTAAACGGCTGTGTGGTGNGGGCTGGGCATTGGTCAGCCCGTGGTGAGCAATTGCATTGTGCATCACTTTGTTTGTATATTCTTTTATTATTGTTATTATTATATTCCCTCTTCCTTTGCTGTCCTATTAAACTGTCTTTATCTCAACTCCGGAGTTTTACTTTTTTTTCCCCAGTCTCCTCCCAGGTTGGGGGGAGGTGAGTAAACGGCTGTGTGGTGCTTAGTTGCTGGCTGGGGTTAAACCACAACAATCCTCACCTCTGGTCTTGCCTCAGTGACTGTCCCTGTTACAGCACCTGGGGGAATTTTGGCAGGGGAATAGTTCAGAGTCAGTCTCTGCCCTAAAGAGTTACCCATGATTTACCCATGGCAGCTCCTCCAAGTTTATCTATCCTGAGTGAGCCTTTTAAAGTCCTAAAATAAAATGCTCCCTCATCTGATCGTCATGACGCCACCATGACTCAAGTCTTCCATCTGGATACGTCTCCCAGCAAGTCTCTGTTATGAACTGGATTCAAAACAGGTCCTGAAGGGATGAGAAAAGAGTTATAACCAGGCTCTTCACCTGCCACCTGGTCTTTAAAATGCTAATTTTTCACATGGGGTGCTTGGACACTGAAGGATTTGTTTTGCCTAAGGTTACTGTGACAGAGCAGGAATTAAGCTCAGTCCAGTAGTCCAAGTCTTGCACCAAAAGGAAAGCCCTCCTCTCCCACATTACCTCTGCCGGGACAAGAGCAAAGGGTGCCCTGTTTACCAGATATGATCCCTGAGCCAAAGGAGTTTACAATCTAATAGACAGGATTTCACAAATCCTGTGAGTACACAGCCATAAAGGATTCAAAGGGGACTAATGGACTCCTCACCCTTCCCATTCTTAAGGAGAGTATTTCAGGAGAAAAGCTCTCCTGTCGGCTTTGCTGCCATCCAACACAGCATCATGTCACAGAACACAGAAGGGATTAGCACTTATCATCTGATCAGGCAAACAAGTTAGCTAAACAAGAAGAGCTGGTAATGAGGCAGAAAAGCTGTATGTACAATGGCATGGATCCTCCCACCTAGGCATGGATCAAGAGTATTCATAATACCGTTATTTCATTGAGAGACTTCATAGATAAAGGCCAATTTTTGCAGACAGCGTGGGACTGACTGTGGAAAAATCCATTCTCTGTGGAGCCTTTTAATGACAAATAAAAATTAATAAGCATTATCCCATTTATAACAGGAATAGTGAAATGATCATTCATGTTAAGTGTGTGTCTGACAGAAAATTGTCGCCATGTTCCAGCAATTATTTTTGCTGGTTGGTTTCAATGCAAGAGAAACACTGTCTTCATGTCAGTATTGTCTTAAATTGGCTACTGGGGGCAACTAAATCAACCCAAAGACTAGTACTCCCCAAAGCCAATGTAATCCCTCCTCCTGCATGGGCCCTGGAGGACAGAAGGAAGAGGTTTTTTAAGATAATGTGCTGTCCAGCAGCCTAATACTTCCTATATCATCTGTACATGATGGAGCACTTAGCTACGTGACATCACTGCTGCACCTCCTATCTCCTGAAAGATCCTAAATCTGATACCTGGGACAAAATTGTCACGTCACCCTGCTCCAGCTGTTCCAGATCCCCCTGCTCATCTAAACTGCTCTGATAGTTTTAATCAATACAAAACTTTTATGCAGTGCTAATTTATTGAGAGAGAGATGCCACTGCGTGTTGGCCAACAGCCACGGACACCCCCTCAGCCTGCCTGTGGGGAATGCAGCCCTGCTAGTTAACGCTGCTGAGCCATGCTCTGAGTCCTTATTGATATTACAGGGATTAATCTGACCAAATACAGAGATTTACAGTGCGGTTGTCTATATCTGAGTAAACTACCTACAAACCCTTTATAATCCATAGAGAGGAGTGGACACTCCTAAGGAGTAATACATTTCAAACAGGCCAGATGAATCATCCTGCAAAACCTTCTATTTTTCTTCACCAGCTCTAAAGGGAACGAGGAGTGTTTGGCTGACTGGGACAGTCTCCACCTGGCATCTAAAACTAAGTGAGGTGACCCGTTGTAACATCTTGGGCTGAAAGGAGCTATCTCCAGACGTACTGGGCCTCGCTGCTTGAAGCAGACAGACCCAAGAAATGTTAAACGCCACCAAACGAATGGCTCAGCCACTGCCCCGGCGCTATGCCCATCTGTGCCATGTGCCGTGGTAACTATTTAAGGGCATTCAGCCCATAATAGGATGAATCTTCAAGTCATCAATGAGGAGAAGGACAAAGGCATCCAGCCATGGAAAAGAAGTGACACACACTGGTTAACACAGAATCGTTCGTGCTTATTTATGGTGGGGATTTTTTGGTTTGTTTTTTTAATCTCATGAATCCTGCAGACCTACAAACCTGCCAGCCCTCAGCAATTCCTCCAACTAGGGGGAGGGACTCCCCAAAACTCAGTGTACCCGCGAGCTCGCTCTGCAGCTTCCTCGGCTGGGTGGGACCTGCCTTACGGTTTTTTACCTTCAGAAATACTCACTGGGAGCAAAAACAGACATGGAAATTAGGAGAAAATGAAGTAAGAGTAAATAATTTTGCATTATCATAGCAGTGGAATGAGGCATAAGGGCACTTTATGCTTTATCTGTTTTGCCGCGTGCCATTACCAGTCTTAGCTCAGAAACTGTTGAAGGAAAAGTGATGTCTCTTTATGTTAGTACACAGCTCAATCTGATAATGTCCTGGAAAGCATCATTTCTCCAACTTCCCTGTATTGCCATATCTAAAATTAGCAACTTAAATTTATATCCCACTCATAACTGCCACAGCCTTCCTGAAGTCATGGCCCATCGTCTGGGAACAGCTGCTAAGGGAAGTGAAAAGGACGCTAAGGAAAGAAAATATGACAATAGAGATATCTACTGAAAAGGGGTAAAAAAAAAGAAGTTGAAGAAGGCAATAAAAAAGAACAGTGAATTAAAAAGATGAAGAAGAAATTACTCAGAAATGCACAAATAACTTGACTGAAAAAAAAAATCCAGAAAATGCACTCAGTAACAAACCCAAGAGATGGCAAAGAAAGAAGCTAAAATAAGCCCACTTGCAACCTGTTTTAATTTCAGGTATCAATCATAAAAGTACTTACCCGTATAATTAAGAAAAGTTTCCAGAAAACATAAAAACCACCCTTAGAAATACTCTAGAGGTGGTACCATAATTAAACAGCAAAACAGGACAGGGGAAATTGGTTTGAAACAACTCAAGCACAAGGTGGCATATGAAATGTCAGACTTGAACAAAGGTCGTCAACCCATCTGTTAGGAATGAGCAATTCATTCCTGCCCCAGCCTCCCAGAGTGGTTCAACAGTTTTATTACCTATGCTAAAGCATTGTCCTTCACAAAAGGAATGATTTTTTTCTCTTCCTGCTGCAGGAACGTGAAGTCACTGGCCACTGGCAGAACTAGATCATCAGGTCCCGTGTTCAGACCGAGAGCACCCTGGGTTGAGATGCAGCAGATTGCATAAATGAGGCAGATTTGAGCTTTGCCAGCACTCGCACAGGACCAGCACAATTTCAGGTGCTACAGAAGGGCTGTGCCTTGCTGCGTCTTACTGCCTCTTGCTGCCTCTTAGCAGGTACTGAATTAGTTTCCCAGTCAGGAGTTAAAACCAGTGTGCCCGACCACCGTGTCTAGATCTAGTCAATGGGGTTTGTTGAAGATTTTCTGGTATATTTTGCAAAGCACTGAGCACACTTCTTTGATCAAGTACTACAATGGACTGAAAACCATGTGTTCCTTTGCATTCTTACCTTACCATTTCATTAGGGTATTTCATTTACTGTGGAGAAAAACGGTGTCCTACCACTGAGAAGGATAAAGGATTGCAGGGATGCCCAGTACAAGAAGTGCTTTGAAATGGGTACCAGCTGTCATTTCATTTCGAAGAACTGCAGTGGTAATCAGGACAGTCCACAGAAATTATTTGTAGCCTTTATCTGCTGATGAAATTGGAATTACTGAAGTTCTGTCATGCAAGTGGTAATTAGTTTTATACTAAATGTGGAGCCAAAAGAAATCCCCTTTGTACCCCCGCCTCTAAACTTTCCAGCTCAAAGAAAATCTTTGCAACTGATATGCAGAATAATTCTTCTTATGACAATCAATAGAAACCTGGTTTCTCTGGAAAGAAATACCTGGATGATGTCAATAGACATGTAATTCAACGCAGTTAAGCAAACAGCCCTGCAAAAATTGCACTTGGGTAATATGCAGTCAAACCACAACCAAGTGTTGGCTAAGCTTAGATCAAAGAGCACAAGTCCAAAAATATTTAAAACCGTCAATGGTTTAAACTTCCCCTAAAATGTGATGTGAAATATGGCAGTTTTGGCATCTCTGATTAAAACCACTTAAGAATCAATATTCAGGACATAACAATAATCAAATCAAGTTGCTTAAACCCAACTCAAGGGATCCTGCTATTTTGCAAAGAATCAAAGACTAATTTCTAAGGAACTGAATCAATGTAAAGTAAATAGATTCTGATAGGCTGGGGAAGGACAGCTTACATCTACTGCATAAGAGATAAGCTCTGCGATAGCAGTACTCCCTGAGCAAAGGAAATCGAGACAACTGCATAATCAGGACTGACAGCACTTGCAAAATATGACCCCATAACTCAATTTCATTCATTCCTAATGAATTGTCAAGGCTAACACAGCTTGGAGAAGCTTTCTGACATGCAACCAGATCAGCTCCAGGTTTTGCACTTTTTGGCCAGCTCTGCAGCCACACACTCCCTGGTGTGGGATTTGTGATGCTTCAGGACGGGCTGCTTCGCTATTTCTATAGCGCAAGAGTTTGCAAACAAGTGCCAGGGCTCACAGGCATGCGCCCTCTGTTGCTAAATTTCCTCCATGCTAGGGAAGAAATGGAAAGTTTTTAAAGCGTATTCATGCTGTTTTACAGGAAGAAGCCTTTTAAAGTCACAGAATCACAGAATCACAGAATGGTCAGGGTTGGAAGGGACCTCTGGAGATCATCTAGTCCAACCCCCCTGCCAGAGCAGGGTCACCTAGAGCAGGTTGCACAAGACGGCATCCAGGTGGGTTTGGAATGTCTCCAGTGTGGAGTCAAAATACTTGCAGAAATCTCAGGCTCTTGTTTGTCACAGTACACAAAGATATTTGCAAAGAAAACCTCAATGTAATAAAGAATGGCAACTCAAGCAAAAAAACTTTTTTTGGTTTTAAGTTGTTTCTAGCAACACAAGGAAACGAAAACTATCTCACTACTTGCATCACCTGTGATGTGAAATTAATTTTCCACTAACCACTAGGAAGTAACGTATCTTCAAACAATAATGTTTGTTACACAGGTGGGTTGTTTCTTTTTTTCCCCAGTCCAGATTAAATCTCTAATCTACACCACAAGTCCCTGGCAGGTGATTTACCCACCATCTATCCACCTACTGCCAACCCTGAAACAGCTTTCTCAAGGCAATAATAATGTGTGCATACTTTTTCCTTGCTAGGAGGAGTAGCACGTATTTAATCTTCATAAACTTTTAGTGATGCTGAAAAATAAATATTCTCAGCCCCCTCCCACCCTTATATTCAGACTAGGAATGAATAAGCAACTTTTCCCTCAACCAGAACTGTCAGTCCTGTTTTGCAGATCACATTCACATGATAAAATATTTCAGCCTAATCAGTGGAGTGGGACATCAGGCATAGAATGGGGAGAAGAAATCAGTGCACGCTCTCCCCTGTGCCCTTGGCCAAGCTATTCAGCTGTGACTGTCGACTTGAGGTTTGTAATTGCTGGTCACAGCCCCCATGGCAGCCAGCACCGGCAAGCACAAAGGACATCATATAAAGGAAAGGAAAAGTCCTGAGATAGAAAACAAGGCTTGTAGGGTTCTTATTGTTGCATTACTACCTCTGAATAGAAGACCACGTCATTTTTGTTCACATTTCTCAATAACTGGAGTACAGACACACTGGAAGAGTCATGGAAGTGGGCTGGAAGCTCAGTAAGGTAGCTTCATGCACGTGTTGTGGACACAAAATAGGGGGCTAGCCTGCCCTATTCTACAGTTTCCTTACTCTTTGTGGTTTCAGAGCCATGCCAGGGTAAACATGGGTTCCCGGGGCCTCATTCCCCCACAAAAAACAGCTGTGGCCAGATTTTGTCACCAGTGACATGCTCCAGGACAGAAAGGGAAAAAGATGTTAGAGGATAAGTCATTCCATACTTCCCAAAAATTGGATCCAGCTACTGTCTCCTTGCAACTCGAATTCTGGAAATTTTGCTGATCATTAGAGAATATTTTACTGAATTAATAAGAAATCAGAATGCTTCGAACTAATATTTTTTTTTTTTTTGGATCTCAAAGTCCCAGTTGATGTCATTTATAAATCAATCGTTAGGACTAAAACCTCCTCACCCCTGAAAAACACCCCAAAACCTAGCAATCTTTTTTAAATAAAATTTGAAATGCAAAGCTGTCAAAATAAATGTTATGATGTATTACCTTGCAAGATCTCATACTTGCTTGCCAAGGTGAATGTAAGTCTGAGTGCAGCTTGAGCAGACCACTTCAGGGCTTAAGACGTGTAAGATCTCCCCAAAAGCACGACAGGACATCTTTGCAGAAGCTTCTCTCTCTGCAAAATACATGCCTCTGCTTGGCTCCGCTAATTGAGCTGGGACAGAGTCATCTCAGCCGAGCTTTGCTCGTGCCAGCTTCAGAAGCCTGATGTGACTTCCATTGAAGGGGATCACAAAACCTTCAGCAGCAACTGGAACAAGCCGTTAGGAAAACACCAATAAAATGAAGTATATGATGGAGGAAATTAACAGAGTGAGCTTGGTTCCAAATATGATCGGATAGCTTCTAATATGTTAATTTTCCTGCTCTTTTCCTGTTCTACCTATATTTGCCACAAGAATTTCAAAATGTTCCCAGTTCCTCAGTTACAGTTTTGATGCTGTCTCCCCCTTTTCCTCATTCCCGAAACTTGAGCTCTCATGCTCCAAAACATCTTCGTAACAGTTGGTAGCGCCTAATACAAAGTGAGCAGTATCCAATAAGGACCCAACATTCCCATCTTTAGACTCATTTGGCCACAGAAAGACCTGCAGCGATGGCTCCTCTCTGAAGAGCTGGTTGTAAGGGCAGAAATGCACTGCCACATCTTCCTTACTAGGGAAAACAGAGTTGGAAAGGCTGGAAGGGGATATTTCAGTGTCATGGGAGACAATACATAATTAAAGTTTATGTAAGCAAGATTGGGGAATTTGGCATTGCCTGAAGAGCTGAAATAGCCCAGTATCACCCATATCATTCAGGTATGGTGGTACAGACAAGGCATTGATATAATGCAGGTTTTTTCTTAAAGGTTTTGCTCCTCATTATGAGAAAGGGGAAGAGTGTAAAAATGGTTTTTAAAAGGGAGGAACTGCAATCACCCAGCAGTGATTAATCAGAACAGGTTTTAGGAGAAAGCGTTGCAGTATGACAAATTGAAATATCCTTTGAAGCCAAGATAATTACGGAGCAAATCTCAGAAACGTATTTTAGCAAGAAAGTTCTCACATGCTGGAAACAAAAGCGTTCTTTAATTCCTATTATTTTCAGTATCATAATCTCCAGAATCAAAAGCTAGCTCCGGCATGTAGCAAAGACATTTGCCCTAAGAGTGTATAAAATGTCAGCAGGAGTAAGAAAAGACTTATGTGTATGTATAGGTGCTACAGATGTGCTCACCCACACATCGTCTGGGTCTCTGAGCTCAGAAAACGCTTCCCACAGACCACAGAAACAAACTAATCCTTCCATCTAATTCTTCTTCTGTTAGGTCCCCATTGGGGACCTTGTTCTTCCACCATACTAACATGAGTCATATTCATGAGTTATACTGATACTTCCCCCACAATAAGTCTTTTATCAGATGTACTGTTCCAACCCAAAACCTCTTCTCATTTACGGCATTGCTCTCGCTCAAATTTGAGAGACAATCACTTAAATTATAGAAAATACTATTTGCACTGATAAAACAAGAAAGATTTGGCGCCAAACTGATACCAGGAGAGAGTGGCACTACCATCTGCTGTTTTGGAGATCAGAAGACCTCGTTTCTTCCCTTCGCTTTGCAACGTGTTGAGGACTGCCCTTCTGTAAGTTACTTGGAATAAGTCTACCCAAACCCAGATGACATTCATCAGCTGGCAGGCTGCCCACGGCTATGTTCAGAATGGGACTCTTAACTTCTCCGAGCCCCAGTTTCACCAGAAGGTATCCCAAAACAGCACCTTGTCTCTTATTAGAAGCAACAGCAACGCAACACACTTATTGAAGATACACAGTGAATCTGCAATACATACTCAGAACCTTGCTTTGTAATAATATTCCATAAACACTTCACTGAAGTAAATTCTAATATATATCTTCATGTACTTGATATGTCTTACTGGAAGTTACTTCAGAGCACCGTCCCAACAGTGGACAAAGAGCATAGTCTTTGTATATTCAGAATAGAAGCATCATGCTGGGAAAGACGCATGACAGTTGGTAAAGGATTAAAACTTCAGTAAAAACTACTAAATGCTTACTCTTTTTTAAAAAAAAAAAAGTCACGGAGCTTTTGAAGTGGAATAAACCTTGCAATTGCCTGCCTAACCTATTTGAGAAACTCCCCCTACTATTTTATCGGTTAGTATTTATTCTTCAGTATTTATACAAACTCCCCCGAATCAGATGTCTAAACAGGCATTCATAAAACAAAAAAAAAAAAAAAAAAANATTCAGGCACGCATCTAGAGTAATCCTGGGTGGAAATTAAGCACACAGTTACATAGATAGATTTTGCAGGTGCATCTTCCTGAGAATGATTCCATTAGTGTCCACACTGCCCAGATGGGCTGTGTTATTTTAAGGTCTTAATCAAAATACGTGCAAACAGGCACAGCACTGCGTGCATGCTAATGCCTGTGAAGTGTCAGCTGTGAAGCAGTCAGTACACTTTTTTAAGAACACTAGCTATGTAAAAATACAGAAGCGAAGGAACTGCTGAATTAGGCAGCTTAAAGGAAGACTTAGAGGCTACGGCTAGAAAGTGATGTACAGCACATTTGTAATAAATATGAACTGAAGAAAACATTATCCTCTTAACACGGCATGGCATTCCTGCATACTGATAGAAACTGAAGTGTCACACAGACAGAATACAAGAAGGTGTTAGGTCATCAAAATCCCAAGGTAGATATGACTAGGAGAACCAACCCTAAAAACAGTAATTATAATGTAATTTTGACATCTGTAAACTTCCTGTTGTCTCTGAACTTTTTCGATGGCTTTCATCAATGAAGGCATTATGCATTCTTCAGTCTCTGCTTTATCATCTGCAGTGAAGGCACTTTGCATCCGCTAATCACAACTCGAGGGCTGAACCAGACCTGATTCAGATGACAGACTCGCCTAGCAGCCTCTGTGGTCTGAAAACTTTGTTGACTAAGGAAAAATAAACAAACCCAGGTTAAGAATAATGTAACACAGCTCCTTCTGGATTTTCTTTGTAAAAGACAGATCCTGTTTCTGCATGTCTGCATACTGAAAAAAAAAAAATTCTTCTTCCAAATCTGAGCTGCCTCCCGGTGCAAGGGAAAAAATGAAAAGAAACGGAGAAAGCACAGGTTGTGTTCAGAGTGACAGTGCCCCGTGTAGCAGGCTTGTAAACCCCAAAATGTCCTCTTACCTGCACAAACACAGCACCACCCAAAGTGGTACCCGGTGCCTGGCTCCTGAGCCGCACTCAGCGCGCAGCAGAAGCGCTCTTTGCAGAGTTGTCAGCCCAGGCGGGGACGTGTTGTGGCGATGTGGCAGAAGCACCAACACAGACACACGGACAGACAGACAGACACACAGGCACACACACCCCGAACACCCCGTGCGCACATGCGGGGCTCACAGGGATATGCCGGTGACAGAGCGGGGATGGGCAAAACGGTGCATCCTCTGCCCACCCACCCCTGTCCTGGAGTGGGATCCCAGGGGAGGAGAGGAGAGGAGAGGAGAGGAGAGGAGAGGAGAGG
>RSEF01000002.1:155334076-155347912 GCA_003993805.1 Himantopus leucocephalus | reverse complement strand
AAGTAAAAAGTGGAAATGGAAAGGTAAGGGGAAAATCTTGCACCAAACTTCCTTTTTGCAACAAATTAACAACAGGAATTTCACATTTACCTCTCCACTATGCGATCGGTAAACAAGCGACTCCTTTTCAACATGTTTTCCCCCACACTCTCATGCTAAGCCTGCACCTACATCTTAAAAAGTGCAGTCTGGATAAAACAAACGCTACCCAAACAAGTCAGCCGAGTCGCCTGAAGATTTGCAGAGAGGATGTAGCTTACACAATCTGAGTGAATTTCACCTAGGACATTTTGGGGTTTGCTTTTGAGGTGTTTTTAGTGCCTCCAGTCTGAGCTGACATATCTCTCACCGTGCATTTGACTCACCTCTAACACACAATGGAGTACTACTAGAATAAATCCGTGTTCAGGTTTCAGTCAGGAGTTGGACAGGTGTAGCTGCAGGAGGCCTAAGGAAAAAAGATTGCCTCAGAAATTCACTGAAGTCCTGCTGATAGAATCCCATTGACTATAAAACCAAATAAGAAGTCTTGGTCGCACCAGGACCTCATGTGCTCTTTGCTCATCTCAACTTTATTGGACTTTCTGGATCTTTCTTGGTCTGAAAACATGGCAGATGCGTTCACAAGGTGCTTTTTGTTCCTTACTGGGCCAGAAACACTCAAAAGGCCTTTCAGAGCTTCTGTTCCTATTTCCAGTGGGAATTAGCAAGAAAAGAAGTATAAGTTTAGCTGGAGGCTCCACACATCCTTTATTTTAACTGAACTATTTCAACTGAACCGATTTCATCTTCCACTGCTACAATAAATTTCTGGAGACAGAAGTGTCAGCAGCCTACCCAGGACGGAAGCCCATGTACTCAAGCAATGAAGTTAAAAGTACTCGCTGCTAATGATTTTCCAGCACTGCTCCTTTTATTGATGTTTCTGCTGCAATTGCCTGAAAGCATGTCACCCCCAGGGCCTCAGTGAATATTCAGAGGAAACGATTATATTTAAAATCTTATCTCTCATAAACTGAAAATTAAGGCAACCTGTTGGTACAAACGGCCTGAGAGCATTAGCACATTGATCCCAAAAGCAAGCATAGTGCCAGCTCATTTCTGAAGTTGTAATACTGTTTTCCAGGAGTTTAATGTGCCCAGGTTACATGAGCAAGAGAAATCAGAGCCAGCGTCTCCACTCTCCCAGCCCCACACTGACAACTAGAAATCCTGGTTTAGAATAACAGTATTTTCCCTACTGCTGCTAATTGCTGAGCTCTTCTAGAAAGAACCCTACTGCTACTGAAACTCCCAGTCAGTCAGTACCAGTGGGATCATGGACTTTAGTGTGGGATCCTCCTCCCTGTGATTCACCCCAGAGAAGTGCATGGACAGAGTCTAGGGCAGAGTCTTTGATTCATTATTAGTGGGCCCAACTCATGCTCCTCCAGACTTGCACCAACTGCTGGATGGAGTCTTTGACTGGGATTTTTAAAACTTCCAGTCTTTGCAATTTGAAGAGACAAGAAAAAGCTTGAAGAGACAAGAAAAAGCAAGCAGGAATGGCAGTCAGAGTGAGGGCAGTCTCTGGAGACCTTCTCAGTTCCTTGTTTCTGGTTCTTATCTTTCACTTCCTCTAATCCGTTAATGACTGCATTGTCATTTCCTATAATGCTCCACAAAATCCATACGGCAATCGCTGACAATGTAAGGGCAATTGCAAAGGGAATCTAATAATAAGTAATAATAATGATTAAAAAAATTTTAGTCTGCTGCTCCAGGTCCTCATTTCTAAAAGCTTTCCTGAATCTCTTCTCTAATGTTTTGCCTTCCATCCAAGACTGAGTTTTCCTGCTGGAGGTTGAAAGGAGATGGAACTGTGAGCAAACACCCAGGCAGTGTCTCCAGGGACATTTCTGCACACAGTAGGGGACAGCCAAGACATTTGGCTATTTCATAGTGTTCCCATCTGCTTCAAGTCGTGACTGGGATCCAGTTATCTCTGGATTGTCCTCTTCACACTTCCAGTGAGCCACCATGTCTGGCTCTAGAGGTCTATGAATCAATCAGGAATGTTTTCCTCATCCCAGGAAGTGTTATTCTGCTGTGCTGTGAGGCCTGTAAAACTCTGGGGGTGGAAGGTGCTATTTCTGAAATATGCAGTATTTCTAAATTAGGTAATTTTGCCACTAGTCTACAACTTTTGCTCATGATTCTGATTTGGAAAGGATCTCACTATTCCACTTGCTCTGTTTTTGTTGTGTCCATCCACTATCTCTTTATTTTACATCAAGGCTAAAAAATTTTGGAGTGTAGACTGTCTTTGTGTCCTGCTTTTCCACAGCCTAGGGGAAAGGGATGGAGCTTGCTTTTGCCGTACAGAAAGGAAATTGCCTCCTGGGTTTCTGAGTCACAAAACCTTTGGAACTAAAGGCAGAAAAGTGGAATATGCAATCAAAGAGGTTTTCTCTTGGAACAACCTACTGAACAGATACATGGATATGAATCCTTAAAGCAATATTTATTCATTTATGAACTTTATTTACATAAGAATGGATCCCCTTCATTATTTAGTTGCTAGATTTTTTCCCGTTATACACAATATTTGAGAATGTTTTTACAGGTCAATTAGATCTCAGCTCCACTGATTGTGTCATCCCCAGCTCAAACACATTACTGAGTCAGATTTTTTCTGATATCAGTCTGAAGACAAAGCAACTGAATTGACTTCAGGGAGTGATGCTATAGGTACAGCATGTAAATGGGAGCAGAGCTTGGTTCCCCTCCACAATACCCACCTTGATGTGGCCAGAGTTCTCTGGCAAAAATCCCTCATTTGCCCTAATCTTGCCTTTTCAATGGGATTCTTCTGAAATGGCATTTGCCCTCTAAACATTATTTTATGTGTGCACAGGACTGCTTTTTCATTGCTCACTTTATACACTAGCAAGCATTAGATAACATCAAATCACACGTATTTTACTAGCAAAAGGCAACATTTTGGAAGCATCCTGCTCTAATAGTTTGGATAAGTATGAGAGTTCCCCTGATACTCCCATGTTGATACAATTTTCCGTTATGGAAAACATTTGACTATCATCACATTTCAGACTGAATAGATTTAAAACCATAGTAGAGCAGAAGGATTCACAGATTAGGAACAGAGAGTGGAGCATGATATTCCCTAGACTGCTCTTCCAGCTAACACTGGCCAGGCATTTCTAAACCAGAGCCACCATTATTCTTCGGCACACAGAAGTCTAAGGATGGAGCCCAGATTTTTCAAGTATTTGTATCATGTCACAGAGCCCACTGGGTTCCTTCACACTTTGGTACAGTAGTTTATTGCCTTTAGAGTATAGTTTAGACACACTTTAACGTGACAGTCAGTCACCAGAATGAATGTGTTCTTCCCCGTCCTTGCCTCCTTCATGCTGACACAAGCACTGCTGAAGCCATTCCGTAAATCAAGACTGGGACAGATCCCAGTTGAAAACTCATCTTTTGGGGGAATTTGCAATGTTAAATTCCCTGTTCCAGATCCCTGTGCCACTGTTTGAGAAGCAGTGCCAGCATAAGGGGGTGGTGGGAAGGCCTAACCAGCACAAAGAGCCAGGACAGCATGTATTTTTATTGGACAGCAGCCTGAGTTAAAATGCTGCACCAATTCCTGTATGAATTTCTCAAGATTCAGCTTCCACTATTTTTTTTTTCTTCTTAAAGAAGCTTGGGTAAACCATAGATCAAACTTCTTCCCTATCACATGGAAGGGAATTTTCCCAGAATTCAGATTAGACTCTAGCACTTTTCCAGTAAGTGAAGATGCTTTTTGAAGCATGGGACACAGAGCATGAAATTCCATGTAAAGCTGGACACTGGATCCTGGGGACACCATTTCAGCAATGACTTTGCTAATGCTGGAGGTGGAAAAGTGTTTTAGTCCCTTCCCCTAATCAAAAGTCTGCTGCTCATACATCCAACAACAATTTGCTGCTGCGGCCACAGGACAAAGTTGGGGCCTCTAAATCCTTTTTAATCTCACTGTTTTCCATTTTTAAAGCAACACTTCATCATTTGTTCCTAGACACATGATTTTATGTATCTAGTTGCATTAAAAGAGCTAAGTAAAGGAGTAGAGCAATAGAAAGTCATTCTGATACATGTAGTGACCTTCCCACAGTTCCAGACAATTGCGGGTTGTTCATCCTAGTTGAGATGTCACTGTATTTCCGAAGCAGGAGTCTCAACCAGGTAGGCTCAAACACCCATTTGAGGAACCTTCTTACATCATGGCTTAACGAAGGGCAAGAGCTTCTTAGGTGAACACGGTCAAACTCAAGAACTCAGATGTTCTCTCATGCCATCCCTCTTCTACTGTAAACTGTAGCATTTTCTTTGAAGATCACATTAATATGGTTTTGGAATACTGTCTGGCTGGAAACTTGTGAGGTGTCACCAAAACACATTGGGATTGCAGTTTCACATTCACAATTAAGGAGGTGCAGTGAGTGAAAGATGCAGTTGAGTTTATGAGTTAAATTGCTATTTCTCCTTAATGCCCAGACATCAAAAGAAGGACATACCACTCATATTTTTCATTCCTGGCTTAGCATCTAATTTTAATGTCTTGATTTGTGTTGAACTATTACAACAGTCCTTATTCAACTTGAATTATCTGGCCCGCGTAGCTTTGAGCCCTCATTCCCCAGTTACTCTCACCATAGAAAATTGACAGATAAAGCTGGTGGCAAGCCACAGGGTGACTGATTTGGTACTGCTACTGGTGCTGTGACAAACCTTGGCATAGCTTCAATCCTGGTAATGTCTGTTTTCTCTTCAGCAAGAAATTCCAGAAGTATCTCTGGATGCTGGCGTTACTCTTACTAAGAGAACAATAAAGTTATGTCATCAAAAAAAAAAGTTTCACATTTTCTGGTGTTGCTGGAACGCAGAAAAAGACTCAAATAGTTTTCAAGACCTTGTCTGCTCATGTCTTCATCATGTAAATAGAGGAAATGAATAAAGGCAAAAGTAGGCTTACCTCTTTTATATGATGAAGGTGCTTCATTCTTCCTTTCTCTTCTCCCACCAGCCCCAGCACGTTTAAAGGCTGAGTTCTGCTGGTTTTAGCTACCTTCTGTTTTTCCAAAGGCACCCAGGTATTTTTGTCAACCCTTGTGAATTTATGACAAGTCTCACAATTGTTTTTTAAGTCCCAGCTCATTTGATAAGCATAAAAGACCACTTTTACTAAAAAACAAATCAAGCAATCGAACAGGTGAACTACCAGAAAACAGTGAACATCCTAATTTTAGCTGTTAAAGCCATTTACAAAGCAAATCTCACTACGTGTTAAACTTCTTAATAATATTTGCACTGTGCTAGCATCTCTGGAAGCTTGTCATAATAGCTGTTTAAAAAAACACCACAAAATCGTTTTTGCTCCCTAAAAAGATTGCTGGGACTAAGTTGAGACTGTGCATGCTTGGTTTATTTCATTTTATACATAAAAATAATATTCAGTCTTCAAAAGATGATGATGATCTTAAAAGGTGACCCGAGGGGAACAGGTAAAATGTGCAAGACAGAGCTGTTTGAGACAAGACAATGAAAACATAATCCCATTACCAAGAAACCAGGGAAGAACAAACAGAAGTAGGTCTGAAAAAATCAAGGAGAAGCAGTCATCTATTAGATGCTGCCTTTTGAAGGATTCAGTGAATATCTTGACAGTAGCTGTAAGACAATGAAGAAGAATCAGTGCAAAGTTAAAAGTTACTTTTATTGTACCTTTTTGTACTACACGGCTTGGTTAGTAGCCCTGCAAGTGGACAACTGAAAAGATAGGCCATACAATATAAGAAAATAGGTTGAAGGAAATTACAGATCATCACCTTGTGACTGAATGAAGGATTAACTCTTCTGAAATCATCCTTGGCAGGTGTTTGTCTAATGTATTATTTAAAATTTCAATGACAGAGATTCTCATCCCTGTAAACAGCATTCTTCAGTGTTTATTGTCCTTAAAAGTATTTCTCCTTTTCTGACTTAAATGTCTCTTGCTAAATCTTAAGCTAATCACTTTTTATTTTGCCAACTATAGATATGAAGAATGTTTCAGTCTTGTCTTTCTGAAACAAACTTGCTACAGCTGAAAGTGGAAGGGCTGTATTCTCAGGAGCAAATGATGTTATTTCTTTTCATCTTGCCCCAGGCACAATATTTTCTAGGTTCCTGTTTTTCTCTTGATCCCTCCACGCAGTCCACACCCAGACTTTTCCTGTATGGTCCACATGTGTCTTGAAAAGTCGTACTCCCTGCTGGACTCAGGACTGTAGCTGGGGCCTTTCAATGTGTTGAGCAGAGTAGGAGGATATTTGTCCTATGACCCACTTGTTTGAGCATCTCAGAAGTGACAGAGGTGTTCAACAATGTTGTTTTATTTTCACTTTGTGGTCTGCTAATGTCTCCATGCACTCTTCTGAAGACTTCTACCTAAGCAGTCAGTCTAAAACGTTTTACTGTTGTGTCTAAATCTCCTGTGCATTACACGGCGCATGATATTCAGTCTTCATCCACTTGGATGATGTCTCCCAAGGCCATCCTTCGAGTAGATTGCCTCCTCACAAAAGAGGCTTCATCCATTTCCCCTTGCTTTGCTCCTCGTTCCTTCTGCTTTTTGGCCACATTTTCAATGAGCTTGCTTGCATCACTGAGGGTTTTTTGTGTTCGTTGACCTGCAGATTTCTGCTTGCCTTCTCCCACAGCTGGATCCGTGACCTTTAAGGGTTTGGCTTTCCCATGGTCTTCCTGCAGCTCTTTCATGTGCCTTACTCTGAATCGGCGCCGAGAAACATTCTGGCAAGGATCAGGGATGCTGTCAGGGCTGTTAGACTCTTCGTGCATATCAGATACCTGGAGAGTGGGGATTAATGGCTTACGGAGTGTCTTGGGAGCCTCTTCAATACCTGGTTGTTTAGTCAACTTAGAGGTCTCTGGAGGCAAAATAATTTGAATTTCTCCCAGGGGTTTGCTGCTTTTAAGGGGCAGGCGATCATCTTTATTCTCCAGAGCAGCCTTCTCAGTCAGCTTTATCTTTTGAAGGTTTTCCAGCTCCCCCAGAGCCAGATTCTTCACCCTTTTCACATGGGGTTCAGTGCTGATGGAGTTGATAACTGCCAGCTTCTGAGCAGCCATTTGGGTTTCTCTCTGGATGCTCATAATCTTTTGGAGTTGGGCTTCTTTTACTTCCACAGGGATCTCCAGAGGGGCCAACTTCACCGGCCGCTTCAAGGCGATATTCTCTGTGCTACAAAACTCATTTGCACGACGCAGGCTGGGAGACAAAGCCCCCTCTTTTTTCACCTTTTCTGGCCACAATTTTTTCTCTCCCTGGGATAGTCTCTTCTCTGAAATCCGTGGAGAAGGAGGATGGAAACCAAGGTTTCTATGTTCAGTTCCTGGTTTCCCTCCTGGCAAGAGGAGAATGGGATTTTTCTCCGGCTGCAGGTTCACAACGGTGACTTCACTGATGGAGCAGTTATACTTGGGCTTTTCTTCAGCCATTGGGGCACCCTTAAAGAGAGCAAATAGATGTGGGGGATCACTATCATACTTTGTATTAATCATCATTGTTAGGTTTTTATATGACATTTGGGAGTTTGACAAGAGTGAAAGCTTGGTGTCCCTTGAAGCATTCTCTTCATAACCGTAAATCCTAAGCACTGTGCTCCATATTTTGGGTTACCCCAAGCTAACCTAAATTAAAGGGAAAATTTAGTCTCCGTATCTGGAGACTAAATAAGCCTGACAACTGAGGAATCAGGGCTTGTCTCCTCACTGACTGTCACTAATGCATCTCAAGCAGCATTACCATTCTTTCTCCCAATTTGTCCCAAATACTGAACGTCCTTTCTAAGCAGTGAANGTCCTTTCTAAGCAGTGAGCAGCAACAGACCGTACACTAAAGTCACTAATTTAAAGGAAGGTTAGGACCTCCTCAACACATGGAAAATACCAGAGAATTTATGTTAGCTTGTGAAAGTTCCTAGCTGAGACTCAGGTGTGGGTCCTGCCCTTTTCCTCTGACATTATGAGTGATGGGCATTTCTGATGAGGGTGATCATCCAGCTCACTCCTGAGTGTATACTGACATATGTTTTATAGGGCAGGGCAAGGATCTTCATTTCCATCAAAATTCTACCTAATTTCACAAGGTTCTTTTCCATAAGGGTAGACAACTAAACCAGTGATGATTTTGCTTGTGTCAATAGCAAATACCCTTAAATGGGCGTAGACAATGTTCAGAATACTGTGGATATTGTTCACTTTCAAAAGCAATACTTCTGAGGTGCTAAATAAAAGACCTGCTAAATGGCAGATGTGGCAAATCTGGAGTTCATTTCTTGCCCTTGTTCAGAGAAACTTTATGTCATGGTTGGGAAAAGTTACTAATTTTCATCAATAATATAAGCATTTCATTGTAAACAGGGCTTTGCTGTTCAACTGTCTAGTGCTGCGTAGGCAATGGTGGGCTCATGGGTGGCATCAGGAGATGGGCTCTGTCACTGCTTCTTCCCAAACGAGTAAGTCCTCTTCCAAAAGGACCCTTTTCCATTCCCACTCTCCATTTCTTTATATCTATGGGACAGTCAAGAGCAATATTCTTGGCTGTATCTTGGACTTCTAGACCTTATTATCATAAAGATAATTTTATTAAATGATAGTATTAACTTGTTTTTCCTCTGACAAACAGAGAGCTATTTTACTTCACACCTCCTCTCATCTCATCTAATCAAATCTGCATTGGTAATTCCTGTTCACTGATATTGGTGGGAATTTTTAAGTACCTGAGCTTAGTATCATTGTAAATAAAAATGATACTCTGCTTGCCCTTTCTGTGTCTTTCTGTGTTCAAGGAAAACAGTTAAGGCTGCCTACAGCTCTGTTAATGTGAAGTGAAATAAAACAAACGTAAATAAACCCTTGTCCTAAAATGCAGGCACATAAAGCAATGAGACAGAATGAAAGCTCTAATGCAAATTGAGGTATGGGAATGGAAAGGAAGAAAAGGTAAATCCACAAAAAAAAAAAAGAAAAAGGTACCTACAAATTATTATTCTTTTTTTAAATATCTTGGCTGAAAAGCTTTTTAGCTGCCTTTAAAAAGTGAGTACCCAACTAAAACCCAGGCACATATCCAAGCCTACAGAAAAACCTGCTGAGACAATACCTCTTTCCAGCTATCGCCATTCTTTGTTTGGACGCTAGTTTCAGACAAGATTAAGTGATTGGATCATTCTCTGCTGCATTCACCTGAGGAAAATTCAACCAAGTTAAGAAGGCTTGAAGAAGTTTTACACACCACCTAAATCCTACTGGAGTCCTGATGTTAATACACTTAAAACCCATCCAAGGCTAATGTACAAGATAAGCTGCATCCTCTGTTGCCCTGCACACATTATTCATTACCTTCTCAAAATGTCCATCTGCTATGTATATGCTCCTACTTAAAATTTAATTAAGTAATTGGCCCAATCTTGTGTAGGTAATTGCTCTGTGCCCAAAATTCCCTTTGCAGTCAATGAGAGACCCATGCAAAGAATGGCTGCTTCAGGCTCTCAGGATCAAAGTATTATGATAGTGGTATTATCAAAGGGACCACCAGTCTTTATTTAGAAACCACAACCTTCATGTAATTTAAATACTTTCCTTCCCAGTCTCAGCTTGCTGATCCTTCTGATATAAACTGCACAGTAATGGAAGGGCAGAGACAGAAGGGTCACAGTACATTATTACTATTTTACTAAATTTATTGTATGCACTGTAGCCCGGTAGCAAATTAGCATGGAGCGGCCTCAGATCTAGGTAACTTGGTGTCCCACATCAACAGGAATCTGGTGACCCTCTACATAAGCTATTTTAGTGCCCAGACTGGATGGTCCTTAGAGACAGGTGCTTCTGCTATTTTTACTTCATTTTGATTTCAGGAGTCTGCTTATTGCAGGGCAATAAACACTTGGTTTATAGGCAGAAAATGAGATTTGCAATAGAGTCTTAGGGAGATGTGATGCCGTTTTGAAACCTTGTTCACTAACCTCAGGACTAGGTCAAGAGAAGGGATTGAGCTGAAGTTCCTTTCCAATCTTGGTCATCAGCCTCTGTTGTTCTACAGCTGATGAAACCAGAGAGTTTTAAAGCAGCCTCAGGAGACTTGAGGTTTTCTATTGGTATGCACCTGGCAGAAATGGGGAACCAAAATGGGCCAAGCATATGGGATGCACTTAGATATCCTGACAACTACCTGGACTTTAGCCAGAAAGTCAATCCATCAGCAGGACAAAGCAGCAGGTTGTTGAGCTATGACAAAGCTCTGCAGGGCTTGAGATCCAAACCACTATTTTACACAAGTCACTTCTCTATATGGCTCCAAAGTGCTCCCCCATTTCAGTCCTATCATGAACATAATTGCCAGGAAGCAATACTGGGATTATAGTATACATGATTATAAATACATCATGGTTGAAGAGGATCCTTTAAAAACCTCTGCTTCCTTTAAAACTCCCTGTTTTCTTAGTCACACTTGTGAAGTTTCTGTTCCTTGCTCAGTGAAACCAAATTTATAGTATGTTACATAAGAAAAAAAAACCAAACAAAAACCAACTCTAAATCCCAAACTCTTCCTACATAAGGAAAAGCTTTAATCTCATTGCTACAAGATAATCTGTAGCGATAAGCAGATGTTACACAACTCAGATGCTTTTCCTTCGCGTTATCACGTGTATCAACTGATTGCTGCGGTTCAAAGGGGAGGACAGAAATACCTAAGAAAGGAAGTTTACAGATCAAATCCTCCAGCTTATCTGGTTGAAAGCTTGTCCTCAGAGTGGAGTTTTCTGAGTTCAATTCCAAAATAAACACCAAGGCTTCGGTGTGCCTTAATTCTCCATGTGATGCCTGAAGCTCTGCTTCTGAAAAGCCCTCTGGCATGCGGAGATTCATTACACATACTGTCATTCAACAGGGGAGAGAAACGGTTCAGTTTAAACATCTAGGAACGAATGACTTTGATTCCACTGCAGATTCTGCATATACAGTAAATAGCTCAGGTCATTGTGAACGGACAATTCAACAAACAGAGCCAGCACCCAAATAACTCCCAGAAAAGCCTTAAATATCCAGCCTCACAGTACTGTCCGCTTTTTTCAGCTGGCATATAAGTCACACCTGCAACGTCATCATTTGCTGTACCAGAAAAAAATAACAAAATGATATTGTCTGAGAGCCAATGGGTCGTAGGAGGTCAGGTGGTCCATCGGGCTGGTGAAGCTAAAATATAACAGTGTCTGTAATCAGCAGTACTGGAGACAGTGCTGACATCACACCTAGCTGCCTCTGATCCCACACCAACCAGGTACCAAGGTGAAGTGAATGGGGGGAGTTCACAGAAGTCCCTGCTGAGTCTCCTCAGTGCAGGATCCAGAGATCACGTGTCATTCTGCCACAACTCCCTTTCCATTACACTACTTGGTATCTTAAAACAGCAATGATAGCAAGAAGAGTTTCAAAACAGATCAAAGGAAAGACAGCTGAGTGGTCTGAACACCAGGCCAGTATCAGGGAACCCACTTCAAATCCCTTTTCTACCACAACCTGCTTATGTGATGGCAGGGAAGACGTTTTGTCCCTCTGTGACTGTGTTTTCCACCTGTAAACTTGTACTGATTCCCTCTCCTAACTCACAGGAACATTTTGAATATAAGTATAGTAGAGAGTATAAGTTACTCAGCAACAGCTGAAATGGAGTTATGTTAGTTCCCAAAATAGGTTCAATTCCAGATAACAATCTTGAGAAAAAAAAAATGCTCTGAAGAAGGTGGTACCTATTAAATAATCAAAGCATGAAAAAAAAAATCTATAATCCATTGAAAATTATGTCAAGCAATGCTAAGCATGTATGCAACGTTTTTCTCAATGCTGCTCTGCCAATTTCTTTAAATTTTTTAAGATTTTACAGATCTTTAGTACATTTTTTGCTTCATAGAGAACGTAGTTTTACATTATGGGTTTTATTTTGTAGGTGACAGAACGTTTTGGACATGACTCATTATGCAATCATTATGCAATCATTGCAATAATTAACCTAAAGGAATGTTTCATGAAAACATATTTTAAATTTGTTCATAAAGTTTGGGGGAATTAAGAGGAATTACATCATTTCATGCAATCTGACACACTCTCATTCCTAATGTTATCACTGCTTTTAATAGCTCCTCCCTGAATGCATGAGGAGACCAGTCCAAGTTCTAGTAAACCTACAGCAGACCTGCCCTTGCAGGCACACCCAGTTTGCAAATTGTGGAGTCTCCAGACTTCCCCAATCACTGCCAAGCTTCACTGAACAAAGTAACTTTTGGAAGCTTTTTGTAGGGACTTGTAACAGTGCAGGGATTTGTAACATTGCAGGAAAGAAGGGGATTTGCTGAACTCCAGTCCTGGTTTTCTGTTGGCACTCTGTGACAACAGGTAAGCCATGTAAACTAACTCTTCCAACTTCCACATCTAAATAAGGACAGCGTTCTTTATTTAGACCAAGACAAAGACTTGTAAAAAATGAGGAACTATAATATTAGACTTCTAAATCCAGATTTAAGATATAAATAAATGACCTGTTTTTCAACAGTAGCACTGGCTTTGCACTTCTTAAATTCAACCAATTTATTTAAGGATCTAAATCATAATTCAAGATTCTAGCTTCAGCTTCAAAAATCTTTGTCTCAGCTGTCAGAATAAGGAGATTGATTTCCCAAAGTCCTGAACACCTGCAGATCCCGGCCATTTCAACAAGACTCTATGAGTCGTAAAGGTCTGCATCTGCAGTTGGACCAAAGCTGTCCAGACCTCCCAGGATGTGGACTGGGGTGTGTATGTGTGTGTGACATTACAGCACTAGCCTAAATCTTCTCACTGCTGTGAGTGGAGTGAAGCAGAAATGAAAAATGCAATATCCCCTACTAACTACCAGCTCCTGCTTACGTTACATGCCCACAAAGATAGCAGCATGAGCAGAACTTGCAGAGACAAAGAGATTGAGCTCTTCCCTTGCCAGTTTTTCTTAATTTAGAGCTTGGCACTGTAAAATCCAGAGAGATGGAGTTATCTGCTACAGTGGAAACTCATGTCTAGGAATTAATTGGGTACCATGCACTATCCCACTGATAACAGAGGCCAGCACCTTGGAGGCAGTGAGAGCCAGTCTGCAATCCTTCAATCTGCCTGTTCTCTGGATGCCACTCATCTATTGCACTCAGAAATACCCAGGGAGACAACCACCTTTTCTCAGCTCTCCCTTGCAGTATTTCATTCAGAACGGAAGAATGATCATCCCTGTCTTCTGAAAAGAAGGTGTCAGTAGTGCCATTATCTTTTCTTAAAACATATAGGCTAGGAAATTCAGTTCTTAGAATAGAGACCCTCAAGACCCCGTATCTCGTCTCTGTGGAGTGTTGTGGGGACATTACTCCTGCCAGAATTGTTCCTTTTTGTTTTGTTAGACCAGTTAGGCCAGAAGTGAAAGACTGGCATGACTACACAGGCTGGCAGTAAGGGCACCTTTTGAGATGTCCTTTGACAAGGACAAGTTAATATAAAGAGGCTCCAGTACTAAAATCTTCCTGAATTTCCAGCTACAAGTCTAACAGCTCCTCTCTGACTTTCTTACCCCTCGCTACAATATCTTTTCACCTCCACAGCTCCAATAGAAGGGATTGAGATTGTTTCTAGCCCGGGCTTGCCTCATATTTTAGTTAGGGTGTGGAAAGGCTGAGAGAGCTGGGACTCTTTAGCCTGGAGAAG
>RSEF01000002.1:155311121-155333976 GCA_003993805.1 Himantopus leucocephalus | reverse complement strand
CTAGAGGTCCCTTCCAACTCTGAAAATTCCGTGAAATTCCGTGTGCTCCTAATGGGTTGCTTCAGATGCAGTTTCATCAGACTGGAGGATTCCCTACAGTAGGAAAGGCTTTGGGAAGGCATTTGTGAGCTATTTGGAGGCTGTGCACAATGGACAGGAGTCATCTCTGCTCTCTTCAGCTGTTAGGTCCAGTCCAAGCTGGATGTCTAGGGCACCCTCAATAGGAATGGAGAATGACCAGTTCACGATCTCTGAAAACAGGTACTTCAGACAGTACCTCAGATAGCGGGGTGACTCATCTTCCAGGAGATCCCGTCCCACTTCAATGACTTTGTGGCTCCAGTGGCTAGAGGTAAAGGAGGGAAATTCAGACTAGGGAGCCAGCAGTGGACTGGAGCCTGCAAAGGAGACTCCATCTCTTTAATGGCTGGGATGAGCCCTGAATATTTGTTCTACACTTTGTGATAATTTTCTCACCCACGTTCTATGGCTATTACTCACTTCATACTGTCACTCCACGAATACATTTTTCACATGTTCCTATTAAGCTGTAGGCAGCATATAGTGTTATATCAGTATTGATGTTAAAGCAGAATTACCTGCTAGTCCTGCTAATCCACTGATGCTTTGACAGCAGGAGTATTACAAATAGAGCTTCTTTGTGAAAAATGATTAAACATGACCTGAAAGTCCACAGCTTTCCAATTCCCTGAAAACTTACCATTTCCTTGTTCCTGCAGCGTTTAAGGCCAGAAGAGTCAATGACAGCCCATCCTCTGATCCACTAATGACATGGATGTTGAAAGATTTTGATGTCACTTCTTTTATCCTCAAGCCTATTATTTGACTCCTCTCCCTTTCGCTCTTCAAACAGAGGCTGCTTTATAGAGCAGTGCAGTGGGCAGGCAGGGGATGTAGGAACTGTTACTACTTTTTCCACAGACTTGCTCCACAGCCATAGACAAGTCACTGAACATCTCTATGCCTTGCAATCAAGGGACGCCCTTTAGATATTTTGCAAGAATTGGGAGTCTCTTAAATCTGCTGCGCTGCTCGGGAAAAACACTGTAACTTATTCCAACCTAAATTTACCTCTAGCTTCAACAGGACACTGTTTGGTTAATTCCATGCTGCCCAGTGGTCCTAAAGTTGTGCAGTGTTATTCAGCTCCTACACTCTGCTCTGGGAAGGGCTACATTTCAATGACGTGCGGATCCCTGCACCATTTGGAGACCGCTGTAGGACCTTCCAGATGGCAGGCAGAATACATTAATCTGTGTCATGAAAATTTAATTCATATGAAGGTAATAAATTGTTTATGTATAGAATAGGCAGGACTAATACATTAGCATTCAGGGCTGAATCGCACTAGGATACAGGCGTACACAGCGCACAGTGAACTCAGCTTTTTGGCTGTTACAACAAGAATCAATTAAACAGAATTATTAAGTGCAGATACTCTATACTTGGGTAGAATATGCCAACACACTAGCTACTGCACTGTTAAAACAACCCGCCCCTCTCCATAGTAAATTTAACTCAATCGTAAGAAACCAGCCATGATTTAAGAGAGAAAAAACATAATAATAGAGACAGTGTGTAACAGCATGGGCTTGCTGCTACATTTGCATTGACGTCAGAGCAAACAAGATTAAATGAAGGCAAGTACAGCCACAGAAATGTGACCTTAAACACAGCCCCAGAGTTGCAGATATTGCCAAAATCTTTGCTGTAACTCCACCTGGTTTGCTGACATAGCCCCAGAGATTATGTCTTCAAGAAGCAGCCAAAGATCTCTGTGGCAGCTGGCACAGAGAGAGCTTTGCTCACTTTTGAGCAAGGGGCGTATTGCCACAGAGAGGAATCGGATGGGGCAGAAAGGATTCCGCTGGCACGGTCCTCCACATGGAACCATTGAGGCTGGCAGAATTTGCATCAGCCTCTTAGCTGCTATAAGCTCTGCTGGGGCTGCTTTGGCCTCTGCCTATTCCAGGATTAGGGAAAAGACGGAAAAAAGACTTGATCTCATTTTTCCAATCACTCACTCTCCTTCACTTTGCCAAGTTTAACCTTGACACTTTTGAGATCCAGTCTTGGAAAGCCCAAACCACACAGAGAACCAGGCCGCTGGAAACAATGGTTAATGGCACCTTCAAAAAGCTAAGAACAATTGCAGCTAAAAATCTGTTACCATAGGAGCAAAGCCCATTCGAGTCTACCCATTCAAATAAAGCATGATTACATGGTGACATTGCCAAAATCTGTACCACTGTTCACTGAACAAAAGATGGAAAAAATATCCACAACCAAGCAAAAATTCTCTGGCAAGAGAACATCCCTTCAAAAAAACTAAGCAGAGAGATGCCAGTCTTCCCAGACACTGTGACTTAGAGTGAACGAACAGGTTTCCTTTGACTTAAAGGATGGACTGTGCATCACTGAAAATTGAAACCTCTCAAAAATAGGCTGAATTGGTGTATAAATGATTTAATGACTTCACTGGGTCTCACTGCTCTCGCCCTCATTTCACTTTACATTTACTATAAAACATATTCCACTTTGGGTCTATGGGGTAAAGCGCCTTTCTAAAGATTCAAATGGAATCAACCAGAATAGCAATTTCAGACTAATTCCCCTATTTGGTGAAGGTGATCCAAACAGAAAGATCCTTCTTCCTTTATGTCTTTGTATGGAGGAGTTGTTCTGGAATGGTTAAAGCACACTGGGAGAGCTTTGGCAGCCAGGTTACACTGTAATACCTTCTCCAATCAATTTGTCCCAACTGAAGAAAACTGGAGATAGTTTCTCAATGAACTACTGATAATTAAATTCATATCCCATTTTGTCTTTGTGGCATCTCTGTCCAGCTACAGCCAGCTGGGTAATTCTGTGTTTCCTGCAGCTTAGAGTCCATAATATGACCAGGTATGTTCCTTGGGAGGAAGATCAGAGGGGAAGGAGTAAGAATAAAACTTAGCCAAATAACTGCATTACACTCAGGGCTCCAAACAGATGCTCCTATTACGCTCACAGTACCAGGCCAAGCAGTGTGCTATGAGGAGCTAAAAACCCTTTCAAAATTTTGTCCTCGTGGCGTACATGCCTTTCTGGTCTTGTTTCAGGCTTAACGTTCAGGCAATACTTTTGGGAAGGGCAGGAGCTTTTGAGAGCCCCTTGGATCAGGTTTCAGGATCTTGTATCACATTCTGATCCCAGCATGAAGAAAGGTGGGGTTTTTTTTGGTTTGTTTTTCATTTTTTTTTGCCCATGCAGCTTTATGGGTGCAAATACCTCTGAAGAGACACTTGGCTTTGATGGTGGTGGGTTTGAAAAAAAAAAGCAATGCATCTCTAATCAAACTGCACCAAGCAATTTTCCCCCATCCTTAGGAACCCAGGGAGCTAAGCTGTATTATGCTACCTAGCTTATTACTAAAAGGTTATTGAAGACTTGACAGATCCTTCAGTGCATTTCTTCTTTCCTCTCTTTGACATGTAGGACACAAATGCTGTTGCATTAATTGCAACAGGTCCTGTTTTGAAATCTTAGAACAATTATCTCATGCAGAACTTGCTGTTCCTGGCCACATGGATCACTGGTGGTGTGCCGGAGACACTTAGCGTGCCATTAAATATCTATGCAGCAGCAGTTTTAAATTCTTCTGAACCATGAGGTATGAGATCTTAGCACTTGTAACTTGTGCTTTTGAGCATTTTCTAGTCCATCAGTCAAGAGTCAGTTCTTTGATTCAACACTTAGCAGCTGACTTTACGTAATCTGGAAATGTAAAGAGGCTCTTTGCTTCACTCTGACTCTTTGCTCAACTCTTGGACAAAAGACAACCAATTTTAAAACAGACAAAAGCTCATTGCAACTACAGCACTGGCTCTACCCTTTGTCTCCTGACTTACAAGGAACTATGTACAGTTATTGCACTGTATACCTGGTTGGGTTCCTCACCTGAGAAGCTGTATGTCATAGTGAGAGGGAGATTTTTTTTTTCCATGACTACTGTCATTAATTACCTTGACAATCAGTCTCCTTAAAGGGTTTACTTCAGGTCTGAATTATTACTCATTTTCCATCCTGCCCAACCCACCATACTGTCTACGCATCTTATTTGGCAGCTGAATGGTATGTGTGTTGCTGCTTTGATTACATAGTTGGTACTATGTGTGTCATATTACCCCTGGTCAGTGTTGGTTTTAAGCATCTCCTTCCCAGGAAGGGTTGAAGCAAGGGTGAAGGGATTAAAGGGAATCAGAGAAGGTCATTAGCATCATTCAAGGTGATCTTTAGCCATTTCAGAGCAATGAACAATACCTTGTGTACTGGAGATGTGTATAAACTATACTAAACACACAGGGACTTTAGTTGCTCTTGCCATATCAGACCAAAGTTTGCTTACCTGTTTTAAATAATGACAAATCAAGCCCTCTTGGTACCCTACAGGCCATTTGGTCCAGTCCTTCATGGCAGTTTACAAAAAAATGGAGGAAATCAGCAGAGATCTCAGCTCGTAATCTCCAACTGCTTCGACTCAGGAGCAAAAGAAAACCTAACCACTTTTGGTGTGGTTCCCATATTGAAAGGGGAACAACACACAGATTCATTCTCAGCATTGTACCTTGGACCTCTCACAGTTTTTTGTGTACTCTTCCAGTTATATAGTACCGATGAGCTGGGAAAGCAGTGTGACTAACGCTACTGAAACCAGAATAGAAATGCCAGCTCTTTCCCTATTTCTCCAACAGGTATTTGGAAAACTACCCAGTGGGACCCCAAGCTTACAAATTCCCTGTGTCTAACACCCTTCTTGTGGGATTTTCTCCCTTAGCTGCCTTTTCAGGTTGTAGAAATAAGACTAGCATTCTCATCTGCTTCCCATTAATTTTGTTGTTCAATTCTTGGATCTTGGAGATCTCCTTAAGGAAATTAGGCAAATCAGGCTTAACATTCTCCTGAAACCTTTCCCCAGTAGTGAAAAGCTGATAGTGGTTGTTATTAGTAGCTTGGCTTTAGAACTACTTATGTGACTGGATAAGCTAGTCTATTTTAGTAGTAGCAATTTTCTAATCTATCAGAAGACACTGGGGATGTCAACAGAGAAGACAAATGCATCATGAAAAGCTGTAAACATGCTTTACTTATAGAAAAATCCTAAGAAATGTAGTAAGAAAAGATAAAGAAAAGTTGTACTATCAATATTTAAAAATACATAGACTTTAGTAGAGGTCTCCGGGTATTTGCACCCATCCTAGAGGACTGAATAGGAAGACTAGACATTGTTGGGGATGCAATGAAGTTGGGAGGGAATACTTCCTTTTCATTCACAGCTACAGGTCTCTTCCTCTAAAGCTTATAACAAGTGGTGCTTCAGAGGAAGATGTCAACGACTGAACAATCATATTGCATAATGGGAGATGGTACCTGCAGGTGAAGAAATTCATAGAGCCTAGACATTCAGTTTCCAGCTGTGTGAAATTGTCACCCTGCTAGTAATAACTAGAAGAATTGAGACGGCAAGCTTACCTAGCATCTTTTGCCAGCATTAGTTTAAATTTTCACATGCTCCAAAGATCACTGGTTCCTCTTCACAACCCCTGTTAAATATCCTGAAATATATCTGTTCTAGAAAATTGTTCTGTTTTAGCCATTCTTTTAAATAGATGCTTCCACGAGGAGGGATTTTCAGCCAGTTTTTGCTGTACAGTTCATTGTTTCTAATCTCTCCATTGCCATTACTACGGCAATCAAGTGCCTGTGCAATGCCCCAACTAGAAAATTACTTTTTTATTTGATTAGCTCCCAAGTTCAGTCTTATTACTTATTAATAACCTCATTCCCTCCATGGTCTGCATTGATCCCTCTTATCAGTACTGGCTCCTGCTCTGTTCTCAGCTTTCTCAGAGTAGCATTTTCAAAGACAAAAATTTCCAGCCACCTCTCTAAGCAAGACTCCCGCACAATCAATAAGTCCATCGCTTCCACACTTACCAGCCGGCCCGGCAGTTCTTGCTTTGCTCGTTGTTTTATCATTCCCGAGAAGCCTCTCCTCCTCCTGATGAGATCTATTTACTCTGCGGTATTCAAGCTGCTATGGCAGGGTATGCGGAAACCAGGTGCCTTGCTTGCTCAGGAGGACTGAAAGGCTTAGAAGTCCTACAGAGAGATAAGAAGTGGGAGATTAGGGTCAGCATTGCTGCAGTCACTTAGGGACTGAGCAGATTCACTATGCCAAGAAAAGCCAATGTGAATGTGTTGTATTCTTGCTTCTGTAAAGAGAGGAGTATTCTTACTTTAAGTACCCATCTTCAAATAATCCTCCTCCTCCAGCTATCTTTGACCCATCATGCACCTTTTTCATCCTTTCATTCTTTTTCCTTCTATTCTGTGACCTGCTTGACCTTCACCTTGTCTTTGGTCTCTTGTCATTGGGGAATGTGGTCCCAAAATCCTCAAATCATGCCTGTCCTGCGCTTATGGTGTTAATACCTAAAATAATACCCCCACATTTGTGTTTCAGCACCTAAGTAGAATTTTCTGATTTTCAGCAGAATCAGTGATGGGTTTTCTGGGTATACTGGTTTCTGAAAGCCCAGATATTTATGTTGTAGACAAATCCCAGTGCATGATGGGGTGCATAAGTCCAAGGAAGGCTGGTAGCCTACAGTGAGGTATGTGGAGCAGGAGATATTTCAAGCCATCTCAAGCCCTTGGTGTTACCCACTGAGATACACTGACTACATACATTCATTGCACAGAGTAGAAGAACCTTCATAAGGTCATGCTGAAAGTGTGGCAGGTTTTAGTCCAGTCTTACCAGAGATTTCAACAGTCCTAATCCTGGGCTATTGACAGTGCTTTCAAAAGGGAAAAAGGCAAAGGGACTGAGCAATGAAAGTCAAGAGATAGCCTAGCCTACCAGATCTGGGAGATGACAGCAATGCAGGTATGGGCTAAATTAGTTGAGTTAGCAGAGATGCAGCAGGGAGAGTGGACTCTGTGACCAACCATCAAATAACAGCAGGGTTGGGTACACTGGAGGTGAGGAGTGAAAGGCAGGGAGAGGAGAACAGATTTATACCATGTCTCCCCTGTGACACCAAAACTGCTGTGTCCAGCTAAGGATAGCAACCTCCTAGTACTTGGCTTACTACATTTGCATCCTAAGAGCTACTTGTCCCTGCCAGCAACCCTTATGGAAGCATCAGTTGAAGCCATGACATGTGAATCCCTGTTGTTACCTGATAGCACCACTGTAGCAAGATGAGCATCTGGGTTTAGCCTTGCTCTTTCCAACAATTTCTTAAGCCATCAATATTTTGCTGTATGTTTTGGCTGTGTTTGTTTGATGCTGCTTAACTACCCTGCAGTGTCCCTTATGCCCAGCTCTTCTGCATTGTCCTCATCCTGTATCCTGCCACCTCCACATTTTGCTTTCCGATAATGTAGTCCCACGGTGAGGTCATCAGAATTGCATGGATCTTCTGACAGTACACAGATGCTTTGGTCTATGCTCCTTCACACCCATGTAGGTCCTTTTAAAACAAAAGCCTGATTTCCAGACTTTTTCTTTTTTTTCCAATGATTCTCATTTGGAGAAGATGCAGATGTTTCCCATTTGGCCAATGCCTCCCTATATCCACTGACAGATGCTTGGCAACGTCAGTGCTTATTTGCAGCCTCTTATCAGATGTACGGATGAATGTCATGTCTGCAGTAGTGTTGTCTCTGATCTTTTTCTAAGCCATTCTATTGCAGCAAACAAACCTATTCACAATTTCTGTCAACCAGTGGCTGTGCTGTAGCCATAGAGTGGCTCCTGAGCCTATTTATTTTTCATTTCTGTCTTGAACAGCTAGGGGGCTTTTATCAAGACCAACAGGAACAGATCAGTTCAGTTCCAGGCATCCAGCAAGGAAACATGAGAACTTTAGAAACATTCTGGAATTCAATCAGGCTAAATCTATACAAATAAATTAAATAAGTTTGTAGCGTTCTTTCATACTGAAGCCAGCATGCATGATGCACACCATGTCTACGATAATAAAATGTACTAGCCTGCAAAAGAGGGTGACTGAATTCAAACTGTCTCCTTTGCATGGTGCCTGGCAGGTCCTAAGTGCCAACCTGTGCCCAGGAATCATTTGGGAGGATGCTGGTTGCCATGGACCAAAAGCATGTCAGGGAGCCTTCCAGCACTTCAGCAGCACAGATAGCCCAGTGCCAGTGCCCAAAAACATTCCCTGCTATTGTCGGGTTGACTCGAGCAAGATGTATCCTCAGAGGGGCTGGGGACAGAAATTATTCTGTCAGCAGAGACAAAGGTTATGGCAGTGCTGAGCTTGGAAAGATAAAGATTAGAGCTGTGCGCGATTCAAAGTGTGATCTGCCCATCCAGAGCTGCTGATCACAATGGGATTGTACAAGGACAGAATTCAGTTACACAACCAAGGATGATTACTGGTGTCACCGGGGAGACCAGTGCCCTCTCTCTTCTGGTTGGAAGTGTCCATGATCTTAATCTGCAGAGACTTTACTGGTTTTGTAGAAGAATGTTTTGCAAGGAGATAAATGAATATCTCATGTTTACCCTCTGTGCTATTTATTGTGGAAGGTCAGTCATCTGCCCTGTAAATAAATAGAGGGCATATCACCATTCCTGCTATGGTATCCACATTTCCCATCTATCACTGGGTAGCAAGACTGCTCTGCCATGGGGATGGAAGCCAGGGGAGCTACAAGTACCTCTGAGTAGCAGCAGATGAGCATTGACTTTCAGCAATAACCATGACAAGCAACATCCACCCAAATAATGTGGGACAGTGGTGATAGGAGCATTGATACTCCTCAAATTATGCCTCTGAATAGGAACTTGCTTTATTTCATGGTCCCCCTGTCTGCATGTCAATATGGGAAAATCCAGACTAATGATAACTGTTGTTCTTGGACAGGATAAAATGGAAATGGAAAATTCACAGATGTATCAGTTCCTAAGGCCAACTTTAGTCAGTTCACACACCCCAGCACAAAGAGCAAGAACAGCTCCAGGATCTGAATGTGCAGCTACTGGTTAATGCAGGATCACCTCATGAAACCCCAGACCTTCTTGTGGTCAAGCTGGACACCAGGACTTCCCAAAAGCTCCTGGGCCCTGTTGTGGTGGGCACAGTTTAAATACCATTGAACAACGTCCCCTCAAATATTTACAGCCTATATACATAGAGCAGGGACTTGGGGAAGACATGGAAGCAGCAGAGGGGAAGTGATCTATTGCAATCACAACAGGAGGTTAATTGAAGCCATTTAGGCAGCCCAGCTGATGCTGCCTTCCAGCTCCCTGGCTGTGTGGCCTGTGTGTTTCTAACCCTTTGGGCTCTGCTGCTTTCTTGCCACCAAAGCATTTTGCTTTGATTTTATTTTTTTTTCTTCAGCCTGATTGATCTGGCTGGCTCCTGTTAGCCTTGGGAAACACAATCCTGGGCCAGCCCTACCTCTAATGAGGGGTCGATGCCCCTGAGGGCTCCCAGGACTTCACCCTCCCAGAAGGACCAGAATGATTCCTCACACTATAAGGCAGATCTTCACTTTTCTGACCAGGATAGATCTTTCCAGACAGGGATGGTTAATGGCTGGAAAGATTCAGCAGTCCCAGTGTCGCTTTAAAAAGCAACAAAAACAGGAAATATGACTTTTCCAGAAAGAATAACATAGTACTGCATTTGGCTGTTAACATGATGATTTGAGTTAAGCACAACACTATGGGAACTGGTTGTTTAAAAGAGAGTTACCTCTCTGCTACAGGGTTTTCTATTTACTGTGCCAGGATCCGTTCCACAGATAACACAGTCCATAGGACAAGTCCTTCAACCCCTGTGAAAATGGGCTATTGATTTATTTTTTCATTTAACATTCTGTCCTTTTTTATACCTGATGTGTTTTGCTGTTGTTTGCCTGAAGTCCACTGAGTTGCATCGAAGTGAACAGACAAGAGATACATGCTTGCAGTTTGACAGGGAATTGCCAGGGCTGGAAGATTTCAATACCAAAAAAGAAAGATGGAAATGTCTAAGTATTTATTTGAATCAATTGCTCTTTCTAATGAGAGCAGCTCATGGGACAAATTAAGTAAGTCAACATTATGTATTAATGTTTGAAATCCTCCTAAATCAAAGCTTGGAGTGGACTTTCTGGACTGGGAGTCAAACAAAAATCAATACATGTCAATATATCACCAAGGCCTTTTGGGAACCTGGCTTGTGCATATTAATATGAATACTTTTTAACATGTAGACTTAAAAAGATCTGAAAAGTAGCGTGAAGACAGCAGTCAACATCTCTGAGGCAGTGCATAGGGTTACTGAATGATCTACCTGACTCCTCTCAGCTGTTTCAAAACCATCACCAGTAGACCTCTCCCTTGTGTACCATAAATACACGCATTCTCTTGCACGGTCTTGTATGCACACACACAGAGCAACAATAGTCCAGCCATGTTTAAGGCTTTCCTGACAATGCCTTGTCCTGTCTTTTCACCTGCCTTTGAAAAGAAAATATTCAGAAATTGCCTCAGGCACAAGTGGGTATGGCTCTTGAAAAATTACATGGAAAAAAAAAGGAAGCCTTTTACAAGAGAAGTTAAAAAGAAAAAAAAGAAAAAAGGAGGATTTACATTTTTCAAAAGAAAAACACAGTCTTGTTCTAAAGTATTTGTGAGGAATAAAGGAAGAGCAAAAGGCAAATTACACAGAAGAATGAAATACAATGGAGATGGGGGTTAATCAGCTTATGGGCTGCTTTCATACAATAAAGCAACTCATGCATAATTTTCAGAGGCACCTTCAGATCTCGCTGCCTTCGAACAACATCCCTTATGTAAGCAGAGGCTCATCAGAGCCGACCTGTGCTGTTTTCTGCCTTCTATTTGCACCATTGTAGACATCAGGGAAAAATCCAATCAGAGTCCTCTATTCTCATGAAAATGAGAAATAATTTGAGCTGCATCTATTGCACACAACATGCTAAATTACAAATGAGTTCCTGTCTGTAGAAAGGAAGGCTAGGTGACCAACAATCATGTGAACAATTATGATATATACAACAATTTTCTTTTCTAGTCCAGGGCAGCTGTTTATGTAGGGTTTGTCTTCACTAAGTGCTTGCACAAGGAAGAGGGCTAATTCTGTTCCCTTTTTTAATTTTCACTCCTGTCTAAGTGTTGCTGCAGCCAGAAGTTGGGAAGTTTGAAAGCAGACCTTAAGAAGAAAAGTGGAGCCAAGTGCATTCTCCTTTGCTAATGTTCGCACTTTTATGGCAGACAATAAACTAGACAAGAAAGTAGCCAGGAATATCAACAGTATGTCTCCACAGGTAAATTTTTGCTGTCTATGACTGCAAGCAATATATCGCCATTCCCCAGAACAGACAGGTCACATTTAATCTCCCAGACAGTCTCTCTCCAGACCACTCCTTTGCTCACAAGTCTCATGCGTGCAGCCCAGAGAATTGGAAAAGCAGGAACCAGAATGCTAATTGCTGCTTCTTACAGATTTATGGCGGACTTCTAAGCTGTCACACTCAAAATCTTGCTATAGGCAATAATGGAACATACCTCACAGAGATGTGGAGCTCTATGAAGCTGTTGTTAGTCCAGTTAAAGTTTTCATAATCTAATAGCAAAAATGATTAGTCCAGTCATAAGATTACACGTGCGTAGTTCAAATTAATACAGAGAAATCTCAATAATGCTGTTAAAATTGTTATTCAAGAAAAAAAATGAAAAAACCCACCGACTTTTTGATATCTACCCTTTTTTTCAGTATTATGCTCATTCTTCCAGTGCCTGTCTGTCTCCTATGGTTGACCATTTCAGTCTTACTGAGGAAGACTAGGTGGTGGGTTATGATATGTTGTCAGTATCCTGAGATGTCTGCCACAAGTAGTATGATATTTGTGGTGGGGCTTTTTTCACCCTCTCTTCTGGGAGGCACATGACGTTGATGCTGATGCTCTGCTCTTCCTCAGCTTGGAGTGTGCTGGCAATTATTTTTATATGTTTTCTTAACACGTTCTTTCTTCTGATTATTCAGTTTTTCTGTTCCTGTTGTTATCTCCAAAATTAGTTTTACCTGAGCAGCATAGGGCTGCACTTCTGCAGTGACCATGATTGATCTTTAAGATTTGTGTTTACAGTCTGGGACCTCTGCTATCATCCCATGCCTGTACTCTTCCACACCACGTCTTATTTTGAACTCACAGACGGTTCAATCCACACAGTAACTTCTTGTTATCACTGTGAACTAAAGCTGATCTAAACCAGACATAGGCCATAGTTACCTGGCTGCTAGACAATTGCTATCCTTAATAAAAAATAGTTAAAATCAACTCAGCCTAGGCAAGCCAAGACAAGTCATCAGCCTGGACTGACTAAGCCTTGACTGTCAGATCAACACAAAGCCTGTGGCCTTTAACTTGTAATAGCAGAGATCATAGTTACCAGGCTGCAAAGCATCTCTGCTATACAATACTTGAATACTTGAATCCAAAACCCCTCTCAGACCCCTCTAGAAAGAGCCGCTTTTTGGGACATCATTGCCACAGGCAGGTCCCAACCATCTGATAAGCCCTGATGACTCTCACCTCATCTATCAGTCCAGCTGTTGCACCAAACCATCCCTGGGTTCACATTAACGGTGGCTGCTCCTCGGCTGCTCCTCGGCTGCTCTCTTGCTTGTGCCTGGTGCTTTACTGAGTAGCTCTCAGTCATTGGATCAGCATGAGGATTTTAAAGTCTCCCCACTTCCCAAGTGTCTGTCGGTAGTCTTTAATCACTGTTAAAGACCATCTCTAGCATCCTGGAGGAATCATGAGGTTGGGAGTGCTCCAACTTTGCCAGAATTTTATGCTACACTGCCATGCTTTCTATTACTTTTAGCATTGATTTCAGCTTCCTCTATAACAACCCTGCTTCCCATTGCAATACAGTTCTGTGGTTTGTCCTGTATTTCTGTGTATTAGTAAATGATACCTTTCTGTGTATTTCAAACCAAATAAAAGAACACAACGTCATAATCTTCTTAATTAATTCCTCCTTCTCTCTGTTTCTGTCTCGCTACGGTACTCCAATCTTTGTGTGAGTGCAGGCTACCATGAAGCAGACACTGTGATTTTTCAGCAATTGGTTTCAATTGTATTCACAGATTTGGAAGCATTACGCAGAAGAACAGCTCCCAGAGTCTTTGACCAAGAAACCACTCACTGAACTGAAAGGTTAATTAAATATCACACACTTTGGCTCACTAAATGCATATGAATTGAAGATACCAAAAAAATAACTTTGGTTTCCTGAACCTATTGAATTTCTGATATTTGTATTCATAGCAAAGCAAAGTCAAGACTTAAAAAACCATATTCCTAAGAGAGGCTCCCCATACCACAGATAAAACTACACAAACAAACAAATAGATGAAACCAAGCTGGTGATTTGGAAGCTTCCCTGGAATTTAGAGATGAAAATACCCAGAATTACAGAATTGCTGATGTTGGACAGGACCTCTAGAGATCATCTCATCCAACCTCCCTGCTCCAAGCAGGGTCAGTTAGAGCAGGCTGCTCAGGGCTGTGTCCATGTCCCTGCACTGCCTGACTCACAGCACAGCTCAGAACTCTGGGTCACTGGTCAAGCTGATGTGCAGTTTGGCCACAGAAATTCTTCCATACATTTCTTTGCATGTTTTCCAGAGATGGCAGTGCTAATATTTAGTTTTGTGATATGTTCCTCCGTGGATATATGCAGAATGTAGAAGGAGAACCACCAACCTTATAAATCCCTGGATGCCTTCACTCATCCTTTGGTGTGGGGCATGACCTTGCTGTTTCTCTCCACATAAGGACTGGCTGAGACCCTGCAAAGCCCAGAGCTTTCTGACATAATGTCACTCTGGTTTTGCTCTGCTGTGCTGTGGCTTCTTTCAGTCTAATATTGCAGTTTGGTATCATAGCTCTGGATAGCTTCCTCCTTGCCCTAAAAGAATGCTGTCATTTGCAGTCTTAATGCCTGGAGGACTCTCTGATGCCTGGTACAGTTTATACGATATGCTCAGGAGATAGGCTGATGTCCCAAGACTGTCATACTAGTACAGTGCTACTTATAACTGGTATAGTGATGTCTCATTTTAGATATGGCAGTTTCTTCTTCAGTGGGCTCACTGGATCACATGACATTCTGCGTTTTGATGAAGCAAAAGGCTGTAAAAATTGGCCCTTCTTTTATTTGCCATGTTACTGTGTTGTCTTTTGAAAATATTAGCTGACGCCAATTATTCTTAATGCTAATATTAACATATCATACTCAACCTAAGTAATTAGAAGACGAGCGCTTATGTTCTTATTAATTAAATTGCTAACAAGCACAAGCCTACGCTCACTTGTTCAAACTTTCTCCGGTTTTCTGCAGTTTACCAATTTAAGCTGCCCACCGTGCTGTTTGGTGGCCAGCCAGGGCACACTGGAGTGAAGCTGAACCCTCATCATTTGAGTATTCTATCAATGTTCCCACCAAAAGTCCTAACAAGCACCCACCCCTTTTCAGACTTCACGCACATACAGAAAGACTCCAAGACTGTATGAGCTGACACAAAAACCATACACCTCCAAATTCATTGTTGCTGAGGTCACAAAGACTTCACATAGAAACTTCAGTTGTGAAGGTGCTTGAAGATTTATAACATGCCCCATGTTTTGACCTCCAGATACTTTGCTCTTTCTTAGTACTATCTTAAGCATATCTTCTGTGATGGTAGTTACCTGCTGGAGCCATTGCCTGATCTTATGTGGAGTAAGACATATCTGCAGGATACCTCCACGTCTACATCTGTCTGATCTTTGGTCAGATCTCAAACTGTAGCTGCTCATCAACAGGCACAAACAAGCTTCTCCATGTTCTGCAAGCAAAAGGTGCGTTTATTCTTATTAGGTGTACTGCGGTCCTGACCACCAGATGTCCATCTTCATCAATATCCTTTTAGTCCACTAGAAAGGCTGGACTGACCTCCAGGTAAAGAGGGGACAGCTTCTCTGTGTGCTTCTCAAAAGATCTGAGAAATGCATATTGCAGCTATTCTCTTCTAACTTTCTCAGCATCTCAGGGAGGGTTGCTTCACACTTCTAGAGCTTTACCTTGATGTCATTGTGTCTCTCACCTGTTTTCTCCTTTGCCTGACGGCAGCTTAAATGTTTTTTTGCCTACCTTTTCTCATGCGATTTACATTCTTTGCCACTCTACTTCTTTTTCTGTCCCCTCTGTTTCCTTCGGCCAGGGCCCCGGCGTTCACTTCTCATTAGTTGCTGTNGCCTACCTTTTCTCATGCGATTTACATTCTTTGCCACTCTACTTTTTCTGTCCCCTCTGTTTCCTTCGGCCAGGGCCCCGGCATTCACTTCTCATTAGTTGCTGGTTTTTCCATTCTTTAGACAAGAAGTCCAAGGTGTGATCCCTGACCAACTCGGTGCTATCATCAGAACATTTGCAGGACATTTCTGCTATGGTTTCCAGGTGATGTGAGTAGACCAACGAGTGATCCAGCTGTGATCAAACAGAGCTCTTGTCTTCTCCATCATTTTTTCCCTCCTGCCCCTGCTGTTGTGGATGGAGAGATGCAGTTCACTCATAAGAGAGAAGCAGCAATATATTTATTGATATAAAGCAATGATTTAACAAAGTTTCATAGTAAATGCAACAGTGGTTTAGCAAGATTCAGCAGCAAGGTACACTTAGTTATTTACTGCATAGAGAAAAGGGTCAGGCAGAACTGTCAGGGAGACCCTCCCATTGATTCATGATGTTTCAGAAGGGACCCCCTTGCTTCCTAAACTCCTTCTCAGAGAGGAGTCTAGATGTGGCTGGATCCAACCATAGTCCCAGACTTGGTCAACAGTTTATATCTAAAAGGATTATATATGCACAATCAATCCTTTATATCCCTCAGCTAAGATTTCAAGGTTTAGCATGCTATTAATCACTCACCAAGAATCTGTTGTGGCAAAGAATCTCTCAGCCTTGAGGAGTGACCTTGAGAGGTGTCCCTACTCGAGGGGAGATCCTGTCGTGCAGCCCGCTGCCGTGCAGGAAAACTCAATGGGCCCTGGGCTGTCCACTATTTATAGAGTAAGATGATTGACTTACAGTCATATCTGCATACCAGCAAGACGTCTAGGTCCCTGTTCCAGACAGCCTTTGGCTACCATGTTCCTTGTTGCCATCCATCCCCCAAAGTCCAGCATAAGCCGGGTGCAGCCATCACAACCCCCATTGGTGGTTNGGGGGGGGGGGGGGGGGGGGGGGGGCCACCACCACACCTGCCCTCTGCTCTGCTAATTCCAGCCAAATCTCTGCTGTCTCAGGAGATGTATAAAGCTCCCTCCCCAAACTTTTGCACTTTCTGTACGAAGAAATACACTCTATCCATCTTTGAAATTGAAAATACAGATGAAAATCACTGCCCATTCCCGTTGGACTAATACAGGATTGATTGTTCCACACAGAACATTATCCAATCTGATCACAAAGGACAAAAGTGATAGCTGTTTTCCTGGGAGACTGTGCCACATCCTGATCAATTTGTAAGGAGTTTGTGCTGATAATCAGATTCATTTTTCCAGTTTTAAATTCAGCCTGTTACTCTGAGTTACTTTCCATTGTATGGCCCTTAATCAATTCATCATTGTTATGGTTGCTGTTTACATTAATGAAGTAACCAGTGGAAATGCTTGGCTCCAGTATAATGTTTGCTGTTTTATATGTATGTAATAAAACTCTCCCTTGCACTGAAGAGTTTATAATCTCTTTACGACTCAAGATAAGAGGCTGATGCAAACACTGAGGACTTACAAGACAAGGTGATGGTATAACAAACTCATGTAACAAACCAGTCTCAAAAATAAGCAGTCTGTCTTTCTGAAACCTGCTGTGTATTACTTGACTATGAAAATATTTAAAAGCTTATTCAGGGCTGTAACTGCCGTTCTTCTGTGTTTATGCGTAGATGACCTCTGCCCCCAGAAGTTCTCAGTGTAAGTAACAGGATTATCAAAGATATAGATAGACATGTACATCCCTGCCTCAAGCACTACTTTCCTAGGTGATACCTATGCATCTTTCTGAAACAAATGAATCGGTCTTCAAATATCTTAATGAGGAATTCAATCCAGAGTCTAATAAGGTGATCCACACGGAGGCAAAACACAACTGTGGATTTTGGGTTATAACAACGCAAGATTAGAGAAACCGAGGGATGCAAGATCAATGCTTCTCTCTGTCTTGCTGGCATAAATAGAGTCCGTTATGTGCAAACCCACCCTACTCATATGTCATTTTATCTGTCTAAGCTCTTAGTTGTGTTGTCCTTTGATTTCTATGTCATGGTAAGCAGATGAAGGGCTCGACCCCTTCCCTCTCCCTCCTCCCCAACTAGCAATGCCATCGCTTTTCTAGGTATCCTTCTGCAGCCCAAAATCTTCCTTATAGCCTGCAAGTTCCCATTTTGTCTGCTTGCATAGGTCCATCATGCACCCGAATGCTGCAAAATTACCTTTTAGATGCCTGTGGCTGCATACATCTGCAATGACAAAAGCAACCACCTTCAGCACAAAACATTATTTACTTATTCCTGTAAGGTACAAAGCTTTCAGAACAAAGTCTAACAACCACACTCAGGCTAAATGCATGGGTATTAAGTGCATCTTCATAAATTTGCATCCTTTCATCCTTTAGAGTTAGAAACATCTCCCTCTGTCACCACATCTTTGTCTCCCTGCCTTTCTGAGAGACAGGCAGCCTGTCAGCCTTTCACTAACTCACATTAGCCTCACTTACCCAAACTCCTCCCTTCCTTTCAGGCACTGTTAAAATTTTAGACCTCCTTTGATTTTTATGTCATTTTTAGCTTCAGAAGAGTAGCACTTTCTAGCTGAATGGAGCCATTTAGATTGTGGATAATTTCTCTCTGTAATTCATGGCCAGCTGTTGCTATGTAACTCATAAGCTATGTACCTGAACTGCTTTATCTATGTGATGGCTTTATCTTTCTTACTTGGTACAGTGCCTTTTTGCTTCAACCTGACTGGAGAAAAGGAAAAAAAAATAAAATTAACTATGAACAGATTATCAACTTAATTGAAATTAATGGTGCATAGGAAGAAGAGCAGGTCAGCACAAGTTAAATAATATTTGGATAAGTTAGGTGCCTGCAAGCCAGTGGGGACGGATGAAATATGCTGTAGGGTGCATCAGCAACTACCAAAAGCAATTGCTGCATCATAAGAGATTATCTTTAAAATCTCATGGAGGAAAAGAGAAAAGAAGGACAAACAGTACTATCATAAAAAGAAAGGTGAATTCCAGATGAGTCAGCCTAACTGATACTTGGAAATAAAATAGACCAAATAATTAAATGGTTGATGTATAAGCACCTAAAGGAAAGGAAAGTGATAAGAAACAGCCAACTATGATTTGTCAAAAACACATTGCTTCTATCCAGCTGAATATGGGACAACTTATCTAGTTAATAAGGGGAAGCACAAATCATTGACAGTTCCCACAACTATGTCCCACCATCATCGTGAAAGTTGTAATTCTCCAACTTCTGCCATTGGAGAAATGTGGTTCCATGACTTTCAGCAACCTCATCTGGATAGACTGTGAATTTTTAATTTAATTTAAATTTTAATGATTTTAATTTTTTTCTTCTAAAATTTGTAGCCTAATTTGCCCGTTTATTGCAGTTCTGAGTTAATGTAATGGTGATTAAAGTACTAGTGCTGCTTCCTTAAGATCTACCTGTTTACCCAGTCAGTGGTGCCAAGGGAATGAATACAGCCTCAGCATCATAAACAACCCTCCGGAACAGATGGATTTCTTGGAAGGAGAATATTTCCTAGTGCACAAACAAAAAGCGTGCACATATTCCTCGACAGAAGAACATCCAGAGGCAACTCAAACCCTGCTTAGCACCCATGTACTGGCAACGGACCTGAGTCCTAGGTAGTCTGTGGAGAACCAATCAAAACAGTTGACAGAGCAGAAAGAGCAGCAAACAGGGGAACTACTCATCGCCCATGGAGTTGCATACGTGTGTACCACTTAAGTGATGCCCCTGTAATCTGTAAACTACAGATCAGGGCACGGTGACCAAGGGCATCTCAAGTGGAGGCAGACTTCAGGGGGAGGGCGTGTGCTGCGTCTCCACCAGCTAAATGCAACCTTACAGACCTAACTCACAGACTGGCAGAAAGACCTCCGCCAGCCCACAGGGCTCCTTAGTCAACACAGTCAATGGCTTCTGGCAAGTGGTTCAGCTCACCCTATAGCAGACACCAGGGCTCCGCTCAGTTGTCCACAGTTAGGTAACTAATATGGCTGAGATTTCTTAATGGGCTTCCAGGTTGGGCTGGGAAACATAATACAAAGTCTAAGGAACACCCACACCTTCTGGGACTGACATCCAGAGGTGAGGTGGGGTTCTCTGGGCAGCTCCAACTGTACCAGACGGCTTTCCTTAGGCACTTGAACCTCACCATACCTCTGGAGTGGCTCAATTAAGACACCCTGCTGACAGGTGTGTTTGTGGGCACAAAAAGGTAGGACTTCATCTAAGCTGAATACTATCCTTGTTTACATTTTCACTCCTGAAGTGAAATAAGGCAGTTGCACTTAATGCAAGCCTGGAGAGTCCCCACAGGGAATTGGTGTGGAGAAGCCAGAGCATCATATATAGAAACAGATTTTACAGTGACTCTGTTCCGTAGACAAACCCTGTGACACTGCTGCAAACAGGGTACATGGCACTCAGGGACTTCTTAAACACCGTCATTTACCCAAGGCCCCAGAGGGAATTATTCACTGAACCTGGCAGGGAGAAGACTCCAGCAAGAGCGCTGTATCTATTGCTCAGCACTGCTCTGAAGAATTTGACAAATTGGAGGGAGCCCAGAGCAGAGCAACAGGAGTGATACAGGCGCTGGAAAACATGGTTAATGAAGAAAGAATTAAACTGCTGGGTCTGTGGGTATGGGGATGTGTGATAATCTCCTTCAAGTGTCTAAAAGGTTGATAGAAAGAGAATTCTGATCCATTGCTCTCTGTCTATGGTGGGCAAAAAAAGTCCCTAAGTGTCTTGGTTTTCACAAGGAGACATACATTAGCTAATAGGAAAGGGAAAACAGACAACAAACCTTCTAACAGGAAGGATAGTGAAGCTCTTACACGGATTGCCTCAGAAGATGGTGGATTACAAGCTAAGAAGCTTCTAAGATGTTACACAAACTTCTGCTAGTGGTGGCCAAGATTTATTTAATCTTGCTGCAGCGTAGAAGGGTGACCTCTTCTCATCCCTTCTAGTCCTTCACTCTGTTGCTTTTATAAATGTAATTCCTGCCAAGCACCCAATAATTTAATTCTGCTGAGTTAGACAGATGGGAACACACGACCTGACCAAGGAAATGGGGATGCTCCCGTGCTTCATCCAAAATAAGAAAATCACGTTTCCAGTTTAATGATCTTTTGTACAGATTCTATCATCCTTACTACTATTTAATGAACTCCTGATAGCACTGATGGGACCACTGTCTCTACAAAGCCTTCCTATAAATCCTCTCAGCAAAGCTGCCTTTTGGCCTGGCTCAGACAGGAAGATCAACATGGTAAAACATCAGGGAAATAGGTGGGCAGGAGAGGGACGAAAAGGAAATAACAGAAAGTGGAACTGGGTAAAAAAGGAGAAGAAATTGGTAGAAAGAGAAGTGATGTGGAGATGCAGAGTAAACAATGCAATGCAAAAGAAGAAACATCCTGTGCTGAGAGAGAGCAGGGAGAAAGCAAAGCTAGTTGTATAACAAGCAGGTCAGTGATGTTGCATTAGCACAATTCAGTGCTTGCAGCCCTTGACAGAGAGGGAAATGAGAAGTTAAACACTTTTTTCATTCAGGAAGACTGAGGGAAAATAGGCATAATGTGCCCATCCATCCACTGCTTTTTTGAGCAAGACAAAGTCTGAAGATGAAATGTTATTGCTGTGTCAAACAAGAGATACAAGAGTGAGAGGGAGCATGGCAGGATTAGCCATCAGATGAAGAGAGAAAGGCTGAGGGGCACCAAGGAGGCAGTGCAGCCCCCATGTGTGCCAGGCGTGAGAGGTGCCTGAGCTTGCTCCAAGGCCCATGTGGGTCTCACTGAAGCACGGGACCAGCCTGACTGCCCACAAGGTACAGTTCAGCACAGGTCTGACGCTGAGCTCACACACTCGTAGCAACAGAGGACTTTTTTTTCCTCATGTAACTGATGAGAAGAGAGACACGTCTGTCAGGGTGAAATGGTTCATCTCAATTCAGTGGTTTGTATTTCAGCCAGCAATGCCTTTCTCCAGGGCTTAGACACTCTAGCATGATCGCAGAGGATATCATTCCCATGTGCTTTCTAGTAAAACACCCATTTATTCAGGAAAATGTGATGCCTGAAAACACAGACTATATTGCTGCTTGGTGCAGAGGAGCAGTGGTAGCCAAAAGGCGGATTGAAAAGGTGACTGGCAGAGAACAGTCTTCTTGGACAGACAGCAGCACACTGAGCATCAGGCTGTTCCCTTCAGTATATTCAGATGTCATCTACAGAGCAGCACAGTTTACAAGTTCCTCACACAAGTTGTTAAAAAAAAAAAAAAGAAATTGGAAAAGGGAAACATACTATGAAAGGCTGAGACAGTTGAGGTTGTTCAACCTGGAGAAGAGAAGGCTCCGGGGAGACCTTATAGGCCCTTCCAGTACCTAAAGGGGCTCCAGGAAAGATGGGGAGGGACTCTTGATCAGGGAGTGGAGCGATAGGACGACGGAAAATGGTGTTAAACTGAAAGAAGATAGATTTACATTAGATACTAGGAAGAAATTCTTTACTGTGAGGGTGGTGAGGCACTGGCCCAGGTTGCCCAGAGAAGTTGTGGCTGCCCCATCCCTGGAGGTGTTCAAGGCCAGGTTGGACGGAGCTTTGAGCAACCTGGTCTAGTGGGAGGTGTCCCGGCCCATGGCAGGGGGGTTGGAACTAGATGATCTTTAAGGTCCCTTCAAACTCTAACCATTCTATGATTCTGTGACTCTATGAAAAAAAAACCCTTCAACTTCATATTCAGAGGTGGAGCAACAAGTAGGGGGATGGAGGGTCACGGTCACCCTCCTCTGTAAAACAGTCTTGAGAGCAGAAGAATCGGTACGTACAAAATTCATTATCTTTATTAGGAACTATGCACAAACACATTTTTTTTCTTTCTCAAAAATTATCCTGTCATGTGTGTATACTGATCTCCCACACATCGCAGTATTTCTGCATCAGGCATATGGATAGTACCAGATCATTCTCAATGACTCACTATTTACGTGCAAAATGTCATGAACATCTGAGAGTGTTTTACACCTGGAATGCTATATTTGGCAGCACCAAGTGACTCAGTTTTTCTAGCAATGTTAGCAACAGTGAGAAAAATAAATGGCAATTTTAATTACATTTTGTAGGTATTTTACAGCAAGGATTTTTATTTTGGCAAATAAAGACATCTGGAGTCTAAATATTTTACCTTCTCTGCTCCCACTGATTTAGGATGGCAGGGAAGGGACACTATACATTGCTGTTTCTATATGTATTTGCTGTGTTATTTGCAGAGGCACCAGAAGTGTAACTCAAGACAGACACCATGGAGCAGGACAACAGACAGCATTGTATGGTAGGCACAGGAACAGGAATCTGCTCAAGAATTTCACTGAGATTCCGGAGTGTGTCCAGAGAAGGGCAACGAAGCTGGTGAGGGGTCTG
>RSEF01000002.1:155291210-155311021 GCA_003993805.1 Himantopus leucocephalus | reverse complement strand
TGATGGTTGGACTTGATGATCTTAAAGGTCCCTTCCAACTTAGACTATTCTATGAGTGTAACTCAAGATAGACACCATGAAGCAGGACAACAGGCAGCATAGTCACAGGAACAGGGATCTGCTCAAGGCAGATGATATTGCTCTGCTCTGGCAGGAAGGTCCCTGCTCTGGCAGGGGGATTGGACTAGATGATCTCCGAGGTCCCTTCCAACCCTGACCATTCTGTGATTCTGTGATATCACAGAGGTGTGTTTTGAGGTGAAATTAAGCTGTGCACAGGACAGAGAGGACTCACCAGCTGCATGTGTTCATTTCTGCCTTCCACAGTCTTCATAGCCTGGACACCAGGCTCTGGGCCACAGGACCACTGCTCCTCCTGCACGCACTAGTCATGCCCACACAGCACACAGGCAGGAAGATTGTGGGTAGATAACACCTAGTGTCAAGCTCCTACACAAAATGAACATTTGTGTTATTCCTGCTCTGACAGGTGAGATGGACCCAGACCTGTCCAATGACAAGGCACAGCAACAACAACAAAAAAGATGATGTGGGTTGTTTTTTTTTTTTTTAAACCTTGCTCTTTCTAACAGAAGAGCTCACGATTTTGTTCTCCTTCATTGCTAAATATACTGAGTACTCTAAAAGAGTCATCACATGTGCTGGAGACTATCCATAAGGGACATTACTTTAAATGTTTTCTCTATTGTTGAAGCAAAGAAGTCATTAGATCCCACTGCAGAGCAGTGAGGGATACCACCTCCTCTCCTGAATTTATGATCTGTGAGCTAATGCTCTTTCTAATTGAAATGACTAGTGACTAATGAAAAAATAAAGGATACAGCTAAGCTTGGCTATACATTGGGAAGTTCATCAATATGCATTTCCCCGTGACACTCAAGGATATTTTCCATAAGAAGTCAGGAATCAGGCTGTAAGATATGAAGGCATGAGGCAGATAGCCTTATGCAGTTACCCTGAATACTCACTATCACAAAGTATCCCTGGACACTCTAGAAACTGTAACTCATACCTTAAAGTCTGAACCTGGAATAAGTATTTCATCATCCTCCTAAAACTCCTCATTCAGCTTCAGTGAAGCTGTGCTTTAAGATCTGTGATATCAAACCTCACGTGAGAAACAGGCTCCTATTTGGAGATGTGGATGTATATGTGCATTTGCTTTTTAACCGTGGATGTGGGAACACGTAGGTCTACTTATACAGAGTACTCCTTTGCAGCTAGCTATGAAATGGGAGACAGAGGATTTTAACAATATTCAACAAACACTGTGTTAAAGGACTAAATAAATAAATAAAAAGAGATTTTCACTGTATTTAATTAACTGAAATTGGGGGAAGAGACAGACATGAATGGCAAAGCAACTAATTTACTCCCATTTGGCTGAGTCAAAGCCCCAGCAGTATCCTATGTGTCATTTACCTGACATAGTGTTGCTAGGAAGTCTTTTGCTAATCCCAGGTTTTAGCTGAAAGATTTGTAGAGCACATCAGGTCATGTAATAGACAGAACTTGGGTTCAGCTGAGTTAAGTAAAGTACTTAACTTGTTTAACTTATCCCGGATTTAACTTCCCCTTAAACAAAAACAGTTCAACCAAACCAGGAACTTGTCAACTAGAAGTCTACCCATCTGAAAAATAAGTAGTATAGAGCTGGGATTACCTGCCTGTACACTCAGATTCTCCATGTCCAGCTTCAGGGTGGTTGCCCAAATAGTTGTCCCAGCTTGGAGACTTCTCATTACCATACAGCTGAATCCAAAGGTGCTCGGTATCGTCCATCTGGAGGGTCCACATTTTTGCCCCAAACACTACTAGAGGCAAATAAATGCAAAGGGTCTTTCTCCAGGCTAAGTGTGGGGTAAAGGTCTGNTTCAGGGTGGTTGCCCAAATAGTTGTCCCAGCTTGGAGACTTCTTATCACCACACAGCTGAATCCAAAGGTGCTCGGTATCTTCCATCTGGAGGGTCCACATTTTTGCCCCAAACACTATTAGAGGCAAATAAATGCAAAGGGTCCTTCTCCAGGCTAAGTGTGGGGTAAAGGTCTGTATCTATTGGGCTTTTAAGCTAAAAGATCATGAACAACCTCCTCTGCAAATACGAGTCCTCTTTGTTTGACTCTTATCTATAGGACACTAATGAGAAAAGAACCATCTAACATTTACAGTGCTAAACTGAACATGACTTTGGCACAAACCTGAACACTACTTATTGCTGTTTACCTGTTACCATGCTGTTCGTCACAATTTTGGCAGCACTTTCCCAGTCAAAGCCTATGCTGACTGTAGAGCTAGCATGAGCAAGGGGTTCTTCCCAACAAGCAGTTTGGACATGGCCACCCTACTCACCCACATGAACAATGCTCAGCCACTTGCCAGAAGGCCAGAAAATAGCCCTTGGCCCATTTTATTTGCTGACAGAGACAGAGGAAGATGACTGACCAGACCAGATAATTAGGACAATATCCTTTTTATTCCTCAGTCTGGTAAACAGAAAACTAAACTGCATCTCCCCTTCCATCAGATGATCTCAAGAGGCTGCTGGATTTCCGTATTCCAAGCTATTTCCTGCCTCAGCCAGCAAATTTCCTCCTGCCACCCTCCACTGCTGTCTTTGTTTCTAAGCCTGCTATCAGGACATGCATTAGCGTAGTATCAAAAATGAGGGGTCAGGGAGTGGAAAGAAGAAGGAAATTCTTCTGATGTGACTGAACTGGACAGAAAACTCTGGTAAAGCAAAATCTAATCAAGTCTTCTGAAAGGTATAGTTGGGAAGTAAAGGTAGGCTCAGTGCCAGAGTAGTGTCAAGCTGTGTAATTTCTCATGCCTTTCCGAAATACTCTCCAGAACTGTGCAGGGACTTCTTGCACTTCTTGCACAGACCCTGGCTTGAGCCACTCTGGTGCCACGCAGACACAAAAACCTGAGACAGGGCTCAAGTTGCTCAGGGCTGTATGTATCCCACCCTCTCCCAAAGCATGGTTTTACAGCCCTGGAGGCATCCTCAGTCCAGATAATGTAACTCCAGTCACAAGAAATACAATGAAGTCAAAGTAATCAGAGCATTGAAAACTGCCAGTAGTGCAGAAATATTCCTGTTTTCCAATGAACTGCTGCTCTGCACGCTGACTCTAAACTGTCTTCTGGAGTCACTTCCACTGTGCATGGAGAAGTAGAGGGAAATGGGAGATGAGCCTCATTAATCTCTGAAAATCCCCCACTCCAGACCTTACAATGATCTGCTGCTGCTTTTTAATCTATTCAATAACCAAGGTATGCAAGGGATTTTATCAAAAAGGAGGATTTTAATATATATATACACAAAGATGTACTCTTCACTACATGTGCCATTAGCCCAATGTGCCCCAGATGCATCAAAATGCAACAGTGGACATGCAACTTCTAGGTCTCAGCGAGCCCCTCAGCAGGATCGACGCGCGCGGCAGGAGCCTGCCCTTAGGACAGAGACTCCATCAAAACACCGTATCAGCCAAATATCAGGAAAACGCAATCGGCTTTGCTAGGGTTCTCCCTGTTCTTCCACCACATTCATACTGGGCACAGTATTGATTCAAGCCCATTATTTTCAAGCATCATTAAGACTACAATGGAGAGTGATAAATTATTATTTTAATGTGAATATAATGACATAAAGACACTTTTAAAGTAATTAGATCCTCAGCCTTGAGAGTGTGGAGTGTCTTTTTCCCATAAAGTTCGTGCAATGCTGACAGTAGTGAGGTTCAAGATGTGCCAAGGGGGATTGACTGCTGCCCAAAGAAACACCTGCAGAGGAAATCTCGTCTCTCAAACAGGGGGTAGCTGTCTTGAACATTTCTGCTTTGTCACTGCATGAAAGGAGCGTAGGATTGCCCAGAGGTGAGGGCAGCAGGCGAAGTCTTGGTTGTAGTCTTGGTTGAAGTGTTACTGCCCATGACTAACCGACCCAAAATTGTCCCTTGTTATTTGCATGGTTCCCTTCCCCTCTCCTGGCACAAGTAACATGGGAACATGTTTCTGCAGTGGGATGCCCAAGGCTTTAAACCCCCACTCCCTGCCTAACAGCGAGCTGATTATTCCAGCCTACTAAGCACAGGCTTGTTATAGGAAACTCTCTCTATATCCTCTCACGTGCCTCAGTTTATGAAAAGCAACTCTTCAATAGTTGGGACACTCTAAAATCCTTGCGTACAGCGCTCCCCTTCTCAATCACATTGAGTCTAGTGCATTCCTACACAGGAGCTGCTGTTGGTGGTCACCTGTGCCCAGAAATCCCAGGAACAACCTTGGGTTCTCCCAAACGCCACAGGAGGAGGTGTGAGCACAGGGGAGAACTTCCCAGCAAAAGCCAGGCAGCTATTCACACCAATACCTTTCAGGTCCTGGATGCTGTACTGGGAGAGAGGTAGTGCCTGGGCTGCCAGAAGCCAGGCTGCTTTGGTGTCAGCATACATCAATACGATTCATGGCTGCGATGCTCTGAGTTCAGGTTGCTCGTGTTACTGAGTGCTCCTGCTGAAGAGCGTCTGCTTTTCCATACCCTTGAACAGGAGGAGAGCATCAGTCAAGTCAGGGATGGGAAAACATAAAATGCATTGCTGTAAATTACTCCAGAGGAGAACAACTTGCGCAAAGCCGGGAGATGTTCAGGTAGAAGGTGCTGTTATAGAAACAGAAGGTATTATTGGTAAACGGAAGGTGTAGTAGTTCAGGCGTAGGGAGTCAGGACACCAAACTGATTTCCTTCTTCATCTGCCCAAATCACTGTAAACAGCCCTCTGGATTTGACCAAGAATGGCTTCTGAGTTTTAAATCTTCTAAAAAATTAACTGCTTCTCCTGTTACAGAGTGATTTATACAAGGTTAGCTCCTCTCATTGGTCTCTCATGATGATTAAGAACTCAAGTAATGACCAATAACTCTGAGATTAAGACTTAAATATCACTGCCTGGGAACCAAAGATCAAAGGTGGCTGAATGGATCTATAACGATATTGAAGTTTCGTTCTAATGAAGATGAGGCAGTAGCAGCCAGGCAGTGATTAGGACATAATATGGGGAGGGATTGGGGTGGAGACCAGAGGGGAACGTATGCCAAGTAGCTTAAAATGAGGTTAAAGACGACTTGAGCTGCAATCTCTATTTCTGTAAGTATGGCAACTGGTTGGCTAAGGAGAAACAGCTGAGGTTGCATTGGAGCTAGAATTTTTTTTCCACAGAGTCGCTCAAGACAAGCTAATGCCGTTCACCTTTGATAAGACGTTTAATCAAGCAGAAAAAACATTTGAGAACCTACATAGAGAGGTTGCAGTCTTCAAGCCTTGCAGAGCTATTACTAAGCAGCTGATTAAGAGCAGTAAGACAAGTCCTGAAGTCAATACTTGGTCAAAGATTCCCAAGATATCACTGCAGTGTCCTTGCTTGTGCCTGGCCCCTGGATGGAGACGTCTGAGGTTGTTAGAGTCCAGAGCGTCCCTAAACCTAAGCACAGCAAATCCTACATCTACACATTCATAATGAATTTAATTCACAAGGAGCAATTTCGCAAGTGGAGGATTCAACCTGTCTTAAAAGTCTAGGAGGGTATTTACCCAGGGGACCCTCTGCCATCAACAGTAAGAGAAGGGATTCAGAGTTTAGGATGAGATAAATTGCCCTCTAGAGATCCCTGTACCTTGCCACTGATTTCTCACTTGGGAGTTCACTTAGCTGAGGTTTTAGGTGGCCCTTGAGCTTAATGGAAAAATGTGGTGCTTGCTGCTTTCATACAGATTCCACCCATGGAGGCAAAAGGGAACCTCATTAGTAAATGTAACCATATAATCCCTGGTAGTCACCTGTCAAGCTCTCAAAAGCAAAACAGAACAGAGTTGGTCAAGTTACGTCGGTTTGTGATAAAAATGGAGATGCTACAGGAAAGATGTGTTTGCCATGTGCTAATTTCAAAGCACTAACCTGGCTACCATCCCATCATTGCTCAGAGCCTGTCCGGGGCCATGCCAAATCCTTAGGGGCCAGCTTTGTCAAACTCCGTGTGCTGAAATCGCTCCCTGAACCGTCTGGTTCAGTGTTACAGACTGCAGTACCACTTGTTATAAATGCTTCAGGGCAGGGGCTGTCTGATTTTTGCAAAGCATAGCACAGAGGGGTCCTGGTCTGTGACTGTCGTTTTCACTTGCTATAGTGGTCCAGATAACTCCCAGTGATGGTTTAAACAACATGATGCAGCAGAGAGTGGTTGGCTTTAGTATGTAGGTAGGTACAAGGTCTGTAGTGCATAGGTTGTCCTCTTAAATATTTTGACCAGTGGATAGCACAATCATTGCAATGGAGGTCACTCTCACCTTCCCAGACAGAGAGAACCTTCTCAGCCTTGCTGTTTGGCCCTGTGCTGGAGGTGCTCCTTCTTGGTAAGAAGGCAGCTGCTAATGGGTTGGGATACAGCTTTCCACTGGCAAAAGCATCTTTTCCTGGGCACCTGACCTTTGGGGAGTTGTTATTTATTTAACATAAAGAACAACAACACAGTCCTGTCATTTGGTAATTTCAAAAATCAAAGTATTGCTTCCTCAGAGAAATCTCTATTAGCCAGAGATAAAATATCATCTTTAGCAATGAAGGATGAAAAATTAATTGCATTAGTATTTGCAAAGTGCCTGGAAGATTTAAACAGCTCTATATGTTCAAGTAAATTAATATTTATTACGATCTAGAAGATGAGACAAATGCCACCACAGGCCACGGCATTATACACTCCCACTCCTCCTTCACTGACAGATGCGATCTTCATTTGAGAGGTGAATACCCAACTGGATGTGCACACACTGTCCAGTTTGCTGAGGGTGCTAATCACTGTCAATTTTCCTTTTGTGTTAAATGGGATGGTTCCAATGCCAAGGACAGGGACAAGAAAGAGGGTCTGGGGTTTTATTTGGGTTATTTTGTTTTTAAATGTATTTAATGCAGGCAGCCAACGTGGGCCTTTGAAGGGGATGTAGCAGACAAGTGCAGGACAACCGAATTTTGCACAGAAAACGGTGTGATGGCTGGTACTGGCACTTTGGGGCTGGAAGAAGTGGGAGAGCCTGAACTAAGAAAGCCACAGAGGAAGCAAAGACAACTCTACAAAGGTCGGGCAAAGAGCTGCAGAGGGAGTGGGTTGGTTTTGAGGTGAATGGGCAAAGCTGAGAGGAACCTGAAGGTGGTGCCAGACATGTTTGGCAGTGGAGGGGGCAGCAGCCAGAGAGAGTGCAGATCCTTAGGGAGGAGCGAGAGCTGTGAGTACACACAGACCAAGGCAAGCGAGTCCTGCTCTTTGTTCAGATGCTTGCTTGCTGCAAAGCCCTTGGCAGGAGAAAGACATACGATCAGCCTTCCATTTCACCTCTGCAGACATCATTTTTCCCATCTGTAGCATGAGAGAAATTAGTATTTGCCTATGGCTGGGGAACTGAATTTTTGATTGCTGGATGATGCTACAGGAATGCAAAGTGGGTTGCTATGAACAAAGCGTGTGCTTTTATTTTGTTGCTGACGTAGTTTCCCAGAGCAAGGCAGAGGAGAGGGGGCTGGGTGAGATGTAGGACGCAGAGCAGAGCAGACCCATTTTCACACCAGTCCAAGGCTACTGCCACATTGCGCAGACTTCTGGCCCCCAGGGGAGGTGTGCCAGATGCCCAAGGACTTGAGGATGTAGCACCCTCCTTGCCCTTCCCCAGGAGTGCCCTGCTGCAGTAACCCTGCACTTCCCAGGGATCCTCCACCTGCCCTGGCTGCTGGAGGACACACAGAGCTTGACAAGAAGCATGATGAAGAGTTCATAAATTGGGGTGGGGAGTCAGAAGATTTTTCTTCCTTGCTAGGAAATCTTTTCACTGGCTCCATAAAATGTAGTTTGAAGAGCCATAGGGAATTACGCTCTCCCAGGACTCCGCACTCTGCAGTCAAAGGTGGCATAAAAGGGTTTAGTACACCAGGAATTTCTTTTGGTCCATAGCAGACTTCTGTGGTGTCCAATGGGAATAACGATTTAGGAAATTATGATAATGTGCTTTACAGTATGGAAACATCAAAGAGACCGAGACAGATCATGGACACACTGCACCCATGGGAAAGGCTCCTCAGTGGACACAAACTTCCAGCCTCTTCTGTATATGAGGGCCCAGCGTCTCCCCTCCTGTATGGAAGTACTTCTAGATTTTTCTGAGCCCAATATTTCTGTCCAGGGAAATCCTATGGCATCTTGAGTGTTCCTCCCCATCCTCGTCCCATCTCTGCACAGGGTGTCCCACTGCCAGACCAGGGTGCTATGGGGAGAAACCTCTGACCAGCGCCTACAGTGCTTTAGGGCAGAGCAGAGAAGCTGCACTTATTTAGATTTATATGGCATTAAGGACAGCTCCAGGCGCCTTTGTCATCTATTAAAAACACAGATCAGAAAGAGTGGAGGTGCCTTTGTGGTGGGGAAGTGGCTCCATCAGGAGCTCAGGGCTGTGGGGACATGGCAAGGGAGAGGGAACAACCAGATGAAAACTCATCTTACCGAAAGGTAAAAATCTGAATCAATAACCTTCCCTCCCTGCTCCCAATCAATACTTCCCTCCCTGAAGACATCACCTGACATTATGCGGCTTCTTTTTCAAGCTCTTCAGTGAATTCCCGGCTTCTGCCTGACTCTTAACAGGAATCTCAGCGGTTCTCAGACTCAAGGGGCTTCACTTCATGGCAGAGATTTGGCTCTGGAAGACAACTAATTCCCAACAGCACCTGCCGAAAGAGCTTGTCGGCAGCTGTTACGCTCTTCTTCAACAAGGAATCGAGCCATGCTTTTGCTCCTGCCAAAAGGCTGCTCTCTCCACTATGTGGAGATTTATAGCAGGGCTGAGGTAAATGGAGATGAGTGCTTTTATTATCTATCTGAAACCATGCAAATGCAGACCGTAGGTTAAAAGGTGAGGGAGAAAGGCTTCATTCAGCAAGACAGAAGAGCCAGTTCGGGAAGTAAATAAAATGTTGGCACTTTCCCTTGTAGATACAGCAAGGGAGGGGGAGGACTATTTCCACCCGCGAACATGGTTTCCAGAACTGACAGTAAAAGACCCCAGGGAAATGTAATTACAGAAGTGTATTTAATGAGCAGAAGTCTCATCAGAAAAAAAGAAAGTCTTTAAGTAAAAAGTGATGGGAAATGGCAAGACACACTTTAACCCTTGGAGCCCCTCTGATTGTCATTAGAAGTTTCAGTTGGAGTTCAGAAATGAGGCTCACACCAAAAAAACCCCAACAAACCAACCCAAACCAGCCAGACTCTGAGGAATCAGAGCATCCATGTAGAAAAAGAGATTTCTGCAAATTCCCCGCATTACAGATCAAGAGATGGAGGACTATGGCCTATGCTTTCTGGAACATACAACGCAATTTGCCCACACAGGAAGGTCTGGGAACTGAAAAGACTCATGATGTCTGGCTGTTTGTTCAACACAAAACAAGTCTCCCCAGGGGCGATTGGAGGAAGGATGCTTCAACACTTCCTTTGAAGTCCAAGAACAGGTTCCTTTATAGCAGTAGACTGAGAACCCAAGAACAGGATTACTTTTGAAACCAGGCTATGGAGGGGAAAAAAAATAAAAGTTTATTCCTAGAAGCGAGACTTTTACTCAGTGACTCCAGTAGGACCGGTCAAGTAAGTAATCAGTACTCACATGCATGGGTGTAAGCCCCTGGCTGTATAAAAAGGAATTTAAATATACCATTCATTAGGGTGAAGAAACTGAGGTTAGTTTAATCTAAATTAATTTTTTGTCCAGTTAAAGGGCAAGAATACATCTCTGCTGGCAATTTCCCAAAAGCATCATCAGCAGGGTAGTAGTTTAAGAGATTCATATGATAACATTTTAAGACATAAATAAAATGTTTAAGTAATGTTTAATGGAAATTAAGGCACGGCCAGTGACATGAATGAAGACTCTTGACTCTTGTTGACTTCAGTGAGTCGCTAATGCTCAGAACCCAGACCTCGGTGTGTGACAGGATCACACTCTCCAAAGACAAAAGCCAATAAGTAAATTGCTAGCTGAGTAGACACACTAATGATTAACTCATATTAATGTAGTTAATACTGAAGCTATTAGCAAAAATGCTCAGAATCTCTTAGTCTGGCACTTTTAAAGGGAATCCTTGGAGCCAGGCACCAAATTGCTTTGCAAATTAGGAGGATTTGGCTTGTAGAATATAAAGCCAAACTCATGTCTAATCCATCCCTCCTCCTCAAGGCAGGATTAGTTACACTTAAGCCATTCCCACCTAGTATATGTCTACCCTGTTCTTAAGATCTTGGTGATGGAACATCCACATCTTCCCTGGTTCTTTACTATCCTTACTGTTACAAAACTTTTTCCTAATCTAAATCTCCTTTGTTACAATTTAAGCCCTCTACTTCTTGCCCTGTACACCCTGGGATGGAGAGTAGTATATTGCCTTGCTTTCTGCAGCAAAAGTTGTGTCTATTTTCAGACTCCTTTCCTCCAAATTGAGAAATCCCAATTCCATGCATCATTTCTTTGCCAAGAAGGAGAAAATGTCACTTAGAGGAGTCTGGTGAGGTCTCTGCATAAACTATATCTATATACATATTTTTTTCAAAGACAGTTGTAAGTGAAGAGCAGTAGGAATGGATTAGTCTACAACTTTACAACTTGATTCTGGCCTCCACTCCAAGATGACTCCATTGGCCTCAATAGAATTTGACCACAGAATATTGCCCTGTGACTCCTCATTCATTTGCTGTCTTTCTGTCCTCACATACCAGTGAACCATGCCTGTGCATTATGGACTCAGATCTGTGGAACTTCCAGCACTGCAGAGCTGCTGCCCTCCATGCTCACTCCCGTTACATCTCTCCTAGCTCAACCCTTAAACCAAATTTCAAAAATAAGGTTGGGCAGATTTGGGCTTGGCTCAGCACTTGCCCACTGGGCACTGTCTGATCTCCAGTATTTGATCACTTAGCAACAAAAAGCAAACAGGTATTACTGGTGCACAATCAAACCTAGTTTAACCATTTGCAATGAATTGCTAACAAAAGCAACCTGCTGACAGAATGAGACTCTGCTCATCACTAATTGCATTTCTTACCAGCACTGTTGAATGTTCAGCTATAAAGAAACTTGGATTATTCCAGCTTTTCCTTTATTCTGTTTTATTTGACCTATTTTCTCATTCTTTTTCCCTCCCTTTACATGTTTCTATCAGAAGACTTTAATCTATGGAGGTGGGACTCTGAAAATCTTCAGCTGCAAAAAAGATTCAAAGAAAACCCAGAATCCTTTAAATTTATGAAAAGGTAACAATGTTTTGAATTACTGCAAAGCTTCAGAGCTGGTAGTCTCTATTTGAAAAGCTAACCATGTCTCTGTAAGCAAATTTGCAACTGTGCTTACCTGCCTGATTTGCTGCTAAGATGAGGTTAATGAAACAACCACCCAAGGTAGAGTGGAAATTCTAGCAAGAGAAGCTATCAGACCCTTTATATTGCCCTGTGTGGGCCTACCAAAGCACTGATATTTTTAATTACCTTCACCTAGGCTGACCTGATTCATTATCATTAGCTCAGAAAAAGCATGTGATGTCATCAGCGGCTCCTCAGGAGCAAGAGAACAAACAACCTTTACTAACACGTGTAATTCTTACAGACTGGGAGTATTGGGTAATGCCAACAGTCTGTTTCAGTGTTGACACTTCTAGGCCAGCTACAACCTCCCTTGTGCTGCACCGTGCATACGTTAATAGACTACCCCATGCTGCTCTGGTGTGCCAGAAGATGCTTGCTCTCACAGTCGTGACATGGGACAAGGTAGGTGGACTGGACCCTCTGACCCGTTGGACAAAGTCCATTCCCAGTGCCTGGGGATGTGTTCTCACATGTGTTGTTGGATTCCTCTTGGAACAGCAATACCTAAAGGTCCTAAAGAGAACAAAGATCCATTGGGCCAGATACTGTATGAGAACATGGGAAACAATGGAGTCCACCCCAAATAGGCAGGCAAAAGAAACAACTCATGTCTATATTTCATGACAGAAAACTGATGTATAGCCCAGAGCAGCAGAGGGATCCTGGAATTACTATTGCTACCATAAACCTACACTTTCAATGCATTTCTAAAGAGAGGAACAGAGCCCAAGCAGCGTCAGACCATTGCCAGCTCCACTTTGGTTGTTGGGTCTATGCTTACCAACCTGGCTGTGTGGAGCAGAGACTCCTGACCACCCCAGGAAGCATCATCCAACACAGCTTATCGCCTTGGGGCTAGCACTGGTGCAGCCAACCTCCACAGTAGGGCTAATGGCTATGCAAAGGAGTCAGTGACATTAATTTTCTCATATGAATTATTGTTATAAAGAGACTCCTACACTGCTGATGACCTGAGATGAGAACCAGAAGCACAATGACAGCTCCTCTCTTGTTCCCCAAGGGTGCCACGTCTGCATGCCCGGCACTCACACTGCTGTTTCTGCAGTGAAAGCACAACCCTGGATCGTCATTTGCCAGCAGCTGTCTTATATGGATATGCTTGGCTTGATCACTTCTACAGTCAGCCTAAGAATAGCTTCCTCTCTAACATCTGATTTCTCTTAAAGGATAAAAATAAAACAATCAGAGCCTGGGTATAAAAGAGCAAACTGCTGAACACTGCACTGCATGCATCTATGTTTAATGAAGGAAAATTTCACTTTACGAGGGGCACGAGTTATTTGTGTCAACCATATTTGGCCTCGAGATGAGTATCTAAGCTGCCACTTCTTAGTCTGACAGCTAAATGACTTTTCATATTACAGAGCGCTTGAGCGCTCTGATCATCCTCGGCAGTTCCACTTTTATCACGACCCCAGTGGGCTTGCAGCCCATAACTACTTTAACTCTCCCGGCCAACCATCACGGCCAGGATCATGCCCATCTGTTTTCTGGGGGACAGGCACGCGGCTCTGGGCATGGGTCATGCCATGTGCTTGACCTCGGCAGCAAGCAACAAACCTTGGCTGGTTTTAGGTGTAGCTTGAGAGTCCTGGGGCCGTATCAGGCAGCCTGAGAAAGGTGGTTTGCTTAGACATACAAAAGCCGTGATGTTTCTGTTCAACAGCCATGCAGACAGCCCGGTTTAGGCTTCCCAGTCTGAGTCCCTGCACTGCCAATGGAGACAAGTCGTCACAATACTTAGCCCAGATGACTTGAATATAGGCTATAAATAGCACTTGGTCCCTTTCCTTCTCCCCTCCCTATTTACACTCTGCATTCAATAAGCATTTCTCTCATATTGAATCCTCATAGGACATCTGCACTACGTAGTACCACTTGTAAAACTGATTTTTTTTGTCCTTTTCAGAAACAAACAAACAAAATATCCTAAAAAACCCACACCAGTGGAAAATCAAATGTGATCAGCATTTTGCCCAGGGTAATCAAACTGAAGGATTCACTAGCCAAGGAGGAAATGCTGAAATCAAAACAACTTTTTATTGTTTTTTTTCTTTTTTTGCCACACACAACAGACCTGCCTCTGCAGTGCCAGACCACCTGCCACCTTAATAAGATATTTTTCCTGATTCAAAAATAGCATAGAGTGTCCCGGAGCCAGGTACACATTACCATATATGCTGCTGAACAACACGGTTAAAGCCAAACCTTCAACCAATGGCTGGGGGCTGCAGTGCAAAAATCCAAGCGTTGAGGGCAGGGGATCTCAGTGCCAGGCTCCTGACAAAACCTGGTCCTGCACTGTACTTACTCTATGGCAGAAATTACATCAGAAGTGGGTGAGAGCCCTAAAGGACAACCAGCAATGCAAGTCTGTGATACAAGGCAGCCCAACATCGGTTCAAGACGTAATGCTGTGAGACAGGTGTGTAAATATATTTGTCCTCAGATTATAGGAGTGGGGAACATGATGCTTTGGGATCTGATGCTCAAGACTTGCTGTTGGCAGGAAGAGGTCCTAACACCTCCAACCCCTTGCAATCAAGCCACATCTTGCCCCATCAAACCACAAGAAAGGCACATCTAATCATACCATCTCCTGAGGCTAAATCTTCTAGGCATTCATCACAAGCCCTTGATCAACGGCTGTCCAAGGATGGGAGAAGGGATTTGTCATCATCTCCACTTCATGCCCAAGATACTAAGCCACCAATGAGCTATTTGACAGATGTCACGCAAAGGGTTTGTGCCAGCACTGTGACCTGAGTGCACTCCTCCTGTGTCCCAGTCCAATGCCCTCAACAAGGGTCTGGTCCCTCCTTGAGACGTGTTGTTTGGCAGCTTAGTTTAGCTTGATTTTGGCTGGTAATTCCTCCCCCATTCTTTTTCTCTCTGTCTTCTTAATTACATTTGATTTTTCTTCAGAAGAGAATTCTTTTCTACGGTCATATTTTTATGGGAATTTTAATGAGTCACTTGGCATGACATTAATCACTGAAGATTTAAAGTGTCTTTAAATTGTATTTTCCTTCCTCTTGAACGCCAGCCACACATTTTTGTTTACAGTGAAATGCTAGGAAAAAAATCCTTCAGCCTATTTTCCTCAGTGCTAATTGGGGGTTTATTACTGCTTCATTTGCTTACAATTGAATCAAACAAAAACCTCCATCCCTTTTTCATGGTGCTGCTAATTGAATTGAGTGGGTTATAATGATATTACTGTATATACATAAATGAACATTTTTTAAATAAATAAATGAACTTTAAAAATATGCCTCTAAGGACAGAGACTAAGTAGTCAACTGCATACTTTTCTGAAGCAGATATTATAGTTATTCTTAAATAAATATGTACAGCTCATTTCTGCACTCAGATTAACACAGAAATTAGCCAAAGACAGTAGAGCTGGAAAGGTCCGAGGACAAGTTTTTCCAGAGAACTGAGGAGGGTCAAATGCCTGTTTGCAAGGTAATTCTGTTGGGATTTAGGCACACAGTTTCTGTGAATCCCAGGGAGCACTGCAGAGCTGGGTGTGTGCTGGGGACAGCACTGCAGTTGACGTTACAGCTGGCTGCTCTGAACAGCTACAGAAGGGACCACAGGCTTTAGCTGACCAGCCCAACACTTCTCATTAGTTATAAACTCAGGATTTGTTTTGTGAAAATTGCTATTTATACAGCCAAGGTTGCAAAAAAACCAAAAGTGTTGAATTTGGTGATCATTTCTGGAGAGTGTTTTATATGGTTCTTATCAATGTAGCTCTAAAAAAGCAACTTATTTCTTCATCTACATCAAGATTAACCATTAATGCTGATCTCCCAGGTTCCTCTCTAGAATGTTGGGGTTTTTTTCCATATTTCTTTTGATCTGTAAAGTTTTTCTTTCAGCTAATGTGTTTTTAAAGAAAGCAATTTTCCAGATTCATGGCTAATATTTTTGTCTCATTTAATCCCTACCTAACTCTAGTGTTGATCAGATTATGTTACATAGATACGTTAGAGCAGGCATCTGATAAAGACATCGTCCCCTTATAAGCGAGAGTTTGTGTCCATGTTCAGCTTTCCATTTTGTATAGCACTTCTTGGAGTAAACTTATTTTTTTAACCACAAGTGCACTGCAGTGATTTCATGGACAGTCAGTGTCGATGTCTGCCCTCACAGCATCTCCTTTTAACTCCCAGGAACTCCAGGAATGGCAAGAGGAGTATTTGATTTATACAGGCATACACATTTAACAGAAGAGGAACCTGACACCTGGAGAACAGTCAAGCGAGACAAAAATCATGAATGGGTTGGCAAAAATGAAATGGAAATATTTATTTTCTTTTTCTCTTCATACAAGGATTAAAAACACCAACTGAAATGCTCAGGCATTAGATTTAAAGCAAACAAGTGAAGCTACTTTTTCAGAAAGCTCATAACGAAACTGCCAATTTATTGCCACAGGATGTAACTGTACCTAAAAGTGGAAAACTGTCTGTGTGGGATTTACACACATTTACAGAAGATATGTGAATCTGCTAACTACAATAGTCTTGATGAAGTCTTTGATTCAGTCGAGTTATTGACTGCTAGACACCGGGAAGGAAAGACTCCCTTGGTGCTCACTATGTTTGAAGTATCCTTTCTCTGATCTTCCCTGGGGGCACAAACCAAGCAGCCTTTGCTGTGGTCGTTCTTGTGCTCTCATGTAGTCTTTATGCTTAAACACAATAGATGAAGGGCACTTTCTTGAAGTTTATTTAAATGCAGAGGTTCTAGGTCAGTAACTGTTCAATCCTCACCTCATGAGACATTAAGTGTTGNTTTTTTTTTTTTTTTTTTTTTTCTTGGAATGGTGTAGCGTGTTTTTAAAAATGCACCTTGAATATAAATAGAAAAAATGTGTTAAATAAATTACAAGAGGATTAGCTTCATTGAGCCTGTTTGTAATTTACTATGGAATTGCTAGTAGAGCAAATCTATTGGTGACACTTTATATTTCACTGGAACAGTGATCTAAATAAGATGCAATACAGTACATTGATTTTTTATGTACTTACCTGTAGTTGCATAATAAAGCATGAGTTATGACATGAGTGGGCTTATGTACAGTAGTTAATAGTCACTCATGTCAATTTTAATAACATGCTGCATAGAAAGATGCTGCCTGAGTGTTTTTAAACATAAAGTATGTTTAACCCAATGTTCATATATTAATCCCCTAGAAGCTTGACACTAACTTATTACTAGCCCCTTTTGCCTTGGGTACATACACAAATTGTTGTTTAGTTGTTGTAAGGCCGCTTATCATAAGTGCAGTGCTGCAGGCATTAAAATTTTTTTATACCTGCACTGAAACATTTATTTCAAAGCAATTATGCACATCTATATTTCAGAGTGGTTCTGAGAAGAAACGCAGTTGTGCCACAGGGTAAAGGTTGGCACGTCCCTTGGTCCTGGTTTCATCCTATCTGTCTGGAGGCACCTAAATATCTCTGCTTAGGGTGCAACTGTGCTGAGATCCCTCTGTTGTCAGTGCTAGGGGCAGGAGGCAGAACCACAACCAGACTGAATTGCCCACAGAAAGTGCCTCGTTGTCCCTATTAACTGAGGACTGAAAACTGGGAAACTGGGGAGGAGTAGATATGGGGCCACTACACCCTCAAGGCTTTACTTCTAACTATGTGCACTATTTTCCCAAGACTTAACCTGGAAGAGACTGGTACAAGATCAGACCTTGCCTGGAGCAGCAGGCTTGCCTGGCCTTCAACCCCTCTCCAGGGTTTGGTTGTTGCAGTCAGTAGCATGAATGTAAAGTCTCCTGCTTTAGAGCACTCTTAACTGGTCTAGCACCTGTTAACGAGCTAACCAATTAAGAACTAGATTCTCTGCCTGAGCATCCACTGGACCATGTAGATATACCTTTAGCTAACAGCTTGGATAATTAAGGAAAGTTAGGACAGCACTGCCCCTTTTTCCAATGTCTAGATCATTTCTGCAAGACAAAGGAGTAGGATCATCTGCATGAGAAGACATGACTGAAAAAACGTAGGCAGCAATTCTGTTTAGCACAAACATGACTTTTTCAAAGGTCTACCTTTCAAAGTAGAGTCACGCTGTTAAAATCCCCTGTACTCCTGCAAAAAAGAAACAAATTTTGTGTAAGTGAAAAAGACCTCCTGAGAAGGCCATAAGAATATCCCTTGTGGTAAAGGGAACAGCGAGGTATATTGACTGGGAGCAAGTCAATGAAGCCCAAACTGGAAATATAATGCAGGGTCCAATGAAGGCCCATTAAGTATTTCAAGTAGTTAACTAGCATGCTGTCCAGTAGTAAATTAATGCTATGCCTTTTTGACATTACGCATTGGGTTCAGCCATGCGTTATAAGGATGAGACGAGGAAACCGCTGAGTAAGGGTCTATGTGAGCATAACAGCCCCTCTTCTGACTTTAGGTGCAATTCATTCAGTTTAACGGCAAAACTCCTTGTGACTTCAGCAGGGCTAAGATTTCATGCCGCAAATTTATTTCTCTGACCAGTCACGAGCCTTGACCAAGCCATAATCTTGTCTCCAGGGCCAAACAAGACCAAAAATGTAACATGTGATTGAACAAGCAATACTCATAGCCTGGACAGATCCATCCCAGCTGCTGAGATCTCTATTGCTTTGTGCTTCTGTTCACCAAAGTATTGTGTTTTTTCCTAAGGATGACAGATGAGTTGTACCTGTGATATATAACATGGCACATATGTAGCAAAGCGTTTACATTGCTTCTGCCTACTCGCATGGCAACAGTTTTACCCGGCACACACACTAGATGCACATAAAGCTTTTTCGTACTTTTCTTCAAATGATGTGAAATTGGAGTTGCGCAAAGCCAAAGCACAGAGCTGGTGGCACAGGTGCTGCTGGCAGGAGGTCTCAGGCACCAGATGAGCAACACTTGTGGTATCGTTTTGAAGAAAAGATACTCTCTCATTTATTTTCGCCTCCCTTTACTGAGGCTAAATGGATTGATTTTCAAAAGCGCCGAGCCTCCCTGACTCCCACTGACTTCAGCTGGAACGACAACTGTGTCTCACTTCTGAGGCCAGCAGGGTCACTTCACCAAGCTACAAAACTAACTTCAGGCACCTGACTACACAGACTCTTTCCTTAGTCTCTTTCCAACTGAAATTATCAGGCCATAACTCCTTAGTGGTCTCCTTTCTTTCCCATAACTGATGCAAAATTAACATGGGGAATTGATAGGATGAAGGGTAATGACTTCAAACTGGAAGAGGGTATATTTAGATTGGATAGCAGGAAGAAATTCTTTACTGTGAGGGTGGTGAGACACTGGCACAAGTTGCCCAGAGAAGCTGTGGATGCCCCATCCCTGGAGGTGTTCAAGGCCAGGTTGGATGGGGCTTTGAGCAACCTGGGCTGGTGGGAGGTGTCCCTGCCCATGGCAGGGGGGTTGGAACTGGATGATCTTTAAGGTCCCTTTCAACCTAAACCATTTTACGATTCTGTGATGAATCACCTCACCATTAGAGAGACCATCATAAGCCTCCCCTGAATATTTGTTTCCTCAAGTATGCAGCTCCAAGACAGTAAGTTGGCTTTTTGCTAAAACCTCTGGCCTCGGCAGGGGACTTGGGCACATCTCCTGGCCCTGCTATAGACATCTGGTGCAACCTGGAGTAAAACATGGTGAATGGACATGTCTTGCCAGCTAACTTGATTCTTACTTGGAAATGACTGAATAAAAACGCACTGTTTATTCAGACATCAGGATCTGCTCAGAGCCGTTGCCGGTGGCTGGCAGTATGGGGTACCAGTACCGCTGGGCACCTCGTTTTTTTTCAGTTGTAACTCATAGCAGAAATCCATAGCCTTGCGAGTTCCCAGGTACCAGACACCTGCATGCAGACATAGCTGCCTTCATTTCTTTAATCATACAGTCGCCAGAAAATAGTTCCTCCCATGGTGCGCTGTAAACAGTGTGTGAGGTTCAATGTGATTTCATCAAGTCCCTCTGCTAAATATTACTTCCAGAAAAACAACACACACACACACCCCCAAGACCAAACTGAAGATGCCGTTAGTGTAATAAAAACTGTAACCACCAACTCACTGCAGCTTAGGGCCTTGTCACATTAAGCAACACAAAGCAGATAGATTAGGTGCTATGTTTAAATACAAGAAGCTATATATGAAAACAAGAAAATCATTAGTAGCCAAGGCAACTAATTGTGATGGAACTTTTTTTTTCATAACAAATACCAAAATAAGCTAAAGAAGGGAAGAAACAAAAAAAAAAAAAAAAAAAAAAAAAAAACCAAACACAAA
>RSEF01000002.1:155268785-155284172 GCA_003993805.1 Himantopus leucocephalus | reverse complement strand
AAAAGAAACTCACATTAGGAGCTGAGATGAGCAAAATGGTTAACTTTCCCCACTCATTCATACTTTGAGTCTAAATGCCAGCTCTGCTCTTCCCATTCACTGGTCCCCTCTGACATGCAGCAGCTATGTTTCTGCCTGGTTCCTTGTCATCTACATCAAGGTCAATTAAACAAGGCATTGGTTGGCCATTATTTGTACAGTAGGAGTTTATTCCTCAACTAACAGAAGAGAAACAGCTTGGCAGAAAATCCAGGAGGGTTTAGTTTTGGATCGAACAGCAGACGAAGTTTTAAGATAGCTGGTAGTGTTCATTTGCTCTGCAAGCCGCTCTTTTGTATCTCAGCTTTCTTTGAGAATGAAGCAAACCCCCAATGCCCGTAACTCATGCATGCTGTGTCTGTGAAGAAAATCTTACCCACAGAATCTTACCCACAGAGCTATGTCTGAGGTTGTTGTTCCATTAACGTTTCTTTCCCACGGCAGATAAGTTCACATCTTTCCACCTCCCTTTTGAGCCCCACTGGCCACTTCTTCCCCATGACAGTTTTCAACTCCACAGCTTCTGCTGAGCTGCTAAAATAGTTTGTGAGGCTTTACTGGAAGTTGGATCTTTGGGCAAGGCAAGGAGTGGAGTATGTTGAACCCAAATCACTGTAACCTATATATGTAAAATGATCCAGGTTTTAAAAGTGTTTGTTTCAGTGATTCAGTCTAATGCATGGCCCATAAACGGTAGCATAGGTAAAGCAAAGGGACAGCACATTGCAGCTTGAGAGCAGGGAGACATATTTTGGGCACTAAAGGGGTTGGAAAGAAAATGTTGGAAAGGAAATGTTAGGTATTACTATAGCCNAAAGGGACAGCACATTGCAGCTTGAGAGCAGGGAGACATATTTTAGGCACTAAAGGGGTTGGAAAGAAAATGTTGGAAAGAAAATGTTAGGTATTACTACAGCGACAGCCCTGCACAGGCTTGGAACAGCATCTTTGAGAGAAGTAGCCTGTCCAGTCATCTTCGTGAAGTGTTATCCAAGTGGTTAGTGAACATACAATAAAGTTAACTCTTTGATTCTTCCTGCCAGAAATGAAACAGGGTTTCATATATTTGTGGGTGACATCTTCTGTAGGGTGCCTCTGAGTAATGCAGGGAAAGGCAGCTAAGGAGCTATACACTTATTCAGATGTTTGCCCTCAAAATCTAGATTCAAGGACCACAACAAAACCCAGCAGTATACTATCTAAACCTGCATTTCATTTTTGTTTACTTGTGGTTGGAACAAGGGCTGTAGATGGAGTTTCTCCTATGCTACTATCCCTGCTTACCCACCGGTGATGAAAACAGATTTCCTAATTTCTGAAGATGTACAAAGCCACAATCAGCCATAATAATTTTCATTTACCTAACCCTTTTTAGAAAACCTCGAGACTAATTAAAGTTCATATGATGCAAAGACACTTTGGAACTCCATAGTGCGCACTCACTGACTAATGAAATTAATATCAGGACAATAAGGAATATTACCAGAATAACAAATGCCCCCGAGTCTTAATAACAGCTGAAAAAAAAGGGCAGATACTAGATGTTTTAAATCTATTAAGCGCTTCTGCTTTGTGTATTGACACAGGTAATGAGTTCTACGGAAGGAACGCTACACTTGAAAGCCTTTAACACTAAAAGCTTAATTTAGTGTACAATGAATAATACAGGGAGCCCATTCATGGGTCGATCAGAATGGGATGAGAGAGCAGCAAAGGAGCAGACAGATCATGTTAATAGGAAGCTAGAGGCTTATTTAAAAATCTATACTGTAGTTAAAATTAGAACGCAAATTGGAACTTGGCATTCTGTTGCTCAGGAAATTGGTAATAGGATACTAAAACCTTGCACTTCTCTCTGTCTGGTCCTAGTTAGAAGAGGACAAAGGCGATGACAGTCACAATGTTGTATACCACAGGGAGCCATTAAAGAAAGTGATAACATAAAAAAATCAGCATTTTCCAGCTATTCACATAGTGTGGTGTGTGCTGTATTCCTTTATTATTCCAAGTGTAGAAAAATATGGGTCAAAATGTAAAAGAGGACTTTATTATTATTATCTTCTTTGTGGCTATTCCAAGGGTAGATGATAATTTCGATTTCTGGTCTTTTTCTTTAGGTGTGAATTGACAAATAACATTCAGCCCTCTGTGGCCAGAGCTATCATCTGGATCAGATACACTGTTGAGTCTTCTGCCTTAAACAGCTTTTGGCTGGGCATGATGATGCCCAGTGGCCCTACTGATCAGAGAAAAAGGTCTCAGGGGGTTTTGTCTCTTTCCCAGAGGACAACTATTCTCATCTGAAAGTTCATCCTTACAGTTAGGTAAAATTTATCAGGACAGATCCTGAAAGCAAAGTTGAAAGCGGGAGAAGAATACTATCTTTTTGAGACACGATGCCTCAGAGTCAGGGCGGAGCCACCTGCCAGGGACAAATACGTCACTTCACTGTTATGGTTTTTAATGGTCTTCTAATCAGGCTCTGTGACCCTAGCCCAGGGCCAACCATTTCCCTATAGACAAGTATCTTGCTACCTGAACCACAAGCTGAGAAGCAGAAAGCAGGAAAAAGACCCTTGAAAATCTGATGTTTAGAGCAAAAGTACAGAGGACAGCCATCCATGTCCCACCACAAAAGGACCAGAGCAGCTGGGTGACTTCTCCCTCTAATAGCGATCTGACCTGACAGCCTGGAGACTGACCCAACAGGGAACGTTCAGAAGAAGACGACCATCAGGTGGATTTTCATCCTCAAGGAAAAGGTGCCTGGAGATTCTAGAAAACACCCATGGAGTTCATTTTAGAAATAAAACACAGTAAAAAATTACCAATGATTCTTAGGATAATTGTTTCCCAGAGTCACAGGAACAATGGAGAGTGGTTAAATAACTTCTTGTTATTTTAAAACATATAAAAAGTATTAAAAAACATTTTAAAACGTGTGTTCTGAGCAATGCCTTATGCAAACATAATGATTAAGATAAAAAAATTATAGGCTTAACTGGAGGAATAGTCACAATTTTTTTACCACTGTTTGGTTCTAATTTTTTCTTTTTCTATTAAAGCCTGACATCCCTGGCTGACAGTTTAATTATTAGGGTAATGTGATGGATAAAGGGACTTGCCCTGTAGTGCCTCCCACTTACTAAACACTTGCTTGCAACCACAGCTGCAAAAAATGCCACAGTTCCTCAAAGCGAAGATAATAATTTCCTTGTTGTCAGTGCCCTTAACACTTATTATATGAACTCTTAAAGGAAAACCACTTTTTCAACACTAAGAGTAGCTTATGGAAGTCAGAGATATATGAGGCTCCAGAACACTGAAAGACTGTAAACTGCCAGTCTTGAGCTGTTCTTGAGTAGCCACACAGAAAAACAAACTCTTCTACTTCATTGGGATTATTTGAGGGCATCCAGAAAAGCACTTTAAAAATTTTGAACATGGGTCTATAGTACGTACAAAAATGCTCTGTTCCCAATCAATTTTTTAGACTCTTTGATTAAAAAAATAAATAAATCAATAGATGTGAGAGTCTAGAATAACCGCATAATCAATAGAGACAACACCTGAGTAGAGGCAGAAAATCTTGAGTAATAAGGCAAGAAAGTTTACTGCAGATATGATATTACATGCTGTCATAAAAATTGCAAAACATTGCAGAATGGTATTCTGAAGTTGGGAGAGAAACTGGCGAATGAAATTCTGTGCCAATAAATAAAAAGAATTGCATGGTGGAGCAAGAAATAAAAATAAAACAACAAAAACAAAAACTTAGCTGTATGTACATAACAGTGGACCCTAACATTTTAAATATACCTCCAGAAAGAGATGTTGATTCAATGTATACAACTCCATGGAAATGTCAACACAATGTCAGTAGTCAAATAGCATTTGGGCTTATTAGTAAAGGAATAGAGAACAAGCCAGAACATTTCCTTCCAGTCTGGTGTACGCTACTGGTGTTCCCAGTGCAGTATGTGCATTTCTGGTTATCCCATCTAAGAAAGGTGCAGAAGAACTTGAAAGACTACAGTGAAGGACAAGAGAGGGGATCAAAGGTAAAGAACGGCTCTGAGCAATGACAGAGTCTTTAGCCTTGAAAAGGAAGAGATGTGGAGAAGCTGTAACAGAATTTTGCACAGCATGGAGTCATTACACAAGATCTAGTGAGTACCAGATGAAATGATCATCCAGAAGATTTACACAAAGAAGTGCTTGTTCACGCAGTGCATAATTAAATCATGGATTTCATTGCAATAAGATGCTCTGGAAGTTATAAATAGGTTCAAAAAGCAATTAGGTACTGCATGGAAGAAAACACCATCAGGGCCTGTTAAACTCAAAGCAGAGATACAACCTGCAGCATGGGAGCACCCCAAGCTGGAGTCTGCCTGAAGGTGGGAGAGTATGCCACAGAAGTGGGGCAATATCAGTATATGCCTTGTCTATTTTGATGTTCTTTCCTTAGGCATCTTCTGTAACCATGGACAGATAAATGTTATTGAGCCAAAAGAACCATCATCTGACGCAGTATGACTCTGGTGTCTTAACTCCACCCCTGGAGCCTCAAATATATCTGCGCATGAGGTGTTGTGTCAAGAAACACCTCTTTCAGCCCTTCCACTCTGGCTGTATCAACCAGAACTGAGACCTACATGCATCCAGACAGAGAAGCAAGCCAGAGCGCATTCTTACAGCCTGGCAGTGGGGTCACTCATTGTCCTGGTTTGAGCGGCACAGGACTAATTTCTTTTCTAATGCTTGGGAAAGGTGCAATTTTAGAAGACTCTAGTGTCCGAATCTGTGAAAATATTTACTTTATATCCAGCTATGGTGTGTGGGTTTCAAGGTCTCAGTGTTTGCGAGCTCACCAGGTGCAGGAATGAGGAGGAGCGAGACCTGGGCACTTGACCCAAGCTGGCCAACAGGATTATTTCATACCATGAATGTAACTTTCAATATAAATTAGAAAGTTTGCTGTGAAGTTGTCTCTTCCATGATGGTGGCAATCCAGAGAACTTCTTGCCCCAATACTGGACCCCTGAGGCCTTCCCTTCCTTCTGAAGCCATAGCGCTCACGGTGTCCAACATTTGCAGTCCACTGCTGGGATTGCACAGCTTCCTACTGATACAATTGATTGAGTATAATCCTTGTATATTTTATATTGGTATCGGGATCAATATTCATTCTTTAGTATTATTAATGTTAATTATTTAGTCTTATCCTATTAAATCTATTTATATTTCAACCCTCATGTTTCTTTGCTTTCTCTGATTCCCCTTCCTGGGTGAGGAGGGGTCATCGGGTGACAGAATAATTGTCTAAACAACAATAAATTTTTGTGGGCGTCTCAAACATAACACCCATCTTGATGTTGGTCTTTCCTCCCAGACCTTTCCAGACTTTTTAAACTATGGCAACTATTAGATTAAAAAAAAAAAAAAATCATGAAGAAATTGTGAAGGAACCCAGTCCTTCATGTACCCACCCACAGAGAAGGCCTATCCCATCTTAACAGTGGGATCAGCAGGAAAACTGCAGTATGTATACACGGAGACAGCTTGCTCTGAAAGGACAGAAAGGAAAGAGGGTGTTGTGTTTTACATCAAGAGCATGTGAATTTTCCATGAAGTTCAGAATTGATGCAGGTTTCTTGCTGTCTCCACATGAGTATGAAAAGGAGTAATGGGAGGAAATGGGTCTTCTGTAGGTCATGGACACCTGAAAGACAGGTTGTAGTGTCAATAAGGAAAATCAAGCGCCCAAATATTTGTTGGGAAAGCATGGTAGGTTCAAACTATGTAGAAAGTCCTTGAAATGACTCAGGATGTATGAAATGGTGGAGGAAATTATAAGGAGAGAAAGTGGTTTGGGTTTGGTTCTGTCTAATAGAGAGGAACTGGTGAAGAATCTAAAAACAGAAGGTGACAGGTGAAAGGACTGTGAATCACTATTCTAAGAGAAAGGAAGGAGTCAGAGAAAAAAAGTAAGGATAATGAACTTCCTCCCCCCCCCGCCCCCCCAAAAAAGCAGATTTCAGCAAACCCAGGGAACTCATCTGTAGGATCTCTTTGGAAGGTAATTTAAGGGATAAAGGAGGGCAGAAGAGCTGGCAGTTACAGCAAGACAGTGTATTAAAGGCACAATAGGAGCCTATCTTGATACAGGGGAAGGACAGAGAGCACAGTGAGAAGCCATTATGACTGCATCAGGAGCTTTTTAAGGGCCCAAAAATAAACTAAGAAAAAAGAATGACACAAAAGGCAAAAAAAAGTGCGTCATTAAGGACAAGGGATAAAAACCTCAGGGCGGGTTTGGGACGAAATGGGTTACAGGTTGAAAGGAACATAAATAGTCATAGGAAAAGGGTTTATAAATGCATTAAAAGTAGGAAAAAACATAGGAAAGTACCTGTCCATTACTTAACAGGGAAGGAGAATAAATAGCACATGATCCAGAGCAGACTGACAAATTCAGTACTGTCTTTGCTGCAGATTACGCTAAAAATCTAATTATGAACAGCTACTTAAGGCAATTAATTTTAACAAGAGGATAAGAGAACAAGCTCAAACAGAAAATGAATAGGTTAAAGAATATGTAGATAAGATAGAACTGTTCAACTTTGTAAGGTATAATGGAATTCACCAAAGGATTTTGAAGGAGTTCACCAAAATAATCTGTGAACCATTTACAATTACCTGTGAGGACTTGTGCAAGATGCAAGAGATGCCAGAGGACTGAAGCAGAGAAAGAAGAGTACATAAAGAAAGGAGGACCCAAAGCCATGATGCCAGTCAGCCTCACCTTTATCTCTAGGCTGACTCTGGAAGGAATTATTGAACAATCTACAGGCGTCATCATAATAAACATGTGATAGGAAACATCTGACAGGGATTTGTGAAGAATACATCATGTCAGATCGACCAGATTTCCTCCTTGACAAGGTGGCATAAGTGTTGGATGAGAAGGCAGTGGTGGATGTGATTTAAGCTGGCTTCACTGAGGCTTTCTTACAGTCTCACATAACATCCTATAAGAAGTTGAGAGGAAGATGATATAGAGGGTATTTCTAAAATGTGTGTTCATCAGCCCAGATATATTTATTCACACTCAGGATGCTATTTTCTCTGACCTGAGAAGACTGAATACTCAAATTGTGTTTAGACAGACTATCTCAGCTACCTTGGGGAAAGACAGCAGGACAAGAAGGTGCCATGCATTAGCTGCTTCACAAGAACTGGCCTACGCAGACCTTTTCCCATTGATAAATGTGAGGCAGCTGGAGGTGCCTTGCCCCTCTATTAAAGAGGGGTAATTTATCATCTTCTGCTTGGATAAGGATATCTAACTTGTTTCTTCCCAATGACAATTCAGGACATGCAAAAAAACACAACCTCCCTTGTCTGCCACTCTATATATATAGGAAGTGGCCATTGCCCTGATGAAGTTAATGAGTGGTGTCCATGAATTAAAACCTTTCCCTTTAATGAACCCTGTGCACAGGTATGAAGTTTAGATTGCAGACATGTCCTGTATTCAAGTAAATCCAGCATTTCAAGAATTAATTGGAGCTTGCTATTAAACTCAGATGGCATTACAAGGGGTCCTGTCTTTTATGCATGTGGCTTATTCAATGTTATCTTTAATACCTTGGATGATAGTATAGAAAAGGACCATAAAATTTGCTGATGAAGTCAAGCTGAGAGGTGTTACATGGACCCCAGAGGACAGGATCACAAACCAAAATGATCTTGACACTTTGAGGAGTTGCTCTGATAAAGAGAAAATCAATAAATAAGTGCTTTGCTTAGGAAGGAGAATTCCAATGCAAAATGGGAAATAACTGGCTAAGCAGTAATACTGCAGAAGAGAAGTCGGTGTGAGAACTGACCACTAAATAGGACTCAGGAATATGCTGCTGTTGCAGAAAAGGCACTTCTCATTCCTGACTGAATTAACATATGGAAGACACAGGAGGTAATTAGAATTATTCTCCTTTATCTTGGTGGTAAAACCTCAGCTGGAGTATTGTGTCTAGTATTGGGCATCCCACTAAGATGTAGAAAGATTGGAGAGAGTCCAGAGGATAACAGCAAGGACAGCAGATTTTAAAATGGCCTGTAGGGAAACTGGCTTTGTTTTGTTCAGGAAATGAGGATATGAGGGGGGATATATCAGTGGTCTTCCAGCCCATACAAGGTCTGTTATGACAGAGGCCTATGGGGAAAGAGAAATTTGCAAAATAGACGGTTCACATTAGACTGTTAGAGGATGATAACGAAGAAAGGCAGCAGAAAGACCTCAGATAATTTTGGAGATCTCCTCCTACAGAGCTTTTAAAGAACAGGTTAGACAGATATTTATCACTGTACTATACACAGATATGCTTAATCCTGTCCTATGCAAGAATAAATAACCTTCCAGCCCTGCACCCCTGGGTGAAGGAAGGTCCTTTCCCCTTCCTTCTCCCTCGTGTCTGAAAACTCTATTTGTACACTTGGGAGGTGGCCATGTAAATCAAAACAGAGTAGTCAGAAAGATCTCATCTGGCTGGATGTAATATGGAGTCAGGAGGGGGCTGTGACACTTACAAGGGATGGCTGAAGGCTGGATTCGGAGGAAAAATAGATGCCTCTCTGCAGCTTTGAATCAAGCAGTGGATAGCCAAGATTTTAACATCCCTGTCATCAGCATCTTCTGCTGGCTCGCTCTGGACAGCTGCGTGCTGAGCACAGGGATGACAGACCCTTCTTCACCCAGCATGTTGCATGCTTTGGATACTTTTCTAATCTTTTTAATACTGTATTGTATATGGCCTTGAGAAACTTGCTAGAGGGAAAGCAACGAGTCAATGGTGAGGCCAAGAATGGGTAATTTCTGCTCCACGCTCATCCTTTATTCCTTGAATTGAAGTCTTGGCGCTTTTTTCCTACCCTGTGGCTCAAAGGATTAGTAAAACAGGGAGAAGGTAAGGAAGTTTTCACTCACAAAATTGTCAGAAAAATAGAAGAAACAAAAATAAACATTCAGGGGATATTATCTAAAAATGTGATTTTTTACTCAGAAAGTAAAGAATTTATTATTTCTGAATGCCTAGTGAACATATNAAAAATAGAAGAAACAAAAATAAACATTCAGGGGATATTATCTAGAAATGTGATTTTTTACTCAGAAAGTAAAGAATTGATTATTTCTGAATGCCTAGTGAACATATTTTTTATGAAGTTTGTCTGTCTTTGTCACCATCACAACTGCTGCTTCTGTCCGATTCCCTCATTTCACAGCTCCTCCCCCCCAAAATTATCTACTTAAGGAGCAAGTAAAACCCATTTCCTAGTAGGTTTCAGCTTGTCAGCAGAACAGCATGATTTAAATCATGTGCATGAATGGTTCTTGCAGTACTTTAAAGCTGTCCCAGTTCCTTCCTCCCAAGAATAAACCACAGGTTACCATAATGTCTGTTTTCTGAGAAATGAGAGGCGAATTCTGAGTTGAGATGCCCAGGCAACAGGCATTGCAAAGGAATATCTCAGGGTAAAATTTAGCTTTAAATGCATTTCTTCCCCAAAAAAGCACATCTTTCACTCTGGAGTATACTTAGAAAACTAACTGTAACCAAAGAAAAGATACCTTGAAATGACTGTTCCAAACAAACACGCTTTGCTGAAATCAAATTGCCTCAAATTTCTCAGACCTTGGGACATGTTGGTTCATTCCTTTATAGAATCAAACTTAAGGAAAAGATAAAACCAATTGTATCATCTAATGTACTCCACTCCTGAATAGGACAGTTCTTATACTGTGTTTTATTAGCCACCATCCAAGGAAGAGAGGGGGAATCTGATTAGAAGATTGATCCAGAACTCCTGTCTAGCAGAGGTGCTTTGTACTGGTGTTAGTGAATCAACACTTGCTTTTGTAGCTTCATGCTCTGTGCTGTTGTGGTTTTCCACCACTGTGATTGCCCAGCGGGGCCCACAAGATTGTCAGGATGATCCCTGTTTCGCCAGGGCTTCTGTAGATGAGGCTGGACTACTCCAGCAACAGGGGAGAGCAATGGGCTGGTAGATGGGAAATGTCTGCCAGCATCCAGGAGTGTTTTGATCATTCAGGAACAGCAAGACACTTCTATCTCAACATCAAAGCCCATACGGCCCAGAATAAGGCAAGGCATATGCCTACCATGGTTTCTCCCTGCTCCAGCCTGATTGTCCCATCAGGCACTCCCATGGGAGTGCCCAGGGGTGCTCAGAAGGGACCAGCTCTGCATGTAGGATGGAGGTTGTTGCATTGTCCACTGCTCTATGACCATTCAGGGTTAGCCCTGACTGGAGCTGTCATGGTTGACTATTCTATAGTGCTGAAGAGAGCCATTTAATAACAAGGTCACAAAAACCCCCAAGAGATGAAATAACTAAGACACACATAGCAGACTTATGAGCTGCACCTGATTCAAACAAAATCTTTGGCCAGGGTAATGAACCCTTCAGAAAACAATGCACAGTTCAAAACGGTGGCTGGTGAGAGTTGCAATCAATGTGGAAGAAATAGTTGCATTTCCCAGTCAACAAATCCCTTCAGTAAACGTTGGCAACCACATAGTTTAGTCAGAGAGAGCGACCAGATTCCAAAGAAGCAGTTGTTCAGGCAGAGTCAGGCCCCTGAGGTTGCAGCAAACACAAATAAATCAGAGGAGAGGAGCTGTTTCACTCCTTATACATCACACCAGTGCAACAATACTGCAGAACTAGGGAAAGTGCTGGTAAATGGGGAGATGTGGGAGTCAATCCCTTCTCCCAAGTAACAAGTGATAGGACAAGAGGAAATGGCACCAAGTTGCTCCAGGGGAGGTTTAGATTGGATATTAGGAAAAATTTCTTCCCCAAAAGGGTTATCAAATGTTGGAACAGGCTGCCCAGGGAAATGCTGGAATTGCCATCCCTGGAGGTATTTAAAAGGCTGGTAGACGTCGTGCTTAGGGACATAGTTTAGTGGTGGTTTTGGCCATGTGAGGTTGATGGTTGGACTCGATGATCTTGAAGGTCCCTTACAACCTAGACAATACTATGATTCTATGACTGGGCTCATGAGAAAACAAAAGTGAGGGGCTCTGAAACAGAAGAAGGAATCCAGTCTTAAATAATTAGTTCAGGGCTTCATTTTTCTTCAAAGCAGGTTTTATATTAATAGGTTGGGTTTAACAGGGTTTCAGTACAATTAACTCATTGCCATGGCAGTGATCTGCAGTTCTGCCCTCATTCTGCAAAAAACCACACAAGCAAGAGACCAAACAAGGCTAAAGCTCAACCTGCCTGTAGCGGCTGGACATCCCAGGGGAGCACAGACCCGGGAGCATCTGCAGCGCTGAGCCAGCGCAGTCCTGCTGGCTGCAGATCTGAGCCCGCTCCGGCAGGTCCAGCCTGAGTGGTTTGCAGCCACAGCAGGGTTAATCCGTGCCCTGGATAATCCCCTCACAGGTAATTAAGAACTGACCATATCCTGGAATTGCCTGAGGAAGGTGCATAGCACCCTGCTCATTGCAAGGCTCACTCCCTTGAAAATTCAGCCACCACACCACAATGTGTTTCACTGGGGACAGGAAAATGTAAAGAAAGGAGCGGGACAGGCACTCTCCAAAGCCAGAAAAATCTTTTTGGTGTGGTACTGGGTTAAACAGACATGGATCTTTAGAGTACCTCCAATTTGCTTTTATTCAAATGTTCTGCACGAGAAATAAGTGGTGTGTTAGTCGATGTTGCCTGCTGTTTGGATGAATGCACCGCATTACGTAAAAGATAAATATGCATATATTTCTCACGCAGCTGGACAACTTTCATTGGGCATGATGGAGAAACTTCAATTAATATTTAATAAGGAATAAATCAGATTGATAGCTGTGTGAATTTTTGCTGGTGCATTTACTGTTTGATGGATTAAATTTATACAGAAACAATATTACAGTACTTACCCAATACCAGAAGAATTATACAGAGACTTATATTCCCTGATCCGATATTTTAAACTGCTTAAGTAACATCGATGACTTCACTGAGCGAAGATATTCAGTTGCAAAGGCAAAGGCCAAAGGGTTCCAGAAATGAACAATATTTTCTGGCATACTAACTTCTGGACACTCAATTTGGGGTGTTTTAAAAAGGGCTTGAATTTCCCCAATGTACTGAATCTGCTCACGTCAGAGAACAAATCAGGACTCCCCACTCCAGAGATGGTTTCAGCCCTTAAACTGAGGCATCCAAATTCATCAGCAATTTTAGAAATCATCTGGACCTAAAACAAATAGGCTTTAAAGTGGGAAGATGAGAGTAAAACAAAAATGATTATAAAAAAAAAAAAAAAGCCTGGCAAAGAGAGCTGCACTCAAGTATTGTCTTTTTTCCAAGTGTGTGTCTGCGTGGAAGTTTTTCTTTGGAGATGGGAGGCTTTTTTCTTCCTCTGATCTGATTCTCAGCACTTAGGAAAGCTGCCAGCAGCTGAGCAGCAGTCACGTTTCACGTGCATACCTTGAACTTTATTTGATAGAGCCTAAACCATTACGTTATTTGATTGGATTAGGAGGAGTGCATTGCAGCATTGCATCACTACCTGAATTTAGTTGACCTCTGGGAAAATGTACTTCTGACATCTCCATCAATCCGGCCTTATGTTTTTAGCTCCGACAGGAGAGATGCTGAGGGAAGCTCCAACAGAGCAGCCCAAGCCAAGCTCCCGTGCAGGATCCATCTCCCTGAGAGCAGTCAGCCCAGGCACTGACCTGCTTGCGTGACTTCTGCAGCCACTTGACTTTGTACAAGGTGACTGTACCCAGCATGGGAGAGGGGAGCTGAACCGGGAATAACGCCGCCAGGCAATGTGCTGAGAGGCATGGCAGGAGGGTGGAGGAGGGAGAGGAGGCTGTTGGTCTGTGAAGCAATTTTTCAAACAGGTAAGAAGCCTTTCTCTTTTTTTTTTTTATTTTTTCCCCCTTAGAGTCTCAAACAACCTCCATTTATCAACATATGAAGGAGATTGATTATAGAAGAAATATCCAGTCCATAAGAAGATGGGGCTGAAGCCACTGCAGGGTCTCAAAACATGCAAGGACACCTTGGTTTCCCACAGCTTACAGCCTTGATCACACAATCAAGAACCCTGGAAAGAGGTGTTGATCCCTGCCCCTTCCATGTAATTATACCAGAAACCTTTTGGGATACAGATGGAAATAGCGAAAGAAATTGCTGGCAAAAGCTACTGTCCTTTTCCCACAGGTGTGCCTGTGCTGAATTCCCTCTCTGAATGTGAGCAAGGTTGGTGCCAAATAAAGTCTTCATCAGTCGAAGACTTTGGTTGTGCCAGAAGGGTTCTTGAGATAGAGCTGTACTATGGTTTGCTTTGGGCTCCTCTTTCAAGACAGGCTTCTTTTTTGCCTCTTATGATCTAATTCTTTGCACTTGTTTTGTTGTCACAAGATTTTTGTTTATTTAGGACAAGATCCCAGGTGTCATATGGAAGCGTGACTCAGTGGAGCTGCTTGCAGTAAGCCGAGCACAGATAGGGTAAAGGATTGTTTCAGTTTCTCATTTTCTGAGTGGTGCAGAGCCATGGAAACTCTCTCTCCAGGTCAACACTTCAAGAGTGTGTCCCCCAGAACCTCCCTGGGATTCAGAACTCCAAAGAGCAACAATGCAAAGTTTCACAGAACCCCCAGTCCCACTGCAGATCAGATCTCATACAACCAGCTTTGATCTGAAACTGGCTCCAAAGCAGACCCATCACATCTGTTTTCAGACAGAGAAGGAGCCTTGAGCAATTGCCCCAAACCCCTGCAATTCCCATTTTGAAAATAAATCTGGTCAAATATTCCTTGAAGATTACCTGTAAAGGGTTAATTTATAACTGATCATTTAATAAGCATTCTGAAATTAGCTTTTAGAAAGCCCAGCAGCCCTATAGGTTCCCTACCCCATAGTTTTTCATAATTAAAGATGTCTCTTATCCAGGTGCTTGTGTCTATAAGATGCTTATAGGAGCAATTAATTATTTACTAAACCTTTAGCTGTTTATAATGAAAAATTCATAGAAAGTGTGACCATAAACAGACTAAGCTAGGAAATGCTTCAGCAGATGAAGGGAAAAAAAAACAAAACTAAAAGCATTCCATTTCAGCCAGTGTGACTTTTCACCCACCAGATCATGGTGCAGAATGGAAAAGGTCCTTTATTCTACACCAATATATAGGATGCTGCTTGCCATCAAAGAGAGAAGCACCCCATCTCTTTGACAGCACTTTCTTGCTTGCATTAGGTAACTTTGCATGTAGCAGTCAACTCTGGAAAATGTTTAAAACTATTTGCAAAGCTTGTCACATAGCCAGCAACATCCCGATACTGTGCTGTGCAAGAACTTTCTCTTGCAAAACAACTTCTCACCTTCACACAGCACTCCCAGGTATCCCCACTTTTGCAGGGTGTAAAGCTGTTTCACTCTTCCCCTGTGACACCATCTAATCATTTGTTTTTTGTAACTCCCCAGCGTTCCCATGTAATGGGCTTAGGGGGATTGTTTTGTTGGGTATCATGTATTCAAACACAACAGCAAGCATCAAGTGCATAAAAACACTGAGTTTGACTACCCTTTTTTTTTTCCTGAGAAAAAACCTGCTTTTATCTTAAAACATGGGTGTGCTATCAATTCCTCTGTACCATAACCTAGAAGTAACAAGCTACTGCAAAAGATTTGCTCGACTGCCTTCATCATCAAAACTCATTTTTGTCACTGGAGCTATCTGAGAAAAACATCCAAAACACACGGGGTGGCCCTAAATGAATAAAGCAATGGAAGGTCAATTGAAGCATTGTAAAGTTGTTATAAGAAACAGAAAACAAAGGTGTAGGATGTATTTGCAACAGTAAATGCGTTTAAAAATTAAAGGTAACTTCCTGGAAAATATTCTTTTTCTACCCTGATTATCAGGTAAGAGGGATCCAAATTCCAGCAGGAACTTAGTCCATGGCTGATAGGAAATGTGGACGCTTCTTTGTCTCACATTCCTCAAAGCTTGCAAAATCAAAGCTGACCTGACAACAAATATTCAGCATCTCCCAATTTCACATGGGAAAAGAACAGGAGAGAAAGGCACAGGAACCTGACAGTCCTCGAGGTACTAGAGGTACATACAACTGATTTCATCTGTCTTGACCATCTTGACTTTTTTAAGGCCTTTGACATGGTCCCACACATCCTTGTCTCTAAATTTGAGAGATGTGGATTTGATCGATGTACTTATTTACGGATAAGGAATGGATTGGGTGACTCTGTCAAAAAAGTGGCAGTCAATGGCTCAATGC
>RSEF01000002.1:155243734-155268685 GCA_003993805.1 Himantopus leucocephalus | reverse complement strand
GGTCAGCCCTGTTTCTTCAATGGCTGGTGTCCAAGGACAAGTCAGTCTGTTTGTCTGCCTTTCATCCCGATCCTTGGTCCCACTCCGTGCATTCCCGAATCCAGATCCAGAATCCAGTTCCCATCCATCACGAAGTCCAGTCTGGGACTTCCCTAGTGCCTGTCGATGACGTGATTGCTATCCTGGGAGCTTGATACAGTTTTGCATGTATTTCATTTTTTTTTAATTTTATTATTAATATTTCATTAAAGTAGTTTAGTTCCTTCTAAACTCATAAGTCTCTTTCTCTGCCTCCCTCCTCTGCTTGGAAAGAGAGGTCGGGGAGACCATCTGTCATTCACCTCAGTGGCACAGTCCAGCACAAACCACAACACCCATTTACCACTCTTTAGTCACCTTTTCCTTTGAAATTCATTTAGAACTTGATATTCTATGAGATTAGACATGTTCCTCTTATTTTTTTCTTCTTTATCGCTGCTTTTCAGATACTTAATTGAAGAAGAAAAATATGTTGTGAAGTAATAGGACAACTGTGAGTGAGAAACATGAATTCTGCACTTCTTGTTATAAAAGAGCTTATAAATAAGGTAGGAAATTCAATTATTCAAATGACTAACAGGTACAGTACACAGGAGATGAATGAAAATGCGAGGACTGGAAAAAATAGTGGGGTTTTTTTGACATTTTCTCTCTGGTTTCTCAAGAAAATGAGGCTGAAGCCGTTGCACTGTGTGGGTAACTATGAGTACAAATCTGTATGTGTCTTAACTGCCTGCCTCTCTAGAAAGCTGTTGAATGAGAGATCCCACCAGTCACTCCAACCTGGCCTCACTCTTACTCAAAGTTAGAGAATCCACTCCCCCTTATGGATCCACAGGAAACTAGGGTTTATTTTTCATTTGCTCATGAAGTAGCTATTTTGAGAAGTGATGACGTTTCAGTGCCATCACATTGCTGTGAGTGAGGTCACACTGAAAGATGCACTGAAACATGCCATTTAAGTGGAGAATGTTGTTCTTCACCTAAATCTAAAATTGCTCCTGAGTGTCTTTGAGCCATGAGTTCATACCTCCGTGCCGTGAAGGACATCAGAAAAAGTCAGGCTGGCAATTACTTCCAAGTGAATAATTTATTTAACAAATTTAGATACTTCCCTTTCATGAATTGTGCTCTGTGAGTAGAGGAGAACACCATTTTCTTTAATTCATTATGTTAAAAATTCTGCTGAATTTTTTCTGCAAATAGTTCCTGATGTGAAAAATGAGGACATTCCTTCAACAGTCCAGTAATCATAGCGACCACAATTGTCTCATGATCACCAGGTAACATTCCTCCTCTCTTTGTTTTATCCTTCACTTGTTTTATTCCAAGTCTGAAAAAAGCAGAGATCTTCTCTTGTTTTATCTTCATGCATGGTTTAACAAAATGGAGCTAAGCACTCTACATCTCACTGTAATATGAATAATAATTCAGGCTATGATCTCTGTTGTCAACACACATCAATCTCAGCCATTATACAGCTCCTCTAAGAGAGGCAGCAAAGCACCTCACAATATCCTAATAACACTTCCATTAGACACAGGAATTCTAAAATCCCCACTTATTGCTGTGGAAGAAAGGGCCATGTATAGAGTGATTACTTTAGGCATCTGTTGTAACGTTTAACAAGAGTAGCATGCTTCCAACCATCTCACTTAGGTAATAAGCAAGTTAGTGCAGGTCAACAGAATGGATTAAACACCTCAGAAGGGTAGTTCAGAGTCAGCCATGGCATTCCTGTCTCTCCAGTGATGCTTTCAGGACGTTGCACGCTGTCAGTAGGGCTTTGGAACATTCCCAACTGGGAATTCAGCTGCTGTGGGATGACTTTACAGGACTGTTCGTTCCTCATGAAAAATACTTTCTTCCCTTCCCCCCTGCCCCAATCCGCAGAGTTAAGAGGAGTGAGGTGGGGGGAATAAATAAAGTTAACAACTATCAGAGGAAACCTCACAGTAAACCGGAAGAAAGTTGGAAATCCAGTAGGAAGCTTCATTTTCCTGCATGCTTTGCTGTACATTTCACCGCATCTAGCAGGCATGCTGGATCAGGGGTAGTACTTGCAGTTGATCTAGATGATCGTTGTAGGTGCCTTCCAATTGAAATAGTCTATTCTATTCTAGTCTAATCTGTGAAGGCTCACAAATTATGGGAGGGGAGGAAATGTGTTTCTGGAAGCAAACTCTAAGCTGTTGGTAAGAATTATAGAGCAGGACTCCACACGAACATCCTCTGAGCTAGTCCCAGTGCCAACTCCAGACCCGACTAGAAGCAAAGTGCCAATGCCTGGCTGCAAGAAGCTGTGGGAAGAAGGGTAGAGATTTATTTGGATCTGTAGGAAATCCTGGAAGGGATGGAGCAGGACCAACACCAAAACAGATCAACCTTCAGGCACTATAGAGAGGTCCTCATCTAGAGATGGGATGATGGGACAAAGCAACAGGCATAGAAAAGATGCAGCTGGAGATCATGAACCTTCACTTTGAAGAGCACAAGAAGACACAAACTTTCCTTAAGCATAGAAACCAATAAAATGTAGGTAGTAAGCAACAAAGATCAGAGAACAAATACAGAACCATTCAAGGAGCAGTCAGAAAAACTGACAATCAGGCCCAGGCTAAATATGTTTGTGGTTCTTTGCAAATGCTGGGAATTTAACAAATAACTTAGGAGAACTACAATGCTTCTTTTAAATGCCAATGTTCAGTTAAAAGAAACTTGGGGGATAAATTTCATCCACATAGCAACATGGCAATATGCTTATTCACTAGAAAGTCTGCCAAAGCAAACGCAAAAGGGGAATGATCACAGAGGATGTGAATTCAGCATTTTTTTTCCCCAGTAAATGTGTTGAACTCAGGTCCCACAAGTAGTTAGCAGTATTAATCCTTCTGAAGCTCCAGCAGTGCCTCTGGAAAGATATAAGAAGCTGCCAATGAAGCACTCTCCTTGGTCTTCCCTCTGCGTAGACACAGGGACTCATATTATATGTCCAAGGCCTGTCTGTTTTCTCCAGATATTCCAAAACCAGGTCCTGGCTCCAGCAGTCATAAACAGTAAAGTGGTAAGACGAAATTATTTCTTGCTAGCCAGAACATCTATAATTCTGTTTTCACAGGAACATAACAGATGAAGTCTCCAAAAAGTGCAGTTTAGGGGTTTTGTAATTTGCTTTTTAACACAGAATAAAGCCCTCTTTCCTCTTTTCCTGCAGAAAAGTCATTTTGCTAGTTGGTCCTGGCAGCTCCAGTCAGAACCACCTACGTGGCTCTGTTCTATCCCACATAATTTCATGAGCCATCAACAAAGTGCTGCTCCTCACTTTGTATCGGCACAGTGACAATGCTAATTGCAGCCAGACAGCCCAAACGTTCTGCCACCACGGTGTGGAGAAGAGCGTGCAGAGGTTTGAGGACTGACTCAGAGAAGGGGGGAGAGAGGTACTTCTGTCTTCCCTGGAGGAGGATTATTGTCTTAATCAGTTCCAGCCCTTAAGGACCTCTTCCCCGCACTTCATGCAAGCCGGTGGCCCTGCCACAAGCTGTGTACACTGTTAATGGCTACATGAGGCACATCAGAGACCCTAAAGACATGGTTGTTGCTATGCGAGTCCAAAGAGCACATTGCACCTTTGTCTTTCCTGCTTGATGAAAAGCAAGTTTGGGAACGATCTTAGGCAACCTCAACCATCCTTCTTGCAAGCTTCCCGTCCATTCTTCTGACCTTGGCTCAGTACTCAAACTCCCCTCTGCACACAGCTTGGGGGCCCACCCAAGGACAGGCAGATTGCATGAGTATAAAACCCAGCTCAAATTGATCTACAGGGTTGGTTTTTTTCTGTGTGAAAAAGAGCTTGGTAAGAGAAAATACAAAAGCTTTACCTCTAGCTAATGCTGTACCAGAGGCAAACACTACTTGAGATGTCTTCATCCTTTTGCATGTAATAAATATTCAAGCCACATGTCTTTAAGGCACTAGGTTAAGGTGCTTAACATTTGAGTACACATCATTGAAAAAGCAGGTTGGTACTTTAGTACTAACTCATCTCTATTTTTAGTCTTAACACAGCTATAACATCCCCAGAAGCCTGACCACCCTGCTGTGATTAAATATCATACTTGTACAGTGAACTGCTGCCTAGATTTTAGAGCAGGTACGTTTATGTTAAATCTCTGATCAGCATAGTAAACCCTTATTTTCAGTCTAGGCTATTAAAACAGAAGAGCCATTCTTCTCCTTTTTCATATTTAACCATGCAAAGGAATTGTTAATGGTGATTTACATTTTTATTGGAATTAGTGGAAGGACTTATACAAGTAAATTGGGAGTTTTCATGCCTGTCACATCATTGAAAGTTGCTGGGACAATGAGGAAAAGTAATTTTGAATTACTAAAATATTGTGAGAGGGCGAAGAGGAGTCTTCTAAAGATTTAAGATGTGAAATAGCCAGACACAACAGAGACGTGATAAGCACTAGAAGGGGAACAGGGGATTAGACAAGTATGCTCATGGCACTACCTGAAGTATTTTTATTTCTGAATATCTATATAAGTGTTTTAAGTATTAAAGTACTTATTTATTATTTGTATTAAAGTAATTCATAGAAACTTCTGATTAGGACAAAGGCTTTTTGCAGATACATGGTAGGAGATGGGCTGGTCAGAAAGAATATTGTCCAAGTAGTCAGGACAGAACATTTTGACAGAAAAAAGTCTTGTTAGATACATTTTATAAGTGGGGGAAATGAAGCAGAGGAAGACTGGATGTGGCAGACCTCCAGACTGAGGCTCTTAAACTGAGGTGTTAAGATGCAGGTTACTAAATGTCAGCAAGGTACCTAAGCTCCCATTCCAGGTAATGGAGATCTAGACAAGGCAGTCAGTGGGAAGTAGGTGCATCTCAGTATTGTCGTGTGTCCAGGATTGCTCTCTAAGTTGCATTGATCAGATCTCACCCTATTCTGTTGCCTCGGTACAGTAATCCAATTTATTTGCTCTTAGGTATCCTGTCTGTTCTTCACCTTCCTCTCAAGAAACTAAACAACCTCCTCTAGCCCATCTGTTATATCTGACAGCTACATACAGATGTCTGAGATGCACCTCAAATATGTCTCAGATGGTACCAGATAACTGAGGTTAGACAATTGAGTTCTACTCCTCTTGTGACTATCCTGGAGGTTTCAACAGGCGTGTCATCCATGTATAGATACCTTAATTTGGAATTAAATTATACCATTAGGGTTTCCTTTGCGGTTTTATTTTTTGAAACTTGGTGTTTATCACAATAAATATCATGATGTGCAGATCATCTCCATATTCACGTGTCCCACTATGTTCTGGATGGTCTCCTATCGATCCTGCACCATATCAGCCAACCCTGCACAGAAGTCTTACACACTGTGGGGTGCTTCAAGCAAGCAAAGGAATTATGCTGTGACTCAGTTATTTTGGGAATAAAGTTCATCTGCCCAAACACAGCCTCTGGAGTCACTCTGGGTGCTTTGGGTTATCCTGCTGCTACTCCAGAACAGTGCAGTTCCTCTGCCAGTCAGACTTGGTGCAACACATGTTCCTGCCTGTCTTAACACTCTGTCCATGCTCTTACCTCACAGTCATTTAACCAAACCTGAATGCAATGAATTAAGAGGATGCACACAGACAGCTACCACAGCTCCAATGACTTGCAATAATTCATTACATTGTGCTAAATCTGATCATCCCCATCTCCTCCAGCACAATGAAGTGGTCCAGTCCAAATGGCTGCATCTCCTCAGCCTCTGCACTGAGTCTGGCCCCATCCACTCTCCAGTTTGGCAGAAATCCTACAAAATGGCAGGCTGTGAGAAAAAAAAAGCTGTGTGTGGCTGGGAAATTCATGGCTATCACCTCAGAGACTGTCTATGTAGTAAGCTGGGACTGGTGTGCTTTCTGCTACCAATGGACTAAAAATGGAGCACACAGCTGGTATGTATTACTGCAGCTTGCTACAGCCAAAAGCTTTTCCTTTTCTCTTCCATCTAGTCCCCTTGTTTGTTTCAGCCACCTTTTATGTCTCATCCATCGAGAAAAAGGCATCTCAGAGTAGGCACAACCATTTACTTTGTATTTGTACAATTGTCATGGCTGCGGATGAGATGTCTGAACACCAACTTTCTTTATATATCAGTTATTACTGGTGGTTCCTCCAGGCACTGTCCAACCACATGTATCTATATATTAACGCATACTGAGCAAAGTTTTAGGACTGGAAAAATTACTTTAAATACCAGTTCTCCTTTTTTTTGTAGTTGCTCTACCTAATCTATCCTCCTTTGCTCTGAAACATTTAAAACACAAGGCAGCTCCAGTACTGGAGAGAGGGGGACCTATGTGAAGGGAACCCTCTCCTTTCCTCACTCCGTTGCAGATGTTCAGGTTGAGTGTGTAACCCAGCAATGATAGGGGGAATTGGGAAGCCAAAACCAATCCAAAAAGTAATAAAACCCTCTGATTTTTCAGTTGCAAGATAGCAATCACAGTAAAATACTGGCTTCGCTTGGCAGAAGCCTTTCCCCTAGTGTGCCTGCATTACAAGCAAATGGTTGGTAATGATTTGTGTGCATGCAACACTTCTAAGTAATTAAAACAAACCTCTTTCTGCTGCAGAATGCAAATGTGCCAACAAACTAACCCAACCAGGCCAACTTTGTCTAGGCTCAGTAAATTCACTGCAGTGAATATTCCCTTGGAATGTCCAATTGCAAGGCAACAGCTCTAGGAAGCCAGCTGGACTTCCACTTCTTTGAAGACAAGTAACTGTCCTGCTGAGATAGCACTGTGTGTTGCCTACCCTAGCTTGAGTGCTTGAAACACGCGGCATGCTATTAAGTTTTATACAAATTTTATACATCAATTATTGTTTCCAGGGGAAATGGAAACTGTGGCATGAGTTGATGTGGCAGCAGAACTTCATACACTGCTATTCAGCCTCTTTCTTTCTGAAATGAAAAAATCTCAAAATCCTCTCCACTGAAACAAACACTGACATAATTGAGACATCACTTACAATGATTAGAATATGAAGCTTGTGATTTTCCACCTTGTTGGTGAGAGGAGCCCACTTCTACAATGAGAGGTTGCATCGCTACAACTGGGACCACGCACAGCTTGTGACAAGGTGAGGACAACCATGGAAGACAACAGTAGATGTCTCCTTTGTTGGCTTCTGCCACCTGACACAAGAGGTAAACCTCTGCTATTAGCAACTATCTTGGGAGAGGGTGACAGCTGATATCGGTATTTCGGACATTGCCCACACATATAAGCAGTTCTTCCATTTGAGTAGTTTGGATAAGATCAGTGTGGGAGGTAGGAAGACATAATATTTCCCAGGTGAGGAGTATGACCCCTGGAAGAAGTGAAAGGACAAAGGGTGTTCATGTGTTTGCTTGTGTGACAGGTATTTTGAAAGTAACTTTGAACTGGCTTTTTGGTCACAGCTAAGAAGAGAACCCTCACAGACAAAAAACTCCCTACAGAAATTAAATAGAAAGCTTTCATCTGCATGGCAGGAACAATACAATGTTTAATGATCTTTGCTAAGAATCACTGTTTCTTCACATAAGAAAGAAGCGTTTTCCTTTTCCTTCGTATTTGCTATTGATCTTGCCCCTTGTCTTTTTGCCCAATTTGGCATGCATTCGAAATTGTTCATTCATGTGTCTCAGAAGCTTTGATGTCTGTATGGTTTTGAGGAAATTGCAAAATGCTGTTGTAAGTGCATTTTTTGTATTATGGTAATTGTCTATAATATACCAAAGGACAATATTAAAGGAAAATATGCTGTGCACAGTTGCAGACTTGTGCAGAACTCATGACTCAGATGAGCATCACAAAAAATTGTGTTTTTATAGTAAATAAGATAGACGACAGTTAGTTGGTCCAAAAATTAATTTCTTAAAATATGTGTATACACATCTATCTCTCCTATGATCAAATGCAAGCAAAAATTAGGTAGCAACAGTTTTGTAACTTTAAGAAACATGGACAGAAAAATGAGGAGAGAGGGATTTTCTTAACCTCAGATGAAATGTTCACCTTTCAACTCTTCCAACACACATCTCTAGCAGGCATCCTCTGACGAACCTGCTGTCATTGTCAACTCACTTCTACTGCCAAGGAAATCACTTGCAAAAGTAATTTAAATGCCGAATAGTTATCAAGGTTATTATAAAATTACAGGAATTAAGCTAAACCACTGTCCTTATTTTCTTCTCTGCAGCAGAATTTCTCACATCTCCCTCTATAGTCCCCAATTTATTAACACATTTTCCCTTAGATATAGCAAGATTTATTTCAGCTAACTACAGCTATCGAAAAGCTAGGCTTGGCTTTCTAAGATTGCCCTTTAAGCTCATGCTATTTTCAACAGAGAAGGACTTAAAAAAAAAAGAAACACACTTCAGAAGATAATTCATACCCTGGTTTTATATGCTTCTGTTTTGGTGGGATGAATTGCCCTTTGAAATTGATGATTCCTCTGCGTTGTCTACAGGGTGAACATAGAAGACTCTCTTAAACCATATATCTACCTCTTAAACGGTTAAATGAATTCTAATCTCTAGCTTTCTCTCTATTCAGGTCCCAACACTATGTGCTGCTTGGCTTATTCTCCCATCTCTCCACCAATTATCTGTCCACTTACGAACTGATCTCCTGGGTAATCAGTTCCAGTCCTCAATCATCGCAGGAAGTCGTGTCGTATCACCCCAGTCACGCATTTATCAAACTCCCTCTTAAAAGCAGTTATGTGATCTGTACCCACTACTCCAAGTGAACAGCTGATCTGCATTAATCTTCTTCCTCTAAGGCTTCTTCTAATTCCCTGCCTAACCATATTTATGATCAGTTTATACCCCATTTGTGCTTTAGCTTCTATCTCTTCCTGGAATTTACCTGCTTGTAGACATTTATAAGCAATAATTACATCCTCTGCTAGTTTTCATTTTGCTAGTCTGGAGAAAGCAAGCTTTTAATTTATTTTTTTTTTAAGGTAGTTTCCCTATTCTTCCATTCTAGTAACTCTGTTCTAATTTTAATACCTTTCTTGAATAATGCTGATGAGATGTGTACTTTGTATTCCAGGTTTATATATGGAGAAATCCCACCTAAAACATCCCAGTGTGCTTTTTCCTGACAGCCTTGCTCTGGTGGGTCACAGCCATTGTGAGACAGCTAATATGTCTGCATCTTTCCTCTCCTTTGTTTTCTNAGCTAATATGTCTGCCTCTTTCCTCTCCTTTGTTTTCTGCTGAGAAAACTTCATCTTACAACAGACCTTCAAAACTTCTAAGCCTTCCTCTAAATTTCATCCTACGGCAGTTTTTCCAGTTTTGCGACCATAAATTACTTTTGTATGTTAATCCAATACTTCTCTACCTTGATAACGAATCCCAAATTTTTTGTCATCACCTACTTCTGATGACATGGTCGTNTGCTGAGAAAACTTCATCTTACAACAGACCTTCAAAACTTCTAAACCTTCCTCTAAATTTCATCCTATGGCAGTTTTTCCAGTTTTGTGGCTGTAAATTCCTTTTGTATGTTAATCCAATACTTCTCTACCTACTTCTGATGATATGGTCACATTTTTATGCCAATATCCTTGGAAACAATAGATTACATGAGCTGCAAGAATTATCTTTGAATAACTAATAGATAAATTCATAGAAATGGTTTTGCAAAATTCTAAGTTGATTATATACTGATTTTTTAGGATAGGAACTTTAATGTGGAGCCTATTAGATACCCACTGAAAAGGGTATCTGTTTTTTTTTTAAATGCCATACTACAGGAAAGAGTTCATATATATGACATACGAACTCTGATCTTTCCAGTTTGTGACACATCTCAATTCATTTAGTTGAGAAGAAGGTTTTTGTTGAAATGTTGCTGCGTTCTGGTGACTAGAACAAGACAGAATGAATAAATTTGTCACTAGTCACCTTAAAGAAGATTGGATATATATCTTTTGGAGGCAAATAATAATAGTCTGCTAACCTAGATCACACACTTGCTCTCATATTTCCCTTAATTTCACCAAAAGACTTCCTGAACAAAAAGAACTACCTTTGCTTTATTTATTCATAATCCTACTATTGCCTCCTTTTATCATCTATCATCAGTTGTCTCTGAATTCCACTCACTTTTAATATCTCTTGACCAATTTAAACCTCATAATTCTCTTATTAATTTTAAATTATAGGAACCAAGACAATCCATTCAGGTCTTTTCTATAGAAGAGCTGACTGCCTTCCTTTGCATTTTGGACAAGTTCTTCCCTTCCAAAATATGCCATATAGGGAATCTAGTCTTGTAAACAACTATATATATCTGTCCCAGCTGGCCTACAGAAAATAAAGTATCACAGAATCACAGGATAATTTGAGTTGGAGGGGACCTCTAGAGGTGCCTAATCCAACCTCCTGCTCCAAAGTGGTTAGACTAGACCAGGTTGTTCAGAGGCATGTCCAGTCAAGTTTTGAATGATCTTTTACGTGGCCATGGGACCTGCGAGATTCACTGGATCTCAAATAAAAGCATTCTCATTAGCTTAAAAAAGCACCAAAAACCAAAAAAAAACACCCACCACATACTTGTAGAAATTTAGAGAATGCTAAGACAGAGAATGCTCTGTCTAGCTGTCTGCTTGAATATGACAAATATATATGTACATATCACACACATCATGTGTATTTGAGGGAACTGGGGTTGTTTAGCCTGGAGAAAAGGAGGCTCAGGGGAGACCTTATTGCTCTCTACAACTATCTGAAAGGAGGTTGAAGAGAGGTGGGAGTTGACCTGTTCTGTCAAGTAACAAGTGATAGGACAAGAGGAAATGGCTTCAAGTTGCACCAAGGGAAGTTTAGATTGGAAATTAGGAAGAATTTCTTTACTGAAAGGGTCATCAGGCATTGGAACGTGTTACCCAGGGCAGTGGTGAAGTCCCCATCCCTGGAGGTATTAAAGGGTCATGTAGATATAGTGCTCAGGGACGTGGTTTAGTGGTGGGCTTGTCAGTGTTAGGTTAATGATTGGACTAGATGATCTTACAGGTCTTTTCCAATCCAGGAGATTCTGTGATTCTGCATATATGTATACAAAAATTTAAGAAACATGAGGAAGAAAGAACTGAATCAGTGCTACTCTGCATCTAAAACATATTTTGCAAACTCTACTGAGTTTAAGAAGATATGCCACAGAAACCACTTCCTAAATGTGCGTGCACCAGAACTGTGAATCTCTCTCCCTTGTGCTGCATTAAGTATGGGCTTTTTTATGATCTATCATTTTTTTAAGTCTTCATTTTACCTTTCATTAAACATTACAAAATGTGTCTCATCAGAAAGCATTGTTTTTTATGGCAACATTTCAAGCTCAGTAACTGAGGAGACTTTATTCTGCATCTGAATATGATCTCCATTTTTCTTTTAATGAACTATTTTTATAGTGCAAGTGCATAAACAAATAAGAAAATGAGTGAGCAAAGATGCTTAAGGTGTTTTTATAGGAACAAGCTTAATTAATATCCAGCTTTCAAGGGGAGCAATTTGGAATCTGTGTAACTTTTATTTGCAGACATTAAGAAGAAGCTATAGGGCAATTAGCAAGACCTTGGTTCTGGAAAGCTAGCTTGAAGTCTATTGCATCAGTCTGAAATTGAGCCTTCCATCAAATACTGCTTCCATGCAGCTGTTCAAGGGAAAGTTCATCAAAGTTTTATCAGGAAGAGAAACGTGGCTATACAACTCAAGTGAGGAGATGAGTGGTTCACTAAACAGTTTCGGCTGACCCATGGGAGTTATTAAACCATAGTATCTCTGAGTGTTGGACCTGGGACTCGAGCAAAAACAAAAGCAAAAACCCAGCTACAAAATCTGTCTACTTAGCTTAAAGCTGATAATTCTGCGTCCCCCTGCTGTCTAGATGTACTGTCCTTTAAGAAAGTGTCTCGCCTTCCTCATGTGAGCAGAGTAAGGAGGAAGGGGTCTACAGTTTCTACCATCGTTATGACCTTGACTGAGACTGAGCTGAGTTCCACTGTGGCTGACAAAACCTGCTGTGGCTTTCTCCTGCATATCCCAACCCAAGTGTTTAACAGCCCTACGACCAGATCTACCTCCTATATAATTTCTAGGCCAAAGAAACAAGTTAGAAAAGAAGACACTTTTTAGTTTGTTTTGCAGAATTTCTCTGCTGACAGCATCTGATTCAACAGTAACACATTCCTCTCTCTTAATAGGAAGGGTTTCTTTGAGTAACTTTAAGTCCCATTTGTTTCATTACGCTATGGTGCGGGAGACTCATTAGTACTCCAAAGAGCAGCTTTGACTGTGTTGTGGTCCTTAGCTTTTCTCTCCAAGCACTGTTCATCATCAAGAACAGCCATTCCACTGAATTATTAGTTTCTGCTATACATAAGCTACTTCTACTTGGCATCAGAATATCTAATTTTTTTTTCAATAGCTAAAAATTTAACTGATCAAATGAAAACACTAAGCCATTTCAATTATTTGAAAAGAATAGCCAAAGATGCCTCTAAAATCTGGGCTGTACCAATTAAATCATGATGCATGATGACTTCAAAGATATGACCGCATTAGCTTATATAGGAAGAAAATATTTTCAAGCTTAATTACTGATACTTTTTAACAAACTTGGCAGCAAATCCAATTTTAACAATAACTAACTGCACAGTCATTAATCCTGGAACTTAAGCCAAATGTAGTCTTCCATACTGAGGACATCTGTGATTGTCTCCTTTGGAATTTGTTCTCTGTGCATCTTATATAAGTGTAGGAGAAAACTTCCAACTCTGATTCTTTTGTTTTATTTACAGCACATGAGAAAGCAGGCTTGGAAGCCTGTCAACTAAAGTTTAGAGGGAACAGAGAAGGGGAAAAAATAAATTCTAAAAATAGTTATGATTAACTTGTTTCACTGAAAAAAGGAACAGAAAAAAAACCACATTGTAGTCTTCATTTGCACATGCGTAAAAGACAGAAACATGCAGAACGTAGTTAGACCAAAAAGCACCTAACAAACATTTGTTTATTGCTGGATGCTGATGTTTGCTCAGAGCAATGGTAGTCTCCATTCTCTGTTCCTTGCAGTTAAAAGAAGCCCTTTCCCAAAATCCTGCTCCTTCCCCAAAGTCACACAAATCCTCTTCCGCTTCCAAGGAAGTCACCAGCTCACGCCTCCCTTGAACCCAGGTCCTCGCTTATGTATATCAGTATCTACTGATCTATTCGGATATTTTAGTTCTGAAAAAGAAGAATATCCTCTGATTTCATGCTGGCTCACCTTGCCCTCATCACGGTTCGCTTAATGGTGAAGGAAAGGAGTATTTTTAGGTACTGAGGAAACGAATAGTGAAAGAATATGCAAGATTTCCACACTATTCCTTCCTGAGTTAATGCCTAAATGCTTCTCCGAAGCATGCATAGATCAAGGTTTCCCACTTACACTTCTGCTTTTATATCTTCTATTTACTACAATATATATAGTTATTGCCACTGAAAAAAAGTGTGAGGCATCTAACTTCAGATGGTGCCCTTAAATGGTGCTGACAGTGTACTTTACTTGCTAAAACCACAAAGCGGAACAAATAAAAAGAGCTGTTGTAAGACTAGCTAAAGAGGTTCAGGTACTTGCCATAATCATTTTGCAGCTGGAGATAAGCCTGAAAGAACATTAAAGTTTCACAGGGGAGATGTGATGTGGAGTTGATCATGTCAAAAGGTTAAAAACGTTTTTTTTTGCTTATGAGTATGGAGAGTAGACTGTAAGATATGTATAAATCATTCATATTCTATTAAAATAGAACTCTGATTCACTTTTTGAGAATTTCAACAGATTACCATACTGAGGTACACTTTCTGTCCAGCTTCCACTCTTCAGTTATCCATCTTCATTACTCTATTTCATCCTTTTCAATATGATCTCCACATCATTTTTGAAAGCTCAGCACTTTGCAACTTTCATTTTCTGGCACTACTATTTCTTTCTTCTTTTCAAATAACTGTCAAAACATGTTTCTTCACTTCTGAAAGCCTTTCCCTTTTTTTGTGATAAAACTTCAACACAAACTGTTTTGGTAGAAGAGTGCAAAAGTACTGCAGAAATCAGATTCTTTTTAATAATTGAATAATTATAAAATTCTTCGAACAAACATACGTTTGATGCTCCAGATTATTGCCACTATGAAATTATAATGTCAAAAGCATTCATGTCATTTATCAACGAAAATTAAAGAAACTAGATTACATCATGGAAAGCATTAAAAAAAATTATAATTTGGGATATTAAAAAAAAATACTTTAGATTGAGTTAAATTGGGAATTAGTAATTTTGAGAAGGTACCATTTTAAAGAAATTCAGAGCATGATGTTGGAAAGTCAGGAACCTGGTTCTAATTCCGGTATTCTGGGATACAGTTCTTGGGAAAAGTTGGATCTGTGGAGGTTAATTTTTACGTTATGTTAGGCCTAACTTAAGTCATCTGAGTAACAGTGCCCACACTTCTTATTGCTTTTGAACCTTGGGTCTTCATGCACATTCACTCGTAAAGTTTATACATTTCTGTGGTGTCACGTATTACAGTAACGAAAAATGCTGGTATCGTACACGGGCATAATATGAATGCAGAGAGAAATTCTATTGCATAAAGTGTCTGTCATTATTTATACTGAGCATTGAAGTTATTTCTAGCGTGGGTCAGGCCTACCTTTTTAAATATTTTACTGCATACATTTGACTAAGTAAAATATTCATGAATATATTTCAGAATAATCGAATCTAATTTAGACTCTAATTTAGAGCTCTGCTATTCAACAGGTAGGATTCTTCATATTCTGCATAGTTGTGAATTGAAGAACTGTTTCCTGCTCCAGAAAACATTTCGGAATGTTAAATAGATTGTACTGAAGAAGTACAACTCATTATTTTCCTATGAATGTATCTCAGGCATCCAAGCAGGATGCAAAAAAAAACATGCCACGTGAGCTAACACATACGATGAATAGTGATGATTTGAAGTGAACAGTTTGCAAACAGTGCACAGATTGAAAAGTTTTCATCAACAGTATTTAGCAAAACCTTATAAATAACATAGATAGTCATGAAAGTCAGGAAACATTTCTGAATTAAAATGAGACTTAAACACATGAAGGGTTTGGGCTGGCATCTCCTCCTTTATTGCTTGTCCCTTTAATTGTGCTGGATCTCCGTTTCTCAAGATGGCGCTTGGTGTAGCAACTAAATGTAATAAATTCACGCCAAAGGTGGAATTTCTTTTTATGTATAATATGTGGGAAATGAAAGTGATTGTACAATGCAGGATATCCCTGTGTCCAGTGTCTAACACCACATTTCTTGTAATAGAAAGCACATGGACTTTCTAAGCCCCAACAAAAGGAAACAAATCAGAGGAAAGACCAGCATGCATTACAGGTTTGGGTAGCCTGGCTTTTCTCAAGCTACATGATCTTGGTGGCAATGCCAGGTGCCAGCCATGAGAACACTGCTACAGGCAGCAATCCTGGGTACATACAAGGCTCCTTTAATTTTAGGGATTGCTCCATTGCTTGGAACAGACCACTGAGATTGAAAAATTACAGAATCATAGAATCATAGAATGGTTAGAGTTGGAGGGGACCTTAAAGATCATCTAGTTTGAACCCCGTTGCCGTGGGCAGGGACACCTCCCACTAGACCAGGTTGCTCAAAGCCCCATCCAACCTGGCCTTGAACATTTCCAGGGATGGGGGATCCACAACTTCTCTGGGCAACTTGTTCCAGTGTCTCACCACCCTCACAGTAAAGAATTTCTTGCTAATATCTTATCTAAATCTACCCTCTTTCTGTTTAAAACCGTTACCTCTCATACACCTGTAATAGAGTCCCTCCCCAGCTTCCCTGTAAGCCCCCTTTAGGTACTGAAAGGCCACAATAAGGTCCCCCCGGAGCCTTCTCTTCTCCAGGCTGAACAACCCCAGCTCGCTCAGCCTGTCCTCATAGGAGATGAAGACAAGCAGCACCCTGAGATACCACAGGATGTAAGCAGTGGTATCCCTTTCACGTTTAATTCTGCTGAATTCCCCCCCAGACTCAGTGCTGAGGAGGCCAACGTTCTGACTCTACCATCACAGACACACCGGGAAGCAATCAGGCACTATCCAAAAGCTGCAACAAACAGCTCGTTTCAGCAGTTTGCCAGCTTGACTTTCATTTCAAGGTGAAAGCAATGAATTGGGCTCTGACAGCACTGACTTCAGTTTGGTCTCAACGATGTGGGGACTGATGTGGCAATGGGAACACTAGCAGTAAAACTGGTAAAGCGTTCAAGGACTTGTAAGGTTGTCAGGGCTTGAATCTAGAGCCCCAGTTAGTTCTTAATGTAAAGCTGATCAGAAAATCCTCCATTTTTTACTTAGATTTTGATGATATCACAAACTGTAAATGTGTACTATCAATTGTGCATACCTAAGCATTCGTTATGTTTCTTTTTTTTTTTTTAGCTTTTTTTAAAGTCTGATTCATCTCTGAGACTGACACAGTGTTTGAGTTGGATGAAATGAAGGAGTTCCCCAGGAAGATATGAATAACCCCCCCACACCTCCTCTCATTGTACAACATCAGCATCTATTTCTGCTGCTCCTCACTCAAAATGATGCCAAGAAATGACAATTCAACCATCGATCCTCTACAACGGGCATTTTGTAGAAACAGAAAATGGGTCTCTTCTTGAACATTACGGTAAAATAGATGGAATTACCAATACATATATCTGGACTGGGAAGATCCTGTCAACCACAAGGAAACAGAATTATTCAGCATTTTAGCCATCCTAATCTGCCTCCCTAAATTTCTGTTACATTTTCACCTGGATAAAATATTTGCTTATGCAATGTCTGCTATGTGAGGAGGAGATCAAAGAGCAAAGTCCCATCACAATGTTATGTCTCCAATCCAACCAGCAGAAAAGATTTTGATCTCAAATGCGATGAACAGTACCTTATCACTCATGAATTTCTTCACAAAGGCAGCAAACCAATTCTAGAAAAGCTCAGAGTTTTAATCAATGTATGGAATTTGCCTCAGGCAGCCGCAGGAGTCTGTCTCAGAGCTGGGACAAGAGCAAGGAAGCATATCTGTGAAAAAAATACCAGGATTTTTTTAACACAAATTTACCATAAAAATTCTCCAAGAACTTAACAGGAAACTTTGAATGGATTCATTTCTCTGCAGTCTAGGGCACAAATGGTAAGACAAGGTTGGCATAAAATTGCCTTAATGCATTCTATAGACCTGGTTGTGGTCATCCCTCTCTGCATGTGAGTATGTTTATTTGCCTCAGGGGTTTTTATAGTGCTGTTGGCCTCATGTTCTTGAGGCTTCAGATAGTTATTTATGAGACATTCTTCAATTTAAAATGAAAATTTGCAGAGCAAATCGTACACTTGATGAGTACCTCCTGCTTCCCAAAACACCTTCAAAATGTGTATATATATATATATACACACATTTCCAGGTGGTAGGAATTAACCTGGTCTCTGCTAAACTGGTTGATTTAAAATGCATAAAACATCACAGGAGCTCAGGAGAGAGCAAGCTAATGAATGTGGTGTTATATGCTCAGATTCCTTCTTCATCAATATTTATTTGCTTTCCCTACCCCGCCTTCTGTGACTAAAAGACTTTTAAAAGCCTTTCTTCATTTTAAAGACAAGTCTGAACCAAACTCCCACTCCAAATGAGAGTCTACCCCTCTGTCTCCCGCATCTACTTCCAAAGTACAAAAGTTGTTCATGTCATTGCCCTTCATTGCATAGAGGCAACTCAGTGAAATGGCTGTTGGAGACCTTCGAGTAATACCAATTTAGCTCACACTGAGTGGCTAGAACAAATCGTATCTTCATTTATGGTATCAAAGGATCCATTGGGAATTGTTTCTTTAATTTTGTTGCTAAGGTAATACTTGAACTTCTACCCCTGAATACCCCTGACTTCATACCCTAATCATTCCTTGTGTGTGTGGAAGCTTCTGATGTTCAATACCAGCAAGCTGCCTAGACCTGTCCCCTTCCTATGCTCAGCTACTTGGGGCATGGCCACCTCTGTCTCTGTGTTTAGAAATAAGACATCCTTCAGGCTGCATTGATACAACTGCAATCAGATGCTGCAATTGCTTGATGCTGTTTCATGCTAGCCTAACCAAATTTTCCATTTTTGCCATTGCAAGCACCATAGTGCTTTAAGTGAGAAGAGGTCCATGCATTTATGATGATGCACTTATCCCTGGAGCCTGTATGGCAACTTGCAGTTCAATGATTGACTTATTTTTTGATGTCATTGCCATGGATTTTGGGGTCCACGGTGAAATTCCTTCTGTGATAGTTTCCCATCAAGACAGCCCAGGTTAGAAGAGCAGTTCTTACATGCTCTGCCCCATATGGGTTATGGTCTGTTGGTGGAAGCTTCAGTTATTTTCCCCACACACAGTTGCACAAGGGCTGGCATCTGCCAGCCTTGATTCATGTGCCCAAGCCTCACCTATGGCCTTGGGCTTAATGCTTACCACGGGCTGAATCCAGGCTTTTAGATAAATCGAGCTGGTAGAAAGCACTAAGCACAAGGGCTTAAGTGAGACCGAGACCACCTAAATCAGACCAGTGCCTCTCCAGACAGACGTTGAAAGGACGATGTCTCTTGTTTCCTGACCGAGCGTCTAGGGAGGACCTTAACACCCTTAACACCTCCTCTTCTGGGAGCACACCAGGAACTTCCTATGCTGAGAAACCTGGAGCATAAGTCATGCCCCAAACAAGATATTTACCCCACCTGCTTCCAAGTAGCAATTAAATAACCTCTTTAGTCCATAAAAGATGTTCCCCTTATGTTTTGTTTATATTACATGCCAGGTTTTTTGCTGCTTATAGTTTCAGGACTGTAAAAAACTCTTTTGCCCTGGAAAAGGCTTCCCCAACAGAGTAAAAGCTTAGACTGAAAACAGTTTTCAGATCTTTCCCCATTCAGTGATCTGGAGCGTTCAGCAACGTGGAACGTTACAGTTTGTCACCATTATCAGAGGATTTATTAATTGACTTTTCTGACAAGGTTACCCAGTGGTTACAGCCACCTTGTAATGAAGGTGTCAGTTCTTACAGAGTGGAGAGTAATGATAGACCCTTTTGAATGCCTGTTTCTGAATGAAGAAGGACAGTTTGACAGACCTTCACTCCAAGTAGCTTCAGGTTTATGAAAGGAGAGGTCATCCAGAGTCTGTCAAGGAACCAGCTGAACTTAAAGCTCTGGGATGCTGTCGCTGTGAATTAACCAAGTTGTCTCAAGCAAAAGCACACCATTTCCAGTGATATAGATTATGGAGAAGAACATAGAGACGTTTCAACCCTAAAATAAACTGCAAAACTTTCCTTTGTTTCATAGGTAAGCTTTTTGGTTCCAAGATTTTAATCTTCTGTCCATCTTCAGAGACTTAACAAAAAACTTAACAAAAAAAAAAGGGTAAGTTTCTTACTAAAAGATAAGTTCTTTCCACTGTTAAAATATTAAATATGTAACTGATGACTGAAAAAAGACGAATTTCTCCCATAGTGGCTGCTGTACAGCAATCCCTTCAAATAATTTGAAGTACATCAAGAAAAAAAATGAAAGAAAGGAAATTTAAAATACTTCAAGTGAAAAAGTCAAATGACTTCTAGGAAAACTCCCCTTTATTCCTCTCACATGCACAGAGATGCTTCAGAGGGAAGTCTTTGGTTTAACGAGTCACTTGCTAGCACCAGCAAACTCTCTCAAGGCAAGAAAAAAATCAATCCACTTCGGGATTTTAGGTCAAGAGGTTTTTTTTTTAAATTATTCCCATGAGTTATTTTGATGAAAACAAAGGAGTGAAGGGAAAAAAGTAAAAGAGAAGCCATGCAAACTTTTGTCTGATCCTCACTCGTGCACTTGTGTCTCAGCTTAGCCTGATATCTGACTGCCATGCCTCGATGCTAGTGCTGCTGGCACCAGGCTGTTTGGTTCTGGGTAACTTCCCAAGCACATTGTGCCAGTTTTGTCCTTGAATTGTATTGCTTCCAAAGCTAGATGAGACACAGCCTGGAAACCGTCAGACACCTGTGAGCTGGAGCCCTTCTTCATGGATTTTCTTTCAAGCTACTTAGGCTGGTCACACTTAGCTGCGTTAACTCCTCTGTCTGGTTTGTTTCTTGGGTAGATCCAGAGCCCCTGCGTGATGTTTTACTCTTTCAAGGAGAAGGAAATGTGGCCTTCTCTCCCAGGTAGGGCTCACAATCTTCAGGCAATATTTAAAAGCACAAGGATGCCAGTTTGGGCTGAGTTCCTCATATGCTTTTTGAAGGTCACTGTAGCACCTTGCTCTATCCATGGTGTCCAAGAACCCCACAAAAAAACAGCTCTCTCATGTATTCACATTGGGAGGGTTATACAGGAGCAAAGGTCCTCAGAAGAGCTTCTGCCCCTGTCATTGCAATGCTGCAGCTTCAGGAGGAATTCACTAATGCCCTTCCTGATCAGAGCTGCTGTTGCAGGTTGGTATCATCCAAAGAGGGCTTCCCTATCTAGAGCCTATGTATCTCACCCAGATCCTGGTTACGTGCACCACTATCACTTTACAAGTGGAGAGAAGAGGCCAATGGGGCTGAGTGAGGAACCAAAGGAGGAAAAAACCCCTTTTCCTCTCATTGTTTCAGCTGCACCTACAGCCTGCACTGCCCCACTGCCCGTGACCTCTGAGGAGTCAGTGTCTATAACCTGCTCTGTAACTTTTTTCCCCAAGAAAGCATCACTGATCATATTCCTAGACAGGGCATTTCACTGGTGCTTGAACAAGCCCCAGGTGTTCTTTTTATGAAACAGAGGTGGTGTGATGGAGGAAGAAAAATAAAGAAAACGCTGAGCCATTGATAAGAATATTTTCTTCTTCCAAAGATGAAGCCTAGTGAGCATTCCTGTAATCACCAGTAGGAGAGCTTTTCCTCCAGTTTTCTGAAAAAGACATGAATATGATACACTGGAGTCTGCAGTTCCCTTCACTCCACTTTGCATTTCCCTTCCAGCCCTGTAAAACAAGACATTTATTTTCTAAGATCATCAAATTTTAATTCTTTTAATAATCAAATTACCAGCAAAACTAAATGTGACAGGTCCATTTCCAACCTTTTTAATGATCCTCCCATTTTGCCATCCACAGTTGCCTGCCTTTATCACTTTCTCCCTTGTGCCTTGGCTCTGACACCTACGAGCCCCAAAGGCTTTATTTATGTTAATTAACAAGGAAGTTTCCTTCCAAGTGAATAGCCAGATTACCTGACTCTTGATTTAATGGCAGAGTCAGCTTCATATACTGTGATTTACAGTTAAAAAATATGAACCAAGAGAAAAGTGTCCATCTGAAGTGCTCGAGCAGACAGCACTACATCCCCAAGTTGGGGTATTTCAGCTCCGGCTGATGTCCCACACATGAAGCAGGTACGCATTTGTGCAGTCACCCATTTATTTTCCCATTTATTTGCAGATTTCCTCTGCAGCCTCAGCTCCCTGCACATGCCTGGTATGCCTCTTCGTGGCATTGCTCATTCTTCATCTCTGGGCAGCAACTTAAGGATGCAGCCTGCCCCAGAGACACTGGGCAAAACGAAGCTGTGCTGTGGGTGGTGCAGTGCGTTTGGAACACAGGCAGAAGGAGAAGGCAGCTTGACAAAGTCACTTACACTGGATTTTATGGAGGGAGATTTTACAGATTTAGCAAAACTTCCCTCTCTCGTGGCCCAGGGTATTTGCTGGGGAAGCGTGCTATTTGCATGCGCGCTTCAGAGGACTAGAGGTGGGGGGAGGATCCGAACAGTCAAATGGGAGGCTCAGAAGTAGGTTGAAAGCTGAAGATACATATTTAAGGTCTCCACGAAGACTCAACATGCACAAATCCAGGCACTGCAATTAAGTCAGCATGCACAGTTACTCATCCATTAGTCACTCACTGGCTTTTCTAAATGCATCATGGCTGGAAGTCCTTCCATTCCCCTTGTGTAGGAAACTACCCAGTACTGATGTATATGCAACATTTTTCTGCTGCCTTCTACGGCTCAGCCATATGAAATAACTCAGCATGGCACCCTTTTTTATTAGGCGGGCCAACAAAGGTAGAGGTCTTTATTTGGCTGGACCTGTTTTTAGGACATGAGACATTTCTTATCCGCTGACACACCTGCAACCCTGACATTTCCATCTCATCCCTCCATGTCCCCAGCATAGCCAGCTGTTAGCACTGAACAACCTCTCATTGAATCATCTGTAGAAACAGCATCAGTTAACATCATCAATTGGAAGTAAAGGTCTAGCAAATTAGGTAGGAGCATTGTGAAGGTCAATGTTCATGACAACATGCGTGCTCACTTCCCTCATCTTCCACCCCAGGACCAAAGCTGTCTTGAACCTCCAGCACAGCATGAGAACTTGGTAGCATGGTTCTCTGGTAATGAACACTCGTCAGAGATCTGATACATTCACAACTGCTTTTCATGATGCTGTTACAGACAGTATCATTGTTCCCTTTTCTCTTGCTCCTCTTGTATTCCTTCATACATATATGGGAATTTCTATGAGGTGCAGTTTTGAAGCCATCATTGGTGGTAGGGAGTACTGGGACCATTACAATGGAGACCGTAATAAGTAATTCCCAGAGAAGCAGGGCTGCAAGAATACCGTATGCACCCAGGAAATTCCAGCACACACATCTGCAATGCGTACCGGGGATGAGTGGAAAAGATAAAACATCAGAGATATGGTCTTCCTGAACATTGCTTGCTTGACTAACAGCTAACATTACCTTCATCCATAACATCTGCCTAGCAACAAAAGAGCTTCCAGCTTCTCCTGATGGTAAATCTCAGCGCAAGCTGTGCTTTTCTGGGTATCTCGCAGAAAGGTCATTGCCAGTGGACACATAACGGGCATTAGCGATTCTGAACATTTTACCAACCTCTCTTAGAAGTGCTGCATAAGTCAAACAATGACCTGTTTAGCTGTGCTGTGCCCCTGAATGAGAAAAGCATCAACAAACTGGAGCATCAGTGCCTGGAATAACAGAATACCTTTTTAATGATTTATGATTCGAGCCAGCAAACTTGCTAGCCAGATGGATCTGCAACTGAACAAACCAAGGCTGACCTGAGGCTACAGAACCTATGTCAGCACACTGCAGAGGTTTTACTGGAGATTGATTGCGTTATCTCATTGCCACATAATCACCCAGTTAATTTTTAAGACTTTTTTTATTTAATTTTTATTATCACTTAATCTGGACACTCTCTGTTCACTTTCTCATCTGATGTTGATATATCAGCTTTCAGAGTTCAAATCTTCTAATAACTTGCTGCAAGATATTAGGCTTCATTATGTATTTTTGCTTCTGAGAACAGCAGGTAAAATTTGCAAAGTCATGGGAGACAGATAGCAGACTGAAAAGACAAATGAGGAGCAAACTCCCTCTAACCAACTAGAATTGTACCCACAGCTTAGAAGATATATCGGATGATTTCAAAGTTGCTGTACCAACAGCTAATGGAAGAAGATCAATTTGTATTTACTTATTCAGAGTACTTATGTTAATACAATATTAACTGGACTCTTTCTTGCAGAACGTATTTCTAACAATTTTCTATATAGAAAGAAAGAAATAATTTTAAAAATATCCACTTTCCCTTCTTTATTTTAACTTCTGAGACAGTATCTGAAGACAACCTGTTAAAAAGGACATTCTCTATCTAAGGTTGCATGTATGGGCTAAAGGGCTCATACCCTTCCTTATCAGTGTGTTACCTGATAAGTATTATGCTTTATTTGCTCATGGCATCCTTCAAATAAATGATTTTATTTCAGCATTATTCTGTTTACTCTTACTCTCTTTATAAATTATATACTTTCATGCCTGTGTATTGAAAATTTCAGGTGACCAAGTATCAAATGACGAATGCAACACATTTGTCTGACTTTCTGGGCAAACATCCTGCTTTATTCACAAATACTATTTTACTTTCACAAATATAGTCATCAAAATGAAGCCCCTTTTAATCATTACTCGCAAATAGTGTGTATTATAAGACCATGCTTTCAGGTAAACTGAGATCTACTGGAAAACTTGCAATCCGTTCTGCTGCCAGATTCAGGATACAGAATCCCAGATACTCATTCCATCTGGTAAAACAGAAATAAATAAATTAACTCCTTATCCTTCAAAAGAGGGCATCTTTGAAGACCTTCTACACAACAGTGTACAGAAGAGGATGAAAGGAGTGTTTGACACTTATAAATGGATGTGGAAGAACTGGTCAGGATTTTCTTAATGGTACACTTCGCACGGTTACTGTTCAATAAGGTTTCCCAGGTCTCAGCTGTGAGTCAATGAGTAAACACAAAGGTATCATATCAGGGTACAAGTGAGACAAAAGGGAAACATTACCACATAACTAATTGCCTGTGGGGTAGGAAATTCACTGTAAAAGTGTATGAAGCTGCAATTTACTGCTGTATCCAAGCTGATATTCCAAGATGCATCTCTTTCACACATTCCTTTGAGAAAAATTTATAAAAGACTAGTTTGCAAAACACTAGCAAAAAGAAAGCCAAGAGATCCTTGACACATTGTGAAGCATGATTTTTATTTTACAGCCAGGCCCTTATTATCCTCCTACCCTTCCCTCATCAGAGTACACGAGTTTCAAAGGGGTCTTTGAGACAATGTATGCTGCAAGTGAGGAACATGTTCATGGAACATGAGGATCTGCTCATGGAACAGATCATCCTCAGTGCCATTACATGGCACATGCA
>RSEF01000002.1:155229862-155243634 GCA_003993805.1 Himantopus leucocephalus | reverse complement strand
TCCTTCCCTTCCCTTCCCTTCCCTTCTTTTTCCTTTTCTTTTCTCTTTTCTCTATATTTCTCTCTTCTCTTCTTTCTTCTTTCTTTCTTTTTTCTTTCTTTCCTCCTTCCTTCCTCTTTTTCTGTTTTCTTTTCTCTCTCCTTTCTCCTTTCTCTCTTTTCTCACAGAATCACAAAATCACTAAGGTTGGAAGGGACCTCTGGATGTCACCTGGTCCAACTGCACTGCACAAGCAGGGCCACCAAGAACTAGTTGCCTGGGTTGGCAATAGTCCAGACTGCTTCTGAATATCTTCAAGGATTGAGACTCCACAACATCCCTGGGCAACCTGTGCCAGTGCTTGGTCACCCTCACAGTAGAAATATATTTCCTGATGTTCAGAGGAAGCCTCCTGTGTTTCAGTTTGTGCCTATTGCCCCTGGGTCTGGCACTGGGTGCCAATGAAAAGAGCCTTGCACCGTCCCTTCATGTATTTATGTGCATTAATAAGAAGTCTTCTCCAGGTTAAACCATCACTGCTGTCTCTGCTTCTGCTTTCTCCTTTCTCTTTTCTCTCTTTTTTGAATCCAGATATCAAAAGGACTTAAGCATAATGAATCATCACATATTATGGAAGAGGTCAGTTACAGTGACTAGAGTTACAGCTGTCATGACTAAATTGTAAAATAATACTACAGAGCTGTTAGAGACTTGTGAATTCAAGACACAACACTGCTATTTCAGGTGAAAAGGGATGCATTTTCCCATCTGTTCTTTCAGTCCCAGTAGTTAAACACATTAATTACTGGCATGATTCCAGCACATTAAGGGTTGATTTGTGTGATTTTTTTGTGTGTGTGTTATTGAAGGACTGTGATGAAGTGCATAGTATTTTAAAAATAAAAAGCACTACCCTATAAGCTCTAGAGAAGATGTTTCAAATCTGCCTTAATTCACTAGACCTTCAGTGTCTGAAGCATGTCCTTGATGGGCATTTACAAGCCTTACAAAATCGCCGGAAGATGGTCTGTTGCAATGCTCAGAAACTCCTGAGGGTTGTAACAAGACAGAGGGCTCCCAGCCAGGTTAGAGCGCAGACATTTTGCTTTCTCACTATTGCTGTCTTCTACGATGAGAATTCAACTGAGGCATACACAAAAAATAAGCAACGTCTCCAGGCTATGCTGAAGACTTCAGAAAGACACAGTTGAATCATACCTGTTTAAACACAGGGACTGTCACAACATTCAAAGGAGTTCTGGCACCGGTTGTCCCATGAGGTGGCTAATATTGTCTCACCAAAGTTGGGACCCAGCCTATGCAGCCTAGAGGAGCAGCATACCTCTGAATTCTGGATTTTCCTTGATCTGGTATGGGGTGAGGGATTCACCCCTGTTTCTGGTTTTGCAGATCCCTTTGGAACACTCTCTCTGGCTAGCTTGGTTCTTGCAAGCACTCAAACCCAGCCAGCTCTTATGGTAAAAGTAGAGGATGTACGTGCTGATGCACTTCATAATTTACACAGCAACAATGTAGGAAATGAAGGTGTCCTTCTATGACTGTGTATATTTATTCACCTTGAAGGGATTCACTGTGTTGCAGCCCACTTGCTCAGCTCTCCCAGCTGTGATGAAATCCTTTGGCAAGGCTCTAGTATTCAGAATTGCTTTCATTGACTGGGGTCTTGATCTTGTTTGTCTTTGGAGACAAACATTTCCCTAGAGACTCATTTTGTGCTTGGGATTCTGCTTAAGTTCAAACCTTTTCCCTTGAGCAATTTCTATCATCAGTCATAAAACTGATATATAATGGAGATACTATGCACTCACTTTTCTTCTGAAGGGTCTTTCCTGCACGTGCCTATCTTCAGAGGTGCTGGTGTCTTTTGAGTATAGATGGCCAAGTAGATCGATCTCCTGGCAGACTTTAAAATTTTGCTAATTGCAGCTAACGATAATATACTCTGTGAAGGAAACTCTGAATGGGCAATGGGGTTCAAACACACTACTGGGCTCTATAAAATACTGAAAAGTGTCATACATAGAGACATTGAGAACTACACTTATGAAAGCATACATAGAGAAACAATGTCTGCAAGTCGTTATTTTGATTGTGACTATATACTACAGAAGCTAATTTTGATCCTAGTAGACTTGAGATAAATAACCCATCAACTCGTCTTTGGAAGATACCACAAGGTGGACATGGTGCGTAGACTCAATGGCTAAGTTAGGATAAAGGCTGAATTTTGATCGATGTTTTCTAAAAACAAACAGGATATTGAAATATTGCCACAGTTTCATTTTTATTGTTTGGTGACTTGATGCACTCTGGGGTTTTCAGCCATAACAAAGCAAAGAGAGGTAAGGATGCAAGGAGAAGGAACTGACAACATCAGAACATATATTGAAACCTGTTGCATTAATCAAGAAAACTGAATGGAGCAGGCAGTGAGTAAAAAATATTTAAACAGTATAGATGTCATGGGAAGAACACACCTGGTTTGTGTCATCTGCTAGTCTGGGAACCAAAATCAAACAAGGGTGGAAAAATCAGTGATGTGTGAACCAAAAAATTAGAACTGAAATGAAACTTTCTTACCTCTAAATTGAAGGGATATGTGTTTGATGGATGGACTGTTAGATGGATAAGGAACAGACTGGATGGTGGCATCGAAAAGGTTGTAGTCAATGGTTCAATGTCCAAGTGGAAACCAGTAGTGAGTGGTGTCCATCAGGGGGCCGTATTGGGACCAATACTATTTAATATGTTCATCAATGACAGACAGTGTGATTGAGTGCACCCTCTGCAAGTTTGCAGATGACAGCAAGATGAGTGGTACAGTTAATTCGCTAGAGGGAAGGGAAGCCATCCAGAGAGACCCTGACAGGCTTGACAAGTGGGCCTACACGAACTTCATGAAGTTCAACAAAGCCAAGTGCAAGGTCCTGCACCTGGGTCAGGGCAATACTCAATATCAAGACAGACTGGAGGCTGAATGTATCGAGAGCAGCCCTGAAGAGAAGGACTTGGGGATACTTGTGGATGAAAAATTGGGCGTGAGCCAGCAACATGCACTTGTAGCCCAGAAATCCAATGGTATCCTGGGCTGCATCAAAAGAAGAGTGGCCAGCAGGTCAAGGGAGACTCTGCTCTTGTGAGACCCCACCTGGAGTATTGCATCCAGCTCTAAACCCCCAGTACAAGAAAGACATGGACCTGTTGAATTGGGTCCAGAGGAGGCCCACAAAAATGATCAGAGGGCTGGAGCACATCTCCTATGAGGACAAGCTGGAGAAGCTGGGGAGACCTTAGTGTGCCCTTTCAGCACTTAAAGGGGGCTTGCAAGAAAGATGGAGAAAGACTTTTTACCAAGGCTTGTAGTGACAGGACAAGGGGCAACAGTTTTACACTGAAAGAGGGTAGATTTAGATTAGGTAGAAGGAAGATATTTTTTATGATAAGGGTGGTGAAACACTGGAACAGGTTGCCCAGGTAGATGCCCCATCCCTGGAAACATTCCAGGTCAGGTTGGATGGGGCTCTGAGCAAGCTGACCTAGTTGAAGATTTCCCTGCTTGTTGCAGGGACTAGATGACCTTTAAAGGTCCCTTCCAACCCAAACTATTCTGTGGTTCTATGATTCTATGAAAAGAAGCAGAATTTATCAAACAGTTGGAGTAATGTCACTGCCAAACTGTGAGTTTTGCCAGCTCTTCTAAACTAAGCAAGGTTGAACTAAATCAGTACCAACATGAGGGACCACCAAATAAAACCTGACTCAGTAAGCAGCACTTCATCTTTTCGAGCAATTTAGTCTGGCTCTTCCAACACAATCTCATTAGACATCATGCTTTTTTTTTAATGAATAGCTATTGGAAAATAATCATGCTCAGGTGGGTTTTTTTTTTTTTTTTGTTGTTCATTTTTATAGAAGGGAGTCTTTTTAGTTTCAGGAAAATTAAGAGCTGCTTTAATATCCCCAATTCGACAAGTATGTTAGCTGTTACTGTCACTACGATGCTGAAGTGTATTTTTATGTCTAGAGTCACTGTTACGCACTATCTCTTATTTACTGCTTATGAATGCCTCACCCCTAAGATAAATGGAATTTACAAGCAGAGACTTGACTTCATCTTGAACCCAAATGAAAACCTGGTTTAAAGACATATTTTTTCGTGAGCTGAAACATAACTGAATTGGTCAGTATGAAACCTTTTTTGAAACCGAATCACTTTGGTATTTCTTTTTTTTTTTCTTTTCCCCTTGAAATGGAGCTAAAGCCAAATTGTTCCTTTGAAAAACGTTGAATTTAAATCTGTACTAAACCAGAACAGCTCAGGTCATGCTTGAAACAAGATAAGAGTTGGACAAAAAAGTTTCCTTGTGTGACTCCTTGTTTACAAGTAAAAAGGCCTCCAAAACACAAGTCCTGAAAAATATAGGTGTATGCCAGCTCTGCAAAAGCAATGAGAAACGAGATGGAATTTTCTTTGCTCATGTACCAACACCAGAATCATAATTCCTTGTGCAAAGAGAGTCTGCCTTTACCCGGTGTCCCTGTGTCAGTGACTTGCCACCTCTGCAAGTTAAATAATGAGGCAATTCATGTATGGAGAGCCTTGTTGAAAGCCTGCTCAAGTGACACTGTTCATTGACATCTCTGGTGTTTGGATCAGGCTCTGAGAGCACAAGAGCATCCAAACTCTCCTGAATGGTTTGGGCTGACGCGGTGAATTCAGAGGCCCCAAGGCCAGTACAGTTTTTCTTCCCACTGACATTATCCAAAAAAAGTTAAAACATTGTACTCAAACCAAATGTTTGGATATTTAAGCATCACAGCAATCGCGAGTACCACATCCCTCACTTATTGTAGCTGCTCCTGGGGAAATGTTGCTAATAGGATTTAACAGTCTGTTGCGCAAGGAAGCCAGTGGCATTTAAAAAACCCTTCGTTCCTCTCTCTCCTTTGTTCAAAGCTGCCAGATTGAAGTTTACTCAGTAAATATGCAGAGACTTAAAATTACCTTTCAGTTAGCATGGACTGAAATGGGAAAAATCCCCTTCTGTCTAATCTAATTTACTGCCAGAATCAAGAGTGTCAATAGAAAAGAGCCATCAATATGACGCACACACGGAAAATAATTCATTTCTCTGTGTTCCCAGGTGGTTGCGGTGCAGATGCAGTGGTTGCTTGCGTCCCATAATTAAGCCCCAACAGCTTTGCCATTGTATTATCTGTTACATACATTATCCTCAAATCGTCTCCCTTCCAATGATGTGTTTGACTGATACATTGTGCTGCTAAACAGCTGACATGAGGATGAGGATGCAGCAGTAGCGAAATGAACCTTTCAATGCAGGCACTGGGATGATGTATAACCCTATAATGGCTCTGTTTAAGCTGGGGAGAAAGCATCCAGGTGGGACAGGATGACACAGGTGGAGGCTTTTGGGGAGCTGGGAACAATCTCCCCTTTAGGCTCTCTCTCCAGCACAGTTTCTGCTGGTTTTATAACAGTGGATTTCTAACCTGTCTAACTTCCCTCCCTCCCTCTGTGTTTAGATAAGAATATTTAACTTTTTATAGCACTGCAGTGGCAGGGATAAACTGTGACAATCATTGCTGAAAACAGAAAGTACAATACAACCCCGTTCAACAGAAGATGGCTGTTGGCTCCTGATTTAACAGTGCATCAGATTAAACCTTCTCGCCACTGTCTTCAGAGCTCTTCTTCAGAGCTCTTCGCTCCCCTGCATCCCCCCCATTGCCGGACTCTGAGTCCTCCTCACCCCCATGACCACTCTCGCTCTCTCAACGTTTCTAGCTTTGTCAGCTTGTTGACCAACAACTCCCATTGTTACCCAGGAGCCCTACCACATATAGCCTTCTGTATAAATGGCCCGACTTCTACCCACCTGTTAAAAACTCCTTTGTGCTGTATTACTTACAATGAATTGATTTGAATATACTCTGCCCAGGCAAAGGCTTCAAAGACTGACAAAGTAGACAATTTTCTAACTGATATATTAGGTGCAGCAAGTATTTATTATTTGGTAGCAAATACACCTCATTAAAATTTGCTAAAGTGAAAAGTCTGATCCTATTCATATTTGATGGGGAGTTAGTCCAAAAACTTGGCATACAGTACTGCTGCCTGCTCTCAAAAGTAAGCTAAAACTGGCGGCGTGCCTGGTTCTCTCTCCTTTAAACTACATCCATCCTCAGATCATGAGCTCCTGGGCACAAAATACCCCCATCCTGAACCAAGCAAAAATTTGGCATAACTTTAAAGAAACAGTCGTCTTTTATACAAATGATATCCCATAATGCTTTCCTGGTTTAAGGGTAGCCAATGGGTATTAAAAAATGAAGTAAGACAGGGCAATTCGGAGTAGCGGTGAAAAGTATTCGTAGCTAAATTTTTAAATGAGAGCTCACACGGGACACATGGAAGGGGTCTATATGGAATGGGAGTTCAGGTTTCTGCAATGAAAAGAGCTATTGTATTCCAGAAGTCAAAATCGCAGTGAGGAGGAAAGGTTCTGAGTGAAAGCGTTGCTGGGGCAAGTGGATGGATGATTTTAAATTCTAAAAAGAAGTGATTGACATGGAAATGTCCAGTTACAGGTAAAGCTACTGTGAGGAGTTTAGGAAAACATTGTCTAGGGTAACTTTGTAAGAGAGGGAGAGTGATGGTCTTCGTCTTCATGATACAATACGGAGAGGTGCAATGAAATTAAAAAAAGAAGCTCAAATAAGATTGTACATTTTGAGGAAAATGCATAAAAGCCAATGGTAGATTTCTAGACTTGAAAACTGGGAAAGAAACAGGATGAAAAATTACAGAGTATGAGCAGATACTGCAAACACAACCGTAATTCTGGATGATACGGAATTAGTCTGTTCAAACCAAGTCAACATAGATGGCCTTTGCCAAAAACCCATCTATGTGACCATTACAAGGAGAGGTGGGCTGTTCTGAGGTGTCCGGTTGCATCTTATTTTTCTCATAGCAATACTGATTTGAGATTTCAATGGGAATTATACTGGAACTGCTTTACCTTTCTCTTAGTCGGGTCTTTGGGCTTTTTTTCTTGACTCATCTTCATCTAGCTGTTCCGGGCTGCCTTTAGGCCCAGTCCAAAACAATGAAAAATCTAATTGAGCCTTCCTACCAGTTCAACAGATTTTTAGGTCATGCCTTCAAAGTCATTAAAAAGGGATTTGGGATCACCTCCATTGTTGGTTCAGGGGACAAGACTGAGAGAATGGCAGATTTCTTACTGTGAGCCCAAGGTCAGACTGCAAGACACTTGCTCAAATGGAGCTTAAGCGCCCCAAAGCCAGGACTTTGGTTTCCGTGCTTTTTTTTTTTTTTTCTCTCCAGGTTAAAAGGAGCTGCAAGAAACTTAGGAGAAGTCGTTGAAAAGGAAATGACTCATCCAATAAGGCAGTAAGGGACTTAATTAGATCCCAAAATGAGTAAATCTGGTTGGTCCACGGCAGTATGGAGCAGGTGCCAAGCATGACAAGCATCTTTGTGAGGATGGAAAGCCCTGTCTGTTAGTACAGACCAAGGGGGAGTGGTGGTGGGTGCCAAATATCTGTCGATAACTCTATACAGGGAATACATAAGGGGAGGCAGAGACACGCCATCAATACGCTCTACAGCTCACTGTGTCTGCCATGATCCCTGGAGCAGAAACTTATTGTGAAAGTCCCAGCATGCAGTGTACTATGGGATCCTGCTCCAGGGCTAGTCATTTATTATCTCTCTCTCTGTGGCAACGAGGCGAAAAAGAAATGAAAATTTTTAAACAATGACAAGTGGAAAATTCAGAAAACTGGAATGCCTGACAAATATCAGTTCAAAGACATTTAATGAGCTGTGATTAAATATTTTATGTTTCAATTATGCCCTAACTGAAAGGGAGTTCAGGTCCACACAAAAGCTACCAATGACTTCAGTTCTGGCCCCTACCTTAATGTTCAGGTTTTATCTAGAACGTCTGTTGTGTAGAAAAGCTTCACAGTGGGGTCTAGTCTGGAGGTTTGCTAACTTTGTTTTGTGCATTGGTGTTTAAGGAGGTCAAAGAAGGATGGTTACGTGGTGACCTTCAGGCTCTCCTGCTTGGTGTGAAGAAGAGGGCTCCCAGGGTTTGCTCACACCAGGTTCTTCCTGACCCCTGAAGCAAATCATGCACGGATATGGTAGAAACAGCAGGTTAATGTCCTAATAAAAAATACAGTGATCAGACGCAGGGCAGCTCAATGGGGAGCCTGAACAATCATTTCTGCAGGAGGAGAAAGATACAGTTCTGTAAACATAAACACACTTATGGTCCACTTAACTCTTGCTATTATGAGAGTAGAGAATAGCTCCCTGTTTCGTACAGCGTGGTTAACTCTATGTTTACAGCAGGGACCACTTGAGGCCCCTTGGACTCAGATGCTTTTGCTTTGTTCCTCCTCCTGCCACGGTGCTAAGGTGTATTCAATGACTGCTTTATTTCCACTACAGAGTTGATCGGCCTTTCACTTCCTTAATCAGCTGCCACCAGTTACAATGAAATATTTGCACATATCATGCCTTTTAAAATTTAGTCCTGTTCAGTTTGCAATCTCTTCTTTTCCAAAAATCTGTACTTTCAAATATTACATATTTGAAAGTAGCAGATATAAAGTGATTGTAAAAGGAAAGTGATTTAAATATTTCAGTATAATTTAATGTAATTCCAAACAATATTCTGTATCATTTTACCTATAATAGCTTCTCTTTCATGATGGAAAGTTTTCTGTAACTCTGTCCTACTCTCTGGCAATTATTAATATCCTAGTTGAAAGGCTTTACATTCCTATAACTGTAATCTTTTATATTAATGATTTGCACATCAGCTACCCAGTAATATTTTATAGAGATATCTTTCTCATTCTGCAAAATTCCTTCCTGCCTTTTATAACTATTCAGAAACCAAAGAGCATAAAAAGTGCCATTTGGAAAGGAACTTGTTGATACTCCTTGCTCACTGGAAATTGTCATCTGGAAGTTTCCCAAAACACCGCACTAGCTTCAACCACAAAATACTGAAATCGGGATACAGCTGATTTTTCTGTGAGGTCCAAGATTGCAAAAGGAGACTCTTGGAGAGTTAGTTATTCACAAATATTTTGAAAATAGTTGGAAGCCATTTGGGGCGACTACACTAATAAGAAGGACAAAAGGTAAAAAAAAGGCCACTTGTCCTGCTTTGGTTGTTGTCACTAACGAGAAATTTTTTCTCTTTCAAAAGCACTTTGCACTGATTGAAAAAAACAGAGTTAAAGAGAACCAATAGCTGAGCTTCTAATGATCCACTGGCTTTACATAACCACAAAAACTGTCAGGCAGAGTGCACATTGTGTGTTTTCTGGTGATCATCTTATCAGTGTTGGAGAGGACAACAGTGTACACTGTTTAGAGATGTTCCATCCATGGTGGTTTTGAAGAATTTGTTAGCGGAGTCTTTTATTTCTCCTGCTGAATTAATCTAATTATAGAGACCACCTTGGAATTGATCTCATGAATTTTTATTTTCATTTGGGGAGACTGAGTATCTGGGGTGGAGGTGAAGCTTCGTACAACTTGAAGTTTTGTGTCCTTTATGGGACCACGTTGGTAATCCCTGTGTAGAAATGCTTGGAGAATGCCACCAGTGAAAACAGTTCCTCTAAACACCAAATCATAGAATCATAGAATGGTTTAGGTTGGAAGGGACCTTAAAGATCATCTAGTTCCAACCCCCCTGTCATGGGCAGGGACACCTCCCACTAGAGCAGGTTGCTCAAAGCCCCATCCAGCCTGGCCTTGGACACCTCCAGCGATGGAGCTTCCACAACTTCTCTGGCCAACCTGTTCCAGTGCCTTACCACCCTCATAGTGAAAAATTTCCTCCTAATATCTAATCTATACCTCCCCTCTTCCAGTTTAAAGCCATTCTCCATGATACATCAAAGTTATTAATTCTATGAGTCTGTGTCCTAGAAGTTCCTCTTGCAACAGATTAATCAAACTGGATGAAAAAAGGAATTCTAACACTTCAGGGGGTTGCTGTTGAAGTAGTAACATCATAGTGTAACCAATTATGATCACTTGTATTGAAAATAATGTAACATCCTTCCTGTAAATGGCAGCTCATTTTTTCAGTCCTTCATACTCAGTGGAAGACAAATTCATGCCACAGTTCTAGCAATTCTGTCAAACAATAATTCAGGTTGGCTTTATCTTTGAGTACAAAAAGGGATCTCAAATATGCAACTCCAAATTACCGTCTGATCAATTTACCAAGGAAAGAGAACAGGACAATATGCTGCTTCTAGAAGAGTCCTAACTTAATCTTTCCCCATTCACATTTGTATTCTTGGAAAAGTGATTCAAATTCTGAAATAATCGATGAAAGATTCAGAGTAAATTCCAGTTATTGATATTCCTGGTAGCTTTTACCATGCTTCTAATCTCACAGGCTGAGGCTTTTTCCCTTCCAGTACCACAGCTGCATGTGGCATAACTGGAATTTCTGATTTAATCATGCACTGTACTTGTCCAAGGAGCTAAACGTGTACTGGGAGATACAGTATCAGCTACATGTTCACAGATTCCAGGACAAAAACATCCGAAGGAACCACTGTAGTCAGATAGTCTGACCTGTTGCATAGTACACACCTGGGGACCTCCCTGATTTTGTCTGTGTTAGAACAAGAGGATATAGTTTCCAGCTCACTGTGATTTGGCTATAAGTGCCACAGAATCCTCTGCAATTGCTATTCCAGTATATCTGCACTAAAGCTGTGGGTCGCAGTCTAGCTTGGTTGTCCAACTACAGATGCTTGCCTGTAACTTTTGTCTACATCATTGAAGAGCTCATTATCCACGAATGTGTTCAACTCCTACCCATCTCTACTGGTGCAAAAGATTGGTACTGAGCTGGAGAGAAATAATATTTGAAATATTAGGCACCTATTATTTATTCCAATATTGCAAGTAAAGTATTATGACTCCCCAAAGCAGCCTCAACTATGAATTTTACTGGGTGTTCGCAAACTTCTTCATTCATGATTTTTAAGGCTAGAAAGGACAGTTATGATTACCTAATTTGCCTGTGTCCCTAAATAGTGTGAATTGCAATTAAGTGATTTGTACACACATGCATTTCTGTTGAAGATAGCCATTGTTGAGTGAAGAAAGTGCAGAAGAGAGCCATCTGGTTCCTGGGAAAAGGGAGAAGTAAAGCAGAACTGCCATGTCCTGTAGCATGAGGGCCTGGAAGCGGTTATGTGAGATGGTTAAAAAAAAAAAAAAAAGGAAGTTCTTTAAAATGCTCCAAATATATCACTTTCAAGACTGAGGCTGTTGTCAGCAACATAAGTCATGTTATTCTTCATAGAAGCTCCGTTTAAGTTTTACAACACCTCATGTTCTAATGAAAAATAAAAGTTCATGTGTTAATCTGGACTGTGCTTCTCTAAAATTTTGGCATCTTTGTTCTAAGCAGTATTCTTCTGTCAATGGACCACCTTAGTGCTTCTGAAGGACAAGAGGTAGAAGACAATGCAAGCAGTAAGTGGACAAGCATCATCCTCCTTCTGCTCCTACAGTCTGAAACAGGGAAGGATGGTAGAACTGAAAACTGACACCCATTTATTGCCATTAGGAAGATGAGAAACACATGTGAACACATGAATATGAGATGAACCACAACCTTATTTTACGTCAGAAAAGCAAAAAATGTATTGCCCAGTTGCACATCAAAACTCATATGTAGTCTTTCCGATGCATATTAAAATTTTAAAGGGGAATAAAGATTTTTAGCATGCGGGGAAAAAAAGAGAATCTCTGAAGACTCAGGCTGGAAAGTCTTTAGCTTTGATCCTGTGCCAGCTAGCAAACAGAGGATGTTATTTTCATTTATGGTGAGCTTATAATTTTAAACTGCAATTACAACAATATCAAATTAAAAGTTCATACAATACTAACTCTTGCTTTCAGGTCTTGACTGCATCTTATAAAGCTCAAAAGCATGTAACTCAAAAATATTCAGGAATATGGGGTTTCAAAATTTGTAAAAGGCTATAAAAGTGTTAATTCAAATTCCCCTTAAATCATGTGTAGCTTGGGATGAGTCTTTGATGCTTGATATTGAATGTTCATCTCTGTCCCTTGTGAGCTTGGGATACATATTCCATTCTGGTTTTCACTCCAGCAAAAGCATTTGCTCAGTGGTCTGCAACATAAAAAACTGTTCTATAGATTTGGGTTAAAATACCATGGAAACATCATGTCTAGACCTCCTTTTGCTATTATTTGTACAAATGTTATATGTATATTATACCTTAGAAAAGAAATGAGTGGGTATTTATGCTGACTTAGTCCTTAGGTGCTCCAATCATAGCAGAGCGCTATCAGGAAGGGCGCTGTACAACCACCGACCACAGGGGTTGAACCATCAAGAGATCCCAAATTAAACGTAAGTCAAGACACAAGAGGTGGTTGTAACACAGAGACAGGAGGAGCATTACAGAAATTCTTTTCTGCCTCTGGAGCCACAGGTGAATCTTGACCTTTGTATTTTGGGCGTACTATTAGGATACCACATGGTCACGGGCTTTCTCCAGAAAGCTCTGTTATCCCATTTCTGGCGTCAGCCAGATGTATTTATTGATTAAGCATAGGTTGCAGAATTTCAAAAATGTATGGAAATAAAACAAAACCACCACCGACAGGAAAAAAAACAACAAATGTTTATTCCAAACTTGTCACCATTGAGAAAAATGGTGTGAGAGGGATTGTGTGTTGAAGACAAGTGGTCTTAAGAGATTTTTGGAACATTTCTCTGAGAAATACACAGTGTTACTGCGTCTCAAGGATTTCTGCTGTATTGCTGCTTAAGCTGTTTGTGGTGGGACAGATTCTGTGTGCCTGGTTCCTCTCTCAGGCAGCGCATAAGCCACTCCACTGGTGGCTGTGGTGTTGCACCAGTTATAGTTTGTGTAAGTAAGATGAGGATCTACTTCCCCTTAATAAGTTTAAGGTGATGAACTAGTGAAACACAAACTAGAAACACTTTTTCAGACGCATTTTTATTTTTCTTATCCAACCAACTATGATAAAGCCGGGTGGAACTCTCTTCACTAATTGCCTTCTGTTGCAGACCAAACTTACCTCCAGCTGGAAGTGCCACAGGGGCCAACAAATCTTTATACATCTCATTAGGGGATGTCTGACAGAACACACACAATGGTCATAGTATTGAGCAGGAAACTGGATAAGCAAGGAGTATCTGGGATCAATGAAAAGATCTTTCAAACTATCAGGTTATGACACAGCTTTTACTGAGGTTAGACGCATGGGTCTTACCATGGAGAGGAGCTGCTGGGGAGTCTAAGCTAGACATGGAAGGGAAGATCTCTAGAGAACCTGTGGAAGAACTGGGGCTCCTCTGAAATACTCAGTGATTCTGCTACCAGAAAGCCATTCCAACTACATCAAACAGGGATGGGCAGGGAGAAAAAGTGGGACAGCATCAGTCATAAGGCTGTTGTGACTGTTTGATGGATTTGTGAAATACTTGCTAGTGTAGCATACAGGTGCTCTGCTTTTGACATGAAAAGGAGCCTTTCAAAGGGATGAATGGCAAACCTGATTATCTCCAAACTCATAACTATTAACGTAAACCTGGAGTGAGCAGCAGCAGCTGAGGCGCTGGTTGTTGTCATACATAGAATCATAGAATCATAGAATTGTTAAGGTTGGAAGG
>RSEF01000002.1:155214242-155229852 GCA_003993805.1 Himantopus leucocephalus | reverse complement strand
TTTTTTTTTTTTTCTCTTGTTTTCTCTCTCTCTTTTTGTCCCTGCTCTTTTCTTTCTTTTTTGCTTTTCCCTTTTTTCTATCCCGTTTTCTTGACTTTCTTTTGAAATGGCTTAGCGGCAAAGAGACTTGAACTATCAGATCATTCACATCGTTCTTTTCCAAACTCACAGCCCTATTATTACAGTTTCACATCAATATGTTATTAATGCTAATTTAATGCTAGTGAAAGTTCCTGAGCTGACATGCTCTGCTGACATGTCTCTTACAGTGCATATACTTTGTAAGACGTACTGTCTCTTTTAATTTTAAAATGTTTGACAGCTTCGGGATTTTTTTGTAAGGAATAGTCTAAAGGATGATATGTAAAAGGGAGGCTTAAATCACTCATTATCACCAAATAGATCTTGGTATGATTTGCTTAAAGAAAAGGGTGTTATCTGCAGTTAGATCACTTTCTGAAAACTACGTTGTACTTACTTGAACCAAGAAGCTCAGACATACCAAGTCAGCCTATTCAATGATGAGCAGGATTCAGAGCGGGATTTCACAGTCACACAGCAGGACAAAGAGCCCCATTTCCTTCAGATTATTAAGCATTTTTGTGATGGGAATTGCCTCCCCTAACCTCACCTGCTTAAAGCAGTGTATCTATTGCAAAAGAGATACTCAATCTCTGTCAATATTCAATGCAGAGAGAGACATCTCGAAAGAGTGGTGCGTCCCATCCTAAAACTGGGGTCCAACACAGCTGTAGAGGGTGCTAAAATAGCTCAGATTAGGTAAGAGTTTCTCAATGCCCATCAGTTCTTGGCGTGTTCCTTCTGAAATCGTGCATTGCAAAGATCACAATCTGACTGTGACTAAGGGCATGTCCTGAAAGTGTATTCTTGATGAAGAACCATTTAATGCCTCTTTGAAAGACAGAAAGCGTTCATTTCTCTTGAAGATTCAATGGTCACTGTGACTGCAATATTATTTCCCAATATTTTCCGTTGTTACTCATTTGTACTTAAGCAGCTCCGCAGCAGACATCTTATTAAATGCCCCTCTGTTCCAGAGGACCCTGTAGGTTGGAGTGAGGGAGGACAGGGATCAGAATGGAAAAACAGAGTACTGTATGTGAAACACTCATCTCCTGTCAGTTCTGTGTGCCTGTGGTTATCTGTAAAGATCCACCCAGGAGCTGGGCAGGTAGAAAACTGCTGTCCTTAAGTTAGCACCAAGGCTTGTGTGAGGCTGAACTGGTTTGTCTGTTTGCTCACTGATGTGGGATCTGCAAACAGTTCTGAAAAATTTGGAGATCTGTGAAAAAGGAGTGAAAAAGGAGGCTACAAGAATGAAGTGGTTATCCTACATTGAGCAAGTAATCTGCTGAGGCATCTGTCTCTAGAGGAAGGAAATGAGGTTTCAGGTGACAGCCCTGGATGGATCTTCTGGTTATAAGAAGCAAGTCACTCTAGGAGAAATTCACCAACCATCCTAAAAAAACATACAGTTGTCTTTGGCAAGTTTGGAGTACTAGAGCATAACAATAGTAAAAGAGAAGAAAGATACCTGGGAAAATATATAGCTTCCTAGCTTCCTATTACAACACTAATTATGGGACTTTGAAATGATGATAATGTATAACTATTAAAAAATGAAAAATGATTCATATGTATAGCTATAGACCAGCTTGCCTGATCTCACTCACAAAAAAATAATAATTGACGCCGAAGCCAGTGAATAAAGTATTGCAGAATGTGAATTATTATGTATTCCTATTCAAGGATTATAATTTTATGAGAGAGAGGTCATCTCTAACAAAACTAATTTCTTTCTGTGGAGAGTCACAGTTTGGTTGATATGGTAACTACCTAGATATAATACATTTGTTCTTAGGCATTGTTATTGCCTGTTGAATGACATTTGCATTAAAAAGTAACACTCTACAATGGATTAAGAGCTGACTGATATCATGTAGCAGGTGTCAGTGGAAAGTCATAATTTCTAGTGCAACTGTAAAAGGGATATATAGCAGTTCTGCCGCTATTAAAAATTTCCATGAGTCACATGGACATAAACGTAAAATCTTTGCTGATAAAATTTGTGGATAAAGCAAAAGACTGACAGAATATGACATAAATTTGAGGACAAGGAAGTAATTTTAAACAATATGTATTTAAAAGCAACTGAGAGCTCATATAGATTTCAATGACTTGGCCAGAGAGGATGCAACAAGGACCGGTGGCTGAAAGCTCAGGTCAGTCAGTGGTATCTTCTCTTTTGCACGCCTGTAAATGTTTACAAATTGGTAGACACGTAGCCGTGGTGCAGATTTTATTACTCTTTCTGCCATTTGCGGTGGATGCTCATAGCTGCAAATCCTCCAAGCCAAATCTGAGTGTTTGCTCGAAGTTTGGCCTGACAGTAGCAAAAAGAATAGGCATAAACATTCTGATGTAAAACGGTTCATCTCTATCAGGGATCTCACCAAACGGCTCCAAATGAAAGGAACAGCTTTTGTCTTGCCTTTCCTATCAGTGCACCCCTGGGTGTAGCAATGAGACCTGATCGCTGGTTGGGACCAATTGATGTGCCATCAGTCTGACGCACTGCTCCTTTGGACACAAGTAGCCGTGCTGCTAACTTGGATGGTAAAGCACCAACCTCTTTTGTGCCTCTGTGAATTGTTCTGTAGCTGGAAAGTGAGCACTGCAATCATTTTCTTTCCCTTGTGGTCTGTTCATGCTTGTGCTGTAGATGGAGGCAGGAAGGGAGAAGCCAAAAGGAGCACAAGACATTTGTAAAATGAAGGCCAAAGGGAGACCACAGTTCTTTGAGAGGTAATGAGAGATTTAAGGGACAGACCTGATAGAAGACAATAATATTATTAACATTAGCATTTCTATTTTTTTGTGGCAAGACAGTTCTGCACCAACGCCAAGCCCATGAGTTTGCTGTATAGTGCTGGTTCCAAAACAGGAGTTAAACGCAGGAAGATTTCGCTAGCTTATACTTCCCTGCTAGGAAGCCATGGTTCTTTACAATTGGACCTGGTGGATGGTATGTGACGTCATCGAAGATTGGAGTGATAATTTATATATCTATAATTCGGACATTACCTCCCTGTTGCATGAAGAAGTACCCTGCTGTGTCTGAGATGTTTTATTCTTCCCTGTATATCTCTCAGAAGCCCTGGGCAGCAGAGGTGAATGACATTTTTGTGATTTTATTCATGCCTTCCATTTGCTTACTCTTTATTTGGGGAAATTTTGCTAGTTTTGGTTTCTTATGTTCCTTATTTTACTGCGTAGCCATACATCTTCCAGTTCCGAGACTGGGGCTCAGAAGTGCTGTTTACTGCACTGACTCAGTGCCTGGAAACAAAAGAGCATTTGTTTTTAGCAAAGCCAAAATTTAAAGGATCAGTAAAACATCTGCACAGAGCTTCTGACACTTCTAAGTAAATCTTTTGTCAATACAGCTTAGTTTTGAATGGGAATAGAGGTGGCCTAACTTTGGCTCTTGCAAGTCTTAGTGGTTTAAAAGTTTTTCAGCTTTTAAAGTTCTCCTAGCAGGGGAGAGGTTCCCTATCATGTTGGGAAGTTGTGCAGACCTCTGCAGGAGGGCAACCTACCCCACGGTTTCACGTGTCTGCTGTTAAGACATAAGCAGGTTTGAGTGAAGTATCCTGGCATTGAAACCAACAGGCATCAGGGAGCACAAGAGACCCCTGGCTAAAATGTACACAAAGTGGCCCTGTGCATCAATCAGTATTGGTTCCTGGTGTGGTGGGGGAAAAAGACTACTCTGAATTTTATCTATAGAAGCAGTGACCCTAAAGATGGCCCAAAGAAAATCTGAAATGCCCTGGATCATACACGCTTGGATGAGCAACCACATTTGCCTCCCCTACTGCTGCGGCAAAGGGGTGGCTGAAAGTGTTTGACTGCTTTTGATTGCTGCATTGTCTGTTTGGGCTTCTGGCAGTGGCTTTTACAGCCCCCTTTCTTTCTACTGATCTGTGAGTGCCTCATCTGCAGCTGATAATCTGCAACATAAATTTATTAGCACAGTAAAGCAGGAAAAACATCTGATTTCATTGCTGGGCTTAACCAAACATTGTGGAATTTTTTTTTTTTTTTTTTTTACTGAGAGCCAGGAAGCAGAAGCAGAGATATAGGGCATGCTAGTAACGTCCTCTGAAAAGTCATTTTTATCTCATGATTTTAGATGTAGATTCACACACAATTCAAGGTTGACATGCTGTAGAAAAGCTTCAGAACCCTGTGAGATTGTGTCCCAGTGGTGAGAACGTTGCCTGGGCTTGGGTCATCTTCAGCTCCTGGCTCCCCATCCCTTAGAGAACATGTGGCCCTTGCTGCTCCTTTACAAGGACAATTATTGACACTGAAAGAATAATGTACTAAACACCAGGTGGAGGTGATGCGAAATACCATATGCAGCAAGATGAGTACTGCAGCTGCAGAGGATATGTGTATTATCATGTGTACAACTGGGCAAATGAAGGAATGGGACTTGGCTGTCCTCACCTGGCTGGTCTTTAAATCAGAGAAAGGACATAAACATGGGGCTGTGCAAGCGGTGAAAAGTCAGGGGTTCAGTTTTATATTCTCATTAAACTGATTCCTTGAGCTAACTGTCCCCGTTGTTTACAAGTGTGCAATTACCTATTGATCTGCGAAAAGAAAGCATAAATAAATGTTACTTCAAAGATGCGGCAGGAAAGAGGTGGATAGGTACAGAGTTCTCTGCAGAAAACATTTACCTGTGATTGTGTTGACACTAATTGGGAGCATGAGAAATGGCTGATGAAAGCTGGGTATTTTCATGACTTTTTTGAAACCTGTGTGTAGGGGTGAATGTTCTTCAAAGTTTTACTCATAGTTAACACTGCTTTCTGCTTGAACAAACTCAAGGAGCAGACACATAAATAGTCATGGTACTGGAGGAGTATTAACAGGGGAATCACAAGTAATACAGTAAGAGATAGGAGAGTGGGGTTCACTTTTTGTCTCTGACACTGGTTTGTGATGGGACCTTGGTGTGACTAAAGTCAATTCATCCTTCTGTGCTCTAGATTCCCTTTCCTGTCGTAGCTCTTTAGGTTTGAGGTTTTTCTGAGTAGGAACTGTCCTTTCTGAAAAGTCTGGGCAACACCGCAATGTCAGCCGGGCCTTCAGAAATTTCCGTCAAAAAAAATTGGGAATGGAGCCATATTTTCAATTTTCTTTTTTGGGACTTTCATTCAGATTTACAGACTAGTGAAAGAGAAAAGCCCAGAGTGGCATCCTAGCTGAGGGAAAGGCTGGCCAGTCATCAAAAAGTGGCTCGAAACCAGACATAGTGTATTGGGTGTCTTGCCCAGCATGTGGTTAGGGGACAGGATAGAGGTAGGGTATTTAGGGCATGCAGAGACAGGGAAGAGAATTATTGCTGTGGGACCATATGCAAGTGTTGGACAAAACCCAGGAGATCAGCCTTTGTTAGTTCTATAGCTTCCAAAATGATGTGTTTACCTGTGATAATTTTGTACTGGTTCTTTTGCTTTTCAGATGTCTTGTGTCCGAATGTCCACGTGGAAGGAGATCGATTCAAACACACCAATGGGGGGACTGATGAGATACCAGGTAAAGAGACACACTTTTCTGTTGGACATCTGGGAATCGAAATAGTACAACTGTACGTTTCTAGTGTGATGTTCTGTTTCATTACACCTTTCCTAGTTGACATTTTCTTAATCCAACACGAATTCAGTAGTGGAGAATTACATTAGAGACTGCAGGGCTGGAAAAGAGTTATCTGTTGACAGTTGACAGCAAATTAATCATGAGCTTTCTTTTGATATGACAGCAAATTAAAAAGCCAATGGAGCTTAGTGTAGTAGACAGAGGAATGCAATAAGTCTTGGAGACAACTTTTTTTTACCACTCCACATTTGGTGAGTTTTAATGTCCATTTTTTTGATCTGTGATTGTTGTGGGATGTCCAAGCGCAATGGTAATTACCACTGAAGAAATGCTTATATATGTCTATATAAGAAAAATAAAACTCCACAACATAAAAAAAAAACCAAAAGAAAAGATAAAAAGTCCCAAGAAGAAACATCTTTTCTGGTGAAAAATCAAGAGGAAAGCCAGCCTGGTGATATCTCTTCTTTTCGGTGAGTTCTGATATATCTTTCCAGCCAGCTGAAGGATTTAATCTGGCAGATATATGCGTGGGTTGCACGCCTTTTCTAGCCCCCCCAAGACTGTTTGAGCTATTGGCAGAGAAAAACTGCCCGTCAGGGATGTACTGGGAATATCTGTGACTGACCCAAGAACATAAGTCACTGCAATGTGGGAGGCCGGAGGCTCTTCTGCAACTTGATTATGAGTAGAAATGGTCAAGGTTTGACAGCTCTGCTACTCGCTCAGGGTTTTTTCATTGGGGGATTTTCACTGCCTGCACAAAATATCAGTTCCAACTGTGCTGTCTGTAGGCAGCTTATTTTGGCTGCAGTCTGATTACATCTAAGCTTGTGATAATGCTGGGTGGTAACATCTCTTCTGGTCATTAGACCCAAACTCATAAACCCAAAACACCCATTTTCAACTGCTGTTTATTGCTAGGTCTTGCGCTAACCTGTTCTGACAGTCCTGCTGTCTCTGGACTGCACAAACAGTACAGCTTTTCAGCAAATAGCCATACTGATTCTGAATGAACCTATTTGCAGTGGAAGCTGCTGCTCAAAATCTGTAGGACTGTGTCCCTCCTCAGATGATCATCTTCTATGTGGTCCTTTCCAGAAGAATGGAGTTGCAAATGCCTGCCTATGTCTAGTTCATGTTAATCTGAATTTTAATTCAAGTGCTATTTAATAGACTCTGTGCTTTTATCCAACTTCAAAAAGATATCTTCTGTTGAGCAGTGTAAAGGACAAGAATCCCACTTCAGTCCTCATGCAAAAGTTTTGAGTAGAGAGAGGTGTAGATGCATATATGCATGTATATTTATATAAGTATATACATATACTTACGCTCTTCTTTAAAGTTTTTGACTTATTTTTCCTTTAATCTTCAAATTCCAATTTGCTCCTAGAAAGTAAGCCAATATTCAGCATTTTAACTTAAAAGATGACTTTGCTATTTTATATCTGCAGACTATTTCAGGTTGGAAGGGTCCTATGGAAATCACCTGGTCCAACCTTGTACTTAAAGCAGGACCTACTTTGAAGTTAGGTCCATTTTCAAGTTAGAACAGGCTGTTCAGGGCCTTGTTCAGTTGAGTTTTGAGTATCTCCAAAGATGGACATTCCACAGGTCTTCTGGGCAACTGTTCCAGTTTGGTCACTGTCACACCGAATTTTTTTTTCCCCTAATATCTAAACAGAATTTAATTTATTGCAACATGTCTGATCCCCTGGTTAGAGTGATAGGGCTGTCATTTATTTGACCTAGTGAGCCTCTGTTCACTGTAAAGTGTAAACGTTCACCAGGCCATGCAGTGACTTAATAACAGGATTATAGTATTTAATTAAAGTGACATCTCTAGCCCCTCTCCACCAATACAGGAGGATTTGTAGAAGGCTCCTAATTGCTCCTGTATGGTAAGACGACAACAGTTACTTTCTTTTCCTGTTCCCGGTGAATAGGAATATGTATGCCTCTTCTCTGGAAAAAATGGATTGGATATTCTGAGTCTGCTAAGGGTCATTGTGCTGCTGGAGATGGATCAGTATAGGACCAACATGCTCCTCCACTTCTTATGTACTCCTGACATTCTCTGTAGCATTTTCTGAAGACTCTGGGCCTCTGGGTCCATTTCCAACAGAAAATTATTGCCTTCTCCCAGCTAAAATAACTGGAAAATTCCTGTTGGCTTAGTGTGCTGTGTTTCCTCTTCCAAAAGGATGTGTTGTGCTGTTCATTGTTGCTGAAAGGCTTTTCTGTTCTGCCCCAAAGAGGACTGCACTTAAGTTTTAAGAAGCAGCCTGACTCCTGCTCCCTCACACTTGTCAGAGATGTTCAGCTCTGGAATTTCTGCAGATTCACCGGTGACAGCACAGGGGGAGGCTGTTCCTCTGCTGCCCAGGTCCTCATGTGCACAAGGATTTGAAGTTAACACCTGTATCCTGTTCTTAACGACTACAAAAATTGATCCCTGCCCAGTAGGATCCTAACACAAAACTTCATAGTTACATCTTCCAGAAGCTTGTTTCTAGAGGGATGCAAAGTGCAGCCCCATAGAGTGGAAGGTGCAGTAGATCTCATTTTGGGGACAGGGAAGACTGTATTAAAAGGCTTCTCAGATTAAAAACCTCTTCCCTCTCTCAGACAGTGACAAGACATCAGAACTGAAGGTAAGAGGTACAAAAGTCTCTCTGTTTGTGGGTTTTTTTTCCTTATATTTTTATTGGGTGAACAGCACAGGCAATGGTTTCACACAGAACATCACCAACACCAGCCCTTTCTTGTATACCCTACCTGCAGACAAGTTATAGCATGACCTGCTACACTTAAGTCTGTGTTTGCACTTAAGTGAATGTGAACTAAGACACTCTGGATTAGTAGAAGTAAAAATAGAAACTAAATCATAAAATGAGCTATAAAGGGGCAAACTCCAGGAGATGAAGGGAACCAGTGGTGTGACTGAGAGGGGGAAGTTGCACGGCACTTTAAGTCACAGGCTGAGAGTAGGGATGAGGAGGGTGGCTCCATGCATAATGAAGTGAATAACTGCATCAAAAAGCACATTTTGAGCTGGAAGAGAGCCAACAACATAAACTGATATTTTTCTTTTAAAAGACAAGTGATTTTTTTTTTTCTTTAGACATACAGAACTAAGTAAATCTCATCTATCTGGACTTCAGCAAGCACTTGTTGAGTACTGTATTGAAAATCACTGCTAAAGTGAAAAAGGGTAGAGATTAATAAAAGTCATAAAGGGAAACCAGAAACTGGCTAGCAGAGAGATAATGATGAAGTTTCTAGGAAAGGGAATAACAAGCCAGAGGGAGACAGTGGTGGACCTCCTCAGGGCCCAGTTTTAGGTCTAACCTTCTCTGTCAGTTACCACTATATACNATTGAAAATCACTGCTAAAGTGAAAAAGGGTAGAGATTAATAAAAGTCATAAAGGGAACCAGAAACTGGCTAGCAGAGAGATAATGATGAAGTTTCTAGGAAAGGGAATAACAAGCCAGAGGGAGACAGTGGTAGACCTCCTCAGGGCCCAGTTTTAGGTCTAATCTTCTCTGTCAGTTACCACTATATATATTTAAATGAGAATATCCTTGAAGGAGGAACTGGTTGGCCTCAAAAGACTGGGAATTTTTTCCAACTGACTTGGGACTATTAGTTTAAAAGGCTTGTTGTTGTACTTATGGATCAGTAACAGGGCTTTGTGCTATAAACTTATACTCTGGAAACTGATGGTGTCTTACTCAGCAGATGTTTGTAAGTCACAGAGCTCTACAGCTGGGGAAAAATGAAAAAAGACATTATTGGACAAGGTAAAGTAGGTCTTGTAGAGATAGGGAAGAATTCATGACAGTGGACAGGGCTTTGGTTACTGCTTATCTAGAAAAGTGTGTTCAAATCTCCTTAGCTCGGAGGATTCAGCCTCGAGGAGCTATTAGTGTGTTCAGGAGCCAGAGAGACTATTTTCAAACAGGAGATTAAAAAACTGGGTTTGGTTAATCTTGCAGTGTGCAGGTGGAAAGGGGAGATACTATTGCTTTCCACAAATAGATCAGCAGAATAGCGGAGGGGAGATAGGGGAATCACTCAAGCTAAAGGACAAAGATCATAATAAGAAATTGGTGTAAACTGTTTAAGAGATACATTGAAGACATTAGAAGAAGATTTCAAACTGTCAGAGAGATGAAGTACTGGAACAAGCAGTGAAGTTATAGTAACAGAGATAAATAAACACTGATGGACAGTCATGAGTCCTCTCATAGCAGGGGATTGTACTCCATGATACTCTGGTATCACAGCATTTAAATAAAAAATCACTAGCTGTAGCATTTGGTAAGGGCAACCACAGTGAAATAGGACTGTATGAGGTATGAATATATAGGCAGCTTTAGTCTACTACTGATACAAATTTTGGCAGTGAAGTGAAGCGGCATCTGCTTAACAGTTCATAACATGTAAATTCAGAATATAAATGTTGCTGCATGCATTAGAAATCACACAGGGAATTTTGAAAGAAAGCGAGAAATCTGATTAAAATACCAGGATAAACATTGCTTCTCTTCCACAAAGTCTGATATTTTAAAACAATGCTTAATGATACTTTAAAGAAAGTTCTTATAGCATCCTTGTGGGTACTGTGGTGTTTGTTTTTATCAAGTAGAGAAATGAAGACAAAGGAGGCTTTAACTCATCTGCCCTGAAGTATCCAAAATAAAACCCCAGTTGTAATTTTTAGTGCCTCTTATATTGCTGAGTTGTCATTTTGGTTCCATCAGCATTTAACAAAGGATCATGGCCTACTATTAATCATGACCAGGCAGGAAAACACAATGATAACATTTTGCACCCTGAAGATGTGCCCCTTGTGTATTTTTATGAACCATTATATTGCATCAAAACAACCCATGAAAGTTGTTGAAAATTAATTATACTTCTTGAGGTTTTAAAACTTCACATTTGAATTATTTGTATTTTAAATTAGACCTGCAGGACATGGTATTTNAAACAACCCATGAAAGTTGTTGAAAATTAATTATACTTCTTGAGTTTTTAAAACTTCACATTTGAATTATTTGTATTTTAAATTAGGCCTGCAGGACACGGTATTCGGTTGCAGAAATCTGGATGATCCCTAGAATTATAAATGGGCTGAGCTCTAGTCTTCAATATTATCCAGCAGAGGAGATAATACTCCTCAACAGATACTGACTGCTGTTTTCAGAGGGCATCTGCCACAGAAGTACAGGCAGACCTGCAATGATTTCCATAAAGTGCTAAGAAAAATTAACCCTGGGAAGGGATACTTCCAACCACTACATCACATTATACATCCCACACTGGATGGTGTTAATGGGGCAAGGAGGGAACATAAAAGCCCTGACTCCAACTCCTGAGCAGTGGCACAGGCTGTATGTATGAAGAACAGCAGAAATTGCATTATGGGAAATACCACAGATTGACCTCAGCCTCTAACTCTGTTCCCCATCTCAGAACCTTCCATGCGCAAATGAGCAAAATGCCAGTGTATTTATGACCTCTGTGTTTTTCTGTAGCTCTATAAAGGATGTTTGGGCATTTTACGATAGAGGATCTGGTTGTAAAACTAGTAACCTTACAATTATAGACTGCGGTGGCTGGGTTTAACTGTCAGCCTGTCTCCAGTGTCCTGCGGTTTGCCGCACAGGGTTCACATTCCAGAGATGCCAGTGACTCACCAGCTAATTATAATATCCCTGGGACTATTTATATTTGCCCACTAAAACACGTGGTAGCAGGAGGAAATTGGAGTGTCCAGGCTGTTGAACCTGCAGAACGAGCACATTAGACCAATGTCCTCTGGGGGACAAAAGCCTTTTTGTGGTGCTTGTGTGATGGGCATTTTGCCCTCCCTTTGCACTTGGCAGTCTGTGTCGTCCCTCTCATAGTCTCCTTGGGAAGCCCCTGAGAGGCAAGTGGAAAATCCATGAATAGCTGCAGAGATTTGTAACGGATCACTGTCTTCAGACAGTAGACGCACAGACACGGTGGTCACCAGCAAAGACCGCGCATATGCAGTGATGGTAAAGCTTGGCTACTCGTGTGGACACCAGATATTCTCCTCTCCATCCTCGGTGTTATACCCATATAGGCAGGACTGGAAGCAGCTATGACGTTTGTGGGAGGTGGGGCAGAAGAACGAAGCTTTGCTGTGCCATGGCATAGGCACTTTGCTCTCATGTTTTTCAGTGACCTGTCACTAGGCAATGACAATGGGGACAGGGCTAAGGGCTTCTTATTCCACACACATGCGCACACACACACACCCTTAACCTGTGAAGTCCCCCATACAAAATTTCAGAAAGAGTAATCAGTGCTGACTTGAGTGCTAATGTTCTCCATTCTCTAAGGATCTGGAGAGCTGAATTTGAAATCGGTTTCTGGAGACACATACATCTGGCTATATCTGCTGTATATCCACGAGAAATAAATAGGAAAAGTAGCAGATGACCTGTACCTGTGGTCCCAAGAGTCATTTCATTCTCCTGTGAGCAGGAGAAAATGGCTGGGCTTGTGCTGTGGCATGGATTTGTCCTCTGGGCTGGTAGGTGGGATATCTTCAGTGCAGATGTCCTTATGAGTCCCTTTTGGCTTTGCTTTCTAGGAGTCTACGTGCTGCGCAAGAACTAATGTCAACATTATAGCCTAGATTTTGCACTTAAAAGAACTTTGAAGTTTTTCAGAGATTGCCAAATGATTCACCTGTGTTCAAGGACATTTTATCACCCAGTAACTCCAAGAAAACCAGGTCAAGCAGTCATCTGTGACTTCTAAGTGTAGCCACTGCAGTCCTACAGGCTAGCTCTAACCTGTGCATTAGATGTGCACCATGGCATGCCTGGTGTCCAGATCCTTCAGTTATCCAGCATGGGGACCTGTGGTGGTTTCATTTGGGCTTATGTACCAAGGAATTTCCCTTCTATAGAAACTAAAGGATTGGGAAGTGAAAGTGTACAGTCACCCTGACAGGGGGCATGGTGCCACCAAAATGTGCATCTGGAGCTGGCAAACACTCAAGCATCCTGCAGAGTACACATAACCACACTGTCACCAACAGTGCTGTGTTGAGGAGTTCCTTGAATTAAAATCCCATGCTTTAAATTAAACTTTTTCTTAGTATGGTCAGACATGTAACTATTACCCAACATCCTCCACCTCAGTGGACTTCTGGCACTGTGAATGACCTGACCAACGTTAGGTATCAGGAGCAGGTAGCCCGGCTGAGCTGCTCAGTGACAGCATGAACCATGGAGGACAAATGCTGAAATTACTTTAGAGTCTACTACTGCAGGAAGAAAATTGATAACAGCTGAGTGGTCCCTGTGAAAGACTTTCCCTGGTCGGAATCCCAGCAGTGACAAATTGTGACTTCTGCATTCGCATAAAAGAATTAACAAGGGTTAACCATGCAAAGGAATGTGCACATGAAGTATTCGTATCTACCTGCATATAAAAAAAAATAAAAATAAATCTACCTCTAAAGGTGTTTTTTTTTAAATTAATAGTATTTGTGTTCTCCCAGAAATTAAACAAGCCAGGATTTTTTTCTTATTCCAGTACATTTAAGGTTGATGGAAATAAATTCCATATTTGACTATTCATAGCCCAAGAAGCAACCAGTCCTTTGGCTATAAAAAGACAAATAGATTTGCTAACCATGAGGTACTTCCGGATATGTCTTGGTCCAAGTGCTTTAATTTAATTCTACTTGAGAAAGAGATTTCTGTAAAAGAGGGGGCTGGAGAAACCATCCCATAGATTCTTCATCAGTGCAAGGTTTTTGGTCATTGTGCACACGTGTTGGGAAGAAGGTGCATATACAATTTCAATAAACTCCTTCTAACACTTGGAGTTAAATCAGTCTGTCTGATGCGAAGGGTCCTTGATGAGAGCTGTGGCCAGGTTTTAGTGTACCTGTAGGTCTAATCTGTTTTGTACTGATCATCCGGCACACAGTAACCACCACAGTCTCTTAGAGAGCAGCCCTTACCTGCTTTCACATTAGGCCTTGCTCGCAGCACCTAAAATTAATGGCAATATTTATATTTTCATGGATAACATCTTGATGGGGTTTTCCTATAACCCAGATAGTAGCATTACAAGGAGAATCTAGCAGGTTATGTCTCAATAAGATCTTTTTCCTTACCCTAAAAATCATACTAGCCTCTTGTACGAGCAAGCAGTAGGAATTGTTGCTAGTTATGTTGATTTCATCAGTCCTGCCACTCTGTTCTCGTAAACACTTATCTGCTGTCATTTTTCTCAGCTATATGCATAGAGTTCTTTTGGCTGCTGCCAACAAAATCTTTATTCAAAGCAGTGTAGAGTCCTCCCCACTGCCATCCCAAGCGATGAGTTTGCAGTTATGCTATTTTGTGGCTTTCCAGAGGAACACAGAGCACCTTAGGGCCTGAGGAACTCAAAAGAGAACTTCAAAATAGAGGAACTAATTAAAATCAGAACCTAATACAAGTAGTCCCGGTAAGTTCAGCTGGTGCAAGCCTATCTGGCATACAAGGACATCAAAGGAATAATGAACCTCTGCTTAATCTTGTAAATCACTGGAGCAGGAAAGGAGCTGAAAGAGGGCCCGTGGCACTAAGCCAAATGTCCATCACTGAGAAAATGGAGAATGACTTCAACACAGAAAAGCCTTCAGTAATGAGGCAAAGAGTTCAGTGTCAAAAACAGCTTTCAGTGTTGTTCAATATGCCACTTGCAACTGTCCGAAAACTGAGAGGCAAACCGGTAAGAGTGGACTGATGTAGATAAACAGAACAATGCATCAAATAAAGTGGTGTGTTATTAACATGAGATCGGGTGTTGAAAGGTGCTGCCTCAGAGGCAGCCGCTGTAGACATGTATTTATTTCCTGTTTTAACAACAGGCTGAGGGTTAGATTACAACAGCCCTTTCCACCAGGTGGGACGGCTATAACTGTGCATTCATTTATTTGCTTGTGATTTTGACCTCTCTCTCTCTCTTTCTCTCATACTGTCTCTTTGGACTAATTCTCTTACTCGTTTGTATCCCTTTTATATTTCCTGAGTGTTATCTTTCTTGTGTAAGGGTACCAAGTGCTGTTTTTAACTGAAGCTTTAGCCCGATGTTTTGGAAACAAAGTGGCCCGTAGTTCAACCCAGTGACCGTCTCCTCACCTGCATCACTGCCTCCTGATGCTACTTCTTTTTGAGGTATCAGTGTGTGATATACCTCAAGCAACGCTCCTGCTTCTGATAATCCCAAATGTGGATCAATGCTTGAGCTGAGGTCAAGCTCTTTTTGTGATGTGCATGGGACTCAAGAAAAAGTAGGAATTGTGTCTCCCAAGTGTTGTGATGCAGAGGCAGCAAACCAGGATCAGTACACCAACAGCCTGAATGGTGGCATTGTGCACTGGGGGTAAATCAGCTTTATTATTGTTATAAAACTGAGACCATCTAAAGGGTCCTCTAAGCCACCTTATGGAATATCACCTAGATGGTAATAGACTTGCTGGGAGATACATTCTTCATGCTGGTCTAAGAGCTGCTCCATGTGCTTCAACAAAACCTCATTATTAGCTTAAGTTCTTAGCTGCTTTCCTCACTGAAGTCCGGTGGATCTGGTGAGAAAGAAGGCAGACCAGCATGAAGTCCTGCTTAACTCCCAGCTGTAACATCTGTGGAAAGAAAGGGCAAGTGGTTAATAGCAAGAACCTCTTTAAAACACTCTTGAGGCCCTTTAATTTATAGGCTTTGGGAAATTTTATAGTTCAAAAATTCCCTCGGAAGCTGCTTGTAAAATAAAGCAAATTAATTTTTTTAATGACTTGTGCAACCCCTTTACTCACTACACTACTTCATGCAGGGTTTGTGGGCAGCCAGTAAATCTCTCTGGTTTGTTC
>RSEF01000002.1:155160704-155186005 GCA_003993805.1 Himantopus leucocephalus | reverse complement strand
GATCTTAAAGGTCTCTTCCAACCAAAACAATTCTATGATTCTAGGATACGATTCTGCGATCCTGCAATATGTTCAAATGTTCAAATGCAAATGTTTCATTTGTAGCTCCAGCCCTGGCTTGTTGTAAGACACTCATAACTTCTCTTCACTTCNCTCCAGCCCTGGCTTGTTGTAAGACACTCATAACTTCTCTTCACCTCTATAGTCCCTGTAAATAGGTGTAGGAGTGTAAAGGCTATACAAGTGAGCAAACCAAACAGCCAGAGCAGCAGTGTGAGCATGGGTTTGTTTATCTCTGAGCAANCTATAGTCCCTGTAAATAGGTGTAGGAGTGTAAAGGCTATACAAATGAGCAAACCAAACAGCCAGAGCAGCGGTGTGAGCATGGGTTTGTTTATCTCTGAGCAAGTTCCCCAGCACACCTTTGGGTCATGCCAAGTAATTGTCTCCCACAAATGTCCCTGCATTGCAGAGTGACGGTATCTGACAGGCTGGATAACAAAAGCCATCTTCTTTTGTGAGAAGGAGACTTTAACTGCATGAACACAAGGTCCTGTGCTCTCTGCACTTGGAGCCCTGGCCCATTGCATTTAGCAAAGAAGTAGCCTCCTTCACTGTGGTAAGGACAGAAAAATCAGACAATGCTAGAGGCAGGTTTGGGACTCCTTTTCAGTGTTGTTAGCAGACCTGTGCAGAACAAATAAAAATCACTAACCGTCTACTTGGCTGGTCCCTCTGCTATTTTATATGAGTGGGGTTTCAAGATATGATTTATATCTCCTGAAAATTTGATTCCTGGGGTACTTTATAACTATTCTGCGCTAATATCTCATAACCTAAGGGACAGATTACAATGCAAGATTGACTTCAGGACCCTCTCAAGTAACATGCTGCAAAGGCACTGATGTAAAACAGTAACTGTTTTGCAGTATGATTCAACCTCAGTTTTGCTTTATGGTCCTCAACCAAGACATAAATGAAGTCGGCACACGTACAGAGCCCCTGTTCTGACAGGGGGATGCAGATATGACCATTTGTTGGAGTTCTTAGAAGCCTGCAGTGCTTTAGTTTGCTGTAAGGCAGCTGGCACAAACTGCTAATGGACTAACGATGTGTTTGGAAGCATTTCATAGAGGAATTCATGTCTCGTAACAGTCCACTGGAAGTGAAGGATCCTGAGCTATGTAAGGACAGAGGCAATGTTGGCTCATGTTAGAAATATGATGCAGGAGCCACCTACACAGTGTGAAGATTTCATAGAAGATGACATATTGTGCCAAATACCCTAGTGACAGTTTGGCTGGCAGGAATAGGGTCATACATTTCAGGAAGATTTCTAGGAACAGAGGAATTATGATATTCTTTTAGCCTGAAGTTGCTGTTCCTGTTATTGCTGAAGAAATAAAAGAATACATGGGATAGTACAGTTGCCAATAAACAAGACATATTATTTATAGAGTCACCATTTGTGTTATAGTAAAGAAGGTGTCAGTTTAATTTCTTAATATGGCTATTGCAAGCTTAATGTTTCATTTAAATGCATTCATTAGACTTGCATAAAAAAAATTTCCATCACCTCTCCTTAGACCGCACATTTCTTGGAGCAGTTGCAGAGTCTTCTGCTAATGTGTGGTACAAGTATGGCTGAATAACCAAGTGGGGTGAAGAAACCCTGTTATGAGGGCTTCTGATGGCCCAGGTCTTCTGATGGCCCTAGGCTTCTACTGGCATTGGTATTACAGATTGCTTAAGACCATGTTCCAGATTGCTTAAGACCATGCTTAAGACCAAGAACCAGTGCTCAGTATTGGGGCTAGTTTTGTTTAATACCTTTACCAATATCAATATTTTGTTTAATATCTTTATGTGGATGAGGTGATTAAGTGCAGCCTCAGTAAGTTTGCAGATGACACCAAGTTGGGTGGGAGTGTTGATTTGCTTGAGGGTAGAAAGTCTAATGATTCTATGATTCTATTCTATGTCTCTGTTGCTTTTTGAGGGCTTGCCACCACACCAGCCTTGCTATCTGCAAGCACTGAGAACTTTAGATATAGCGCAGCCGTACCCAGCAGGTCACTTACAAGCGGTTTAGAGCACCACCGTGTTACCCTTAGACAAACTTTCCAGAAGTTCAGGGCAAGAGAGCAGCATATTCACAGTTGTTCTCAAAAGCATAAAGGTTGCTGGTGAGTCACAGAGACAGTGCCTGAAGGCTGGGATTTGCTGCTGTGCGGGAGGATGGGGTCTGAGGGAGCAGGGGACAGACTGAACAAGACACTACAGGACCCTAGCTGGCATTAGGAAAATAAAGGATCCCGAGATCTGTGATTCCGAGATGACTGAAGAATGTGACAGAGCACCTTCCTAATGTTTTATTTAGAAAAAAATGAAACCAAATGTGTTTGCGGGCAGAGAGTCAGGGGGGTGTTGTGCTCTAAAAAGAGTTGATAGTATTATAGAGATCTGACTGCCAAATTTGTCGTAAGCTAAGCTTGCTATATATGAACCTCTCCCTCCTGCAGTCCGTTCCCGGGAGCTTCAATATGGAATATGTGTTTTTAATGTAATTATAATAATGCACACTCACAGACATAGTTCTTCAGCATGGAAAGCTAGTCAGAGGGCTGCTTACATTTTGGGGAGTGGCCCAGTGGTGGAAACACACTAAAAGGAGCATAAGCTGGGAAGACGCACCATCTTTCGGGCATTTAAAAGCACTTCTCTGTTAGCCTGCTTTACTTGCAGGTCTTGAAGTGTTTTATGGGCATAGAAAAAATGGGCACAGTCTCCTTGGTGCTTCTGCTGAACCGCTAATCTGACAATTCATGTCCATCCTTTGATCCTGTCTGGGGGCAGGAGATAACAATTCCAACCTGAACCAGGCACCAGGTTATGTTCATTTTATCAGCCAGCTGCTTCCAAGTGCCTGGCACCTGACGTCTATATTTTGAAAATTATACTCTCATATCAAGAGCACACAGTGGGAAGAAGCTTTGCTATTCTCATCTGCCCTGTAAGACCTTGAAGTGATAGACAATACTGTCTCTCTGATTTTACTAAAACTGACTGAAAAAGAGGTAGAACACTGAGAGTCTGGTTTCATTTTAGGGTGGTTTGGGGGTTTTTTTTCCTCTCTTTCTGTCTTCCTCTTTCTTCTGTGAAATTGAAGAGAACTGAAGTGCTTTGATTCTTCTCTTCAGTTTTTTGACACTTGATCTACTGAAATATTTGTTGGAAATAAACCCAACTTTTTTTGCTTGATAGACACAAAGGGTGCAGATGTATGACTTGCTCCTGGAAAGCATTCATATCTTTGGGTAACCCAGCCTAAACATAGGGTTCTTCTGGAGTGTGCTCCGAATAACTTGGATTTCAAGAATTTGCCTCATTGAAATGATGCAAGTTCATTCAAGTGATTGAAAATTCAGAAGGAAACCAAAAGAAAACATCTGTTTATCCTGTAGCAGTACGTTCCATGTAGACATGAGGTAGCAGCTACCTACACCCATTCTGAGTTTGATGTGCTGTACTGCAGACTAGTTTTCTAAATTTGCATTGTCAAAGCTTTCCCATGCCCCAAGAAAAATCAGTGCAAAACCAAAAAAAAATTACAGGAGTCTCATAGAATAGTAAGAATAGCCTTATGGGAAAAAAAGAAAATTAATGGAAAGTATCTTTTTAAAATAGTAGGCTTTAATGAATGTCCTTCTCCATGATTAAGACTCCAATGTACATGAGTCAGGCAGATAAGTAATAATGGTTCCCCTTTTTTCAAGTTACTTCATGCACAAAATAATTTATGCGAAGTACAGAATGAGACTGAGTTGACTGTAGAAACAGAGATAACTTAGAAAAATTTTACTGCAAGACCATTTTTTTGTGAGCTAATTACGAAGTTCAGTGTCGAGGTCTGTCAGGTTGGAGGCAAGGGGAATGACTGCAGGTCCAGGAGTGAGTTACAAAGGGTGTCTTCTGAATCTTTAAGTCAGCTGTCATGTTTCAGCAGGTTTTCATGTTCATCTGTCCACATCCCCTGAATGTTTATTCCCAAAGTCAGAGCAGCACAAAAAGCTTAACAGACCTTTCATGACTCTTTACAACTAGATTACAAGGCTATGAGTCTCACTAAGTGCTACGTATTTGTTTTACAACAGAGCCTAAAGATCCTGTTAAAACTGGGGACTACTGGGTTCAGGGCACACCCTCCACACAGAAGAGATGTGTTAAGAGCACTTGCCAATACATGAAAAGTTTATCCCTCTTAGCTGTCACGGGGAGATAAATGTATCAGATCTCTGAAGGATTGCTGAACTCTTTGTGCATTTGAGGGCAGGACAGAAATACATGTATTTGACTTTCCCTTTCTTGACCCACCTCTCCTGCCTAAGTAGGTTGTGGCATATGATGTTCCTCTTCTGGCCAGTCACAACATGAACATGGGCAGTCAGCACTGCTTCAACTCATTTCTCTGTGTATGAACTCCCCTTGATTTGAACAACCTTAGACTCGCAGGGTCAAAGGGAAAGAGGTAGTTGATTAGTATCCCCAGGGGCAGATACATACATAAGCCAGGAGAGAGAGGAGAATAAGTTTGCCCAGCAAATTAGGTAGACTTTTTGGAAAGAGTCACTCCCAAGGTGCAATCTCTCTCAATGTCCATAAATCCTTATAGCCCTTTTTTTACTTTGTCACAACAGCCCAAGTAATCACACGTAAGCTGGCCAACCCTGATGGTATTTGCATCCTCAATCTAGGGAGATGCTCTCACTTCATAATTTACTGTCATTTTCTAGTACATATGGAGACTGTAAAAAGCTGGTGCCTTCAGGGAGCTCAAACATTGCTTGACGCTGCTGGATTTTTTCTGGCTTCTCTAGTAATGTAGAGGTAAAAGGACAGGGCTGAAAGGGGTAATTCTGGCATCCCATCTAGCTTACAGAGGAAATAGTTGGCATTCATGCAAGCAGTCACATTCGTCCACAGTTAAGGGTGCTTCCTATGTACTTGGTACCAAATCCACTTCTGTTCCTGGGGTCAAACATCAGACAAAAACATGCTGTGAAAATATACAGCCGTTCTGGGTGTTGGACAGCAAGATAAGAAGATCTTGGGAGATGATACCTTTCAAAATTTCCCCTCTAGCAGGGTGGAACCAACATTTTGCCTTGGTTTCCTGTCTGCTGTATGGTATCCATTCCAATGGATGGTTGTGTTCATATATATTTGTGGGTGCTCAAAATGTTCAGACGACACTGCCTGCCCTGGCAAAGTTCAGCCGTGCAGAAATCGAAAGGTAAGCAAATCAACAAAAAGAAGGAAAAAGGGATTGATGGTGTAGATTAAATCCAGAGTGAAGCTGTAATTATCAGTGGGGTAAATATATCCATTTCCAATAAAACACACATTTTAACTGTGCTATTGTTCCAATTCCTGATGAAGGCAAATAACATGAATTTCATATAGTTGAAGGATACACATTCTTATGCATTTAGCTGATTCTTACTGTAAGTAACAGAGCATAATTGCTGGTTTTGTCTGTCATATTATTAGGCAATGTGACATTCCGCTGAGTTTTGCTCTCATAGGTATAATTTCTCCCAGCAAGTATTTCTGTACTTTACAGACAGGCTGTGATGTTGTGGAGCAAATCTGTTGTAGTTTGATTTTGGCTAACCTCTGAGTGGCTGTTGCGGAGGCTCGGAATATCAAATTTAAACAGGTGATAAACTCAAACTTCATTCTAACCAAAAATTCTAACCAAAAATTCTAACCAACTGGAGATGAGGTATATCAAAATCGTTTAACACTCCGACAACATTAGTAAACCACAGGTTCAGAATGTATGAGGAATTAATACTGTGTGACCAACTCAAGAATTCTTAAGCTTTAGAAATGATGATTCAAAAATGTGTGCAATCACTCACCTATAAGTTGAGGGCTCTCAACCTGTACAGGAGATGAACCGTAGGTGGCCTCCCAGACCATAGCAAGAGTCCCCGACTGCAGACCCACAGCTTCTGAGGAGGACAACTCCAATTTTGCCCTCCAGTGGGACTCCATTTATACCTAACAGAATCTGATCTGTGGTCATGCCAGATCTTATTGGCTGAGAGCCACAACTTCCTCAACTTTTGACCAAAATTCATACATGCTGACCACCACTGTGTGCATGTGACAAGAGCTGTGGCGGGAAGTTTTGGTGGGCTGTTGTCAGGTCTTTGTTAGGTCTTTGTCAAGGGGGTGCATCTGCCACAGTGGCCAAAATGTCCCCTTCACAATGGCAAATTACATTCTCAGCCTCTCTGTCAGTATAATTAAACACTGCTTTAAGGGATTTCTGAGTGTTTTGAAAAGCACCGAAGTTTCTCAGTTAACTCAGCAGGAATTACATAAACAGTTTCTGGACATATTTCAATAAAGGAAAATACAGGCAAAATCATATATCTGACTCTCATATTTCTGTATGACCAGTCACATCACCAATGACATGAAACTTGCTTAGTTTATTACCATATCCTTCTAAAAGAAAATTAGTGTGGGTGAGAAGTAGAAATGAGAGGGGGGAAAAAATCACTTTTCTCTGTTTCTCAGGTATTTACATGACTCCTCTTGTACCCTGCTAGTATATTACTAACAACCTCAGAAATATTAATGGTTCAGCATCTATTACATGCCAGGGAAAAATAGATTATTTTTACAAGAATGCTGAGTCACAAAATATGTGACTTGCCCAAAGTAACACAGGAAGTCATCTGTTGAGTTCAGAAACAAATCCAAGTTCTGCCTTAACTCCAGTGCTTCAGGCATGCTTACTACATCATCTCTTCCTCTTTTTTCTTACGTAGGATTTTTCCCTTGTGAGCTATTTGAGGTCAAACCCCTGGGGAACACGGGTGCTGCAGCATTTGTATAGGTGAACTTGCCTCAAGGGTATACTCCAGGTCCTGCCTTATCCTTCCCTTGCACCAGCAAAGCTCTCCGGTTCCTCTGGAGGAATCTTTTTTTTTGCTTGCAGAGGAGTAAGTGAGCGCTGTCCCTTGATGGTGATGCCAACCCTGGTTAGAATTGCCTCATGGATTCTTGTTTTCTGGCTTAGAGGTAGTGAATTTTTTCTATTCATCCATACATCGGAGTTCTTGATTATTTTCTTTCTTAATGCGTGAGACAGTTCAAGGAACACAAGGAACATTGTTCAGCTTTGCTGGGGAGGGGTGAAGGGCTAGACTTTAGCAAGGAAAGTGCCTCACAGCTTGCGTCTACAGATGTACCTCCCTTGGCTGCATCTCAGCACTGTGACTTCTCTGACCCTCTGTGGGGAGCACCCAGGTGGGACTGCAGAGCATGGGAGATGCCAAGATGTGCAAGAGACCAACCCACATCTGTGGGGACTATTATCACAATCTGGAGAGATACAGACCTGTCAAACACAACTGGAGTTTCACATCCAAATGGAGTCTGTTGCCTTTGTTTCCAGCTTTTGTGTTTTGTGTACCCACGTTACGGTGATTTCCCAATTTTGGGGTGAAGGACTTTGGAAAGTCAGTAGCAGTCTTTGCACTTGTGTCTAACATTTCCTCCTCTGTTGAACACACAGGGCAAAAAGGGAGAACCAGGATTCCCAGGAATCAATGGTCTGATTGGCCCTCAGGTAAGCAATGATTTCTTCCTTTTCATATAATATGTGTAAAAACATATTTTGTGGCAACAAGTGACTTGGAACCGCAATGCAGCATGCCGTGACCTTCTCTTCTCATCTACACTGTCTTTGAAGTTGGTGTTTCTCCTTTAAGAGGCAAACTAATTTATCCTGTTGTGATTGAGAGAAGTCTGCCTGTCTGGCAGCAATTACTTTTACCTTCCAGAGTTTTTCAGTGTCTTTGAACAGGGACATAAGGAGGTGTTTTGTATGTGATTTCCCCATTGCTTGTGCACAGAGCAGTATCATTCCGGAGGGAAAGCAATGATTTGTGTTTTGTAATATTTAGGACAGTGTCTCAGCTAATTGTTGGCTGTGTGAATTGGCAATTGCAGATATACCTCCTGTGCTGCAGTCTTGGGGGAAGAAGCAGTTTAAAAGGTATTTGCTATTCAGAAAGCACACTTCTTTGAGCACAAGACTGTTTTTGTGGTTTTGATACTCATATTTCTTCTTGTTAGAGAGGGATAGGTGTTGGCTTATTGCGGAAGGTAGAGACAGGGGCTTAAAACTAAATGGTTATTCTCCCTGTGAGCAAGGAAGTCTTAAGTTAATGACCCCTTAGGTCCTTTTTTTTAAAGCTTTTGTCAAGTTAGTGCTCCAAATTGCACCATCTGTAACATCACAAAGGCAAAATAGTGCTGTGTATGTTAAGAACCGTCAGAGAGGATTTGGCTGCAGCTTGGGTCAACCCATTCTGCCCTGCAGTATAATAATACCAAGTTTTGCCTCTGGTTTGGTTTCTTGCTAACTTTGTAGCCAAATTCAGCTGACCCAAGTCACTTTGTAGGGTCACCCTGCAATAAGAAAAATATCTGTGGGAATGTCCTCAAGCAAGAAAGATCATAGAATCGTAGAATTGTTTTGGTTGGAAGGGACCTTTAAGATCATCGAGTCCAACCATCAACCTAACACTGCCAAGTCCACCACTAAACCACGTCCCTAAGCACCACCTCTTTTAAATACCTCCAGGGCTGGTGACTCAGCCACTACTCTGGGCAGCCTGTTCCAATGTTTGATAATCCTCTCAATGAAGAATTTTTTCCTAAGATACAATCTAAAGCTCCTCTGGAGCAACTTGAGGCCATTTCTTTTTGTCCTATCACTTGTTACTTGGGAGAAGAGACCAACCCCCACCTCGCTACAACCTCCTTTTGCGTAGTTGTAGAGAATGATGAGGTCTCCCCTCAGCCTCCTTTTCTCCAGGCTAAACAACTCCAGTTCCCTCAGTCATTCCTCATAAGACTTGTTCTCCAGACCCTTCACCAGCTTCGTTGCCCTTCTCTGAACACGCTCCAGCACCTCAATGTCCCTCCTGTAGTGAGGGGCCCAAAACTGAACACAGTACTCGTGGTGTGGCCTGCAACACTACTTCAAGCTGACCATTCAGGATAAAACTGAGCATTTCATTCATTCCCTTTTCAATGATAAATTAACAAACTGGCTCTTTGGTTTTGGTATTTTGTTTCCATAATTCAAGTTTTAGGCAGGAATGAAGAACCTCCATTGCTACAGCTGTTGGTGATGTATTGCAATAGACGGCACACTGCTACACAGCAGATGCTGATTTTTCATGTATTTCCTCTGGCAAGCTATGTCCCTGTAACCACGAAACACGATCTAGAAATGGCTTTTGTGGCAGATGTTTTGTAATGAGCTGTTCACATGTGTGTGGAGGCTGTCAGAGTGGCAATCGAGGGGCTTCCAGCCCTCTGCAGGCGAGGGCCCTTGTGTCCATCTGGTAACCTCGCCCTGTGAAACACCATTTGATACTGGTTAACATATTTTTAAGACTTGTTCCTTTGGTTCAGTATCTAGTTTGCAAGTATTTCATCAGCAGCCTTCAAGAGGCATGAAGAGAGTAAATTTTGTTGGATTGTTGGGTTGTTTTTCCATTGGATAATGTTAAAAGGTCCTACCAAGCTTTCAGAATCTTTGGGAGGGGATTTTCCTTGCTTTTAGGGGAAGATTTTTCTCCATGCATTATTTCTGAGATATCTGACACTATCCATCCAAACAATGTCATGTTTGCTTAGCTCAAGTTCCCTGTAACTTTAAAAAAAAAAAAAATATATGCATGTGTTGGCAATTTTATAAATGTATCTGAGAAAATTGCTGACATAACATTAAGTAATTTTCCTTTCTGCACAGGCTAAATGAAGTTAGCACATTTTATGTTAATTAAAACTGCATATAATGCTAGCCCCATCGAGGGATACTTAAATTGACTGTTCCTCCAAGCTAACTGTAAGAATGGAAAAATATTGCTCTTATTCCTGCAGTGGCACTCTGTTCTGGACATATTACTGTAGATTTCCATATTTCTGTTTGGAGAAAGTGCTTACATTCAGTTAGTGACAAAACTACTTTTCAGCTTAACAGTACTTTTTGTGACTTTAGGTTTTTTAAACACTTTATCAGCAGGTTTTTTTTTCTTCATCAAACTATGACCCAAAAATACCCAAGAAGAAAAACAGTTTCTTTATGCTGCAGTTACATGGATATTCTTCCAAGTCATCTATGGAAGTCTGTGTCACCTGTTTCTGTGCTATCTCCATGGAACTGAGGGCCAGCTGATTTGAGTTAGCCATACATAAACTAGAATAGGACACTGAAATAATCTCCCTTTCCTTTGCTATTTTAAATTTAAATATACTTTTGTTTTCTGACCTGATTCCACCCATTCATAGCTGTATGGGCAAAAAGGAAAGAGTGGATATAGGAGCTGTAGAAGGCACATTGTTGCTGAAAGACATAGAGAAGACCATCTGAAGTTATTGTCGGGCTTTGTCAAGAAAGATAGTTGCTGTCATGCTCTGTCCAACTGAGAAGGCACAGAAGGATCAGGCAGCTGTGCAAGGGAACCAACATGAGGGCTACTCCGGAGCAGGGTCAGCAGACCCAGTGATGAACCGCAGTTGAGATGATGGCAGTCCAAATCTCAAGGACCACTGACAAGGTGTGGTCACATTTGAGAGTTAATTTAAGTGTCAAATCCTGAAGCAGCAGCTAGGAGGCAACTTCTCAGCTAGCCTGGGGATGTTTTGTGACAAAAGGGTAGCCCTACTTTTGCCTCTCTCCTTGCACCCACGAACTCAAACTAAATTTTAATTCCAAAAGATATTTAAATGTGGGGGGTTTTCCTTCTAAATCAGCTGTGGTGGTGAAGAAGTCCATATGCTTATTTGCTCCACGTTGTCCAGTCAGCACCCCCAAAACTGAGCAGTTCTTTTTCCAGTGACCTTTAGAAATGGTGCATCTTGCAATATCATTAAGCCATGGAGTAGACACTCTGCGTCTTATTTCCCCTCTGGATATGAATGATTTTCCTGCAGCAAGGACATAGACATCTGAACTCATAATGTCTTTATGTTGTTATTATTTATTTGTACTATTTTATTTTTCAGGAACCTTAATCATGGGCCAAACTTCTATTGCAGTAGGCTGTTCAAATGCAGACTGAAAAATGAGTGTTTCTGTAAAGCGCTTTCAGTTGAAATAGATGGATGGGTACCAGGCACAGGAGAAAACGAGGCAGTGCATTTCTGCATGGTTGCCCGAGATCTTGGTATACCTTACCTATCCCAACATCTATTGAGAGGAAGAGTTCCGAGAAGGGGCTGAAGGCATGTACCTTTGCAAATGCTTTTCTAAGCATAAGGGGTGTCCTCAGGAGAAAGGAGATTTGCAGTTAGGCAGCTAAGTGAACCATGAAGGCTGTGTTCGCAGGCTCAGCAGAGAGGGGAGCTGATGCCCCAGTGTCAACCCAGTGTCATGGTTAGGCTCAGACACTCTGAGCTGTATCACTGAGTTACCAGGGCTGGGATTCAGCTTTAAGTGCAAGCGCTTGTTGGATTAAGGATGGGGATGCAGATGTCTGAGCTCCTGTGGATGAAGATCCAGTTAATATCATCAGTGGAGCCTGAAGCTCTCCTAAAGCAGGACAAATGGTCCACTGAGCCACTCTCTAGATTCCCTGAGCTGAGCAGGTACACGCTGTCCACCTGTGAGATAGCAAAACAAGTCAAAACCCTTTATGTTTTAAGGAAAAATGTCATACCTCACACTTGCAATATCTCTGGGCTGTTATTGAGGTTTGCCTTATGCTAAATAACCTGGTGGTATAACTGAGACCTGCGAGGAAGATCTGTACAAGCTGTACCTATTATGGTCGTGGCTGGCAGTGATTGAATTAGTATAGACTTGTCCGTAGGGTGTGAGCTCAAGCCCAGCTTTTCTTAAGTAATTCAGGAAATAAATTACATCCTCTGAAATGCACAGTGTCCTTAACGTCCTTTTTATAATGCAAGTTAAAACTGCAAAATGTAAGAAAAGGATACAGGCCCCAGCTGCAAAGCTCAGATTGAATTCAAACTATGCCAGTGCTGCTTGAAATTGGAAGATATTGCTTAGAGCTATCTTTAATAAGATCTATACCTTTAACAAAAATAAAGGGAAAAAAAAAAGTCTTCACCAGTGCAGCCACTAATAGCACTGAAATGAAAGACCATGAGGAAGTTTTTTTGTTGTTTTTCTCATTTGCTGCACTGACTCAGTAAACCAACTTAAAGCGAACATATAGGGAAATAAATCTTCCTCTGTAGACAAAAGAGATCCTGTTCATATCTTACACTCAGTGATGAAATTAAACAAATACTGCCTTTCACTGGAAGCAGAAATTCTCCTGAAGAGACTGCTATGTACAAAGTCAACTTTATTCAGTACTTTTACGGAGCTGGAAATACAGTTCAGAGAAATTAAAAAAAAAACAAAACCAACTTTATTTTTAAAAATAATGTTGGTACTCCAATTACGATGCCACCTGGTGAAATAACTGGAGACCTTATCCACTTATGAATTATGACACTATCACTGAAGCTGACTATAGAACATGCATCATAGGTAAATGTTAAGTTTGTTGGCTTTTTAGGCTTTTGGTTTTCAGTGTCATCAGCAACAGCCTTTTTCTATATCCTCTTCTCTTTGTCTTGCTTTGTAAGAAAAAATTTAAGCAAAGAAAGCAATATGGTGCTCTGATGCAGCATTGTCCAGAGAAGCTGTGGCTGCCCCATCCCTGGAGGTGTTCAAGGCCAGGTTGGATGGGGCTTTGAGCAACTTGGGCTGGTGGAAGGTGTCCCTGCCCATGGCAGGGGGGTTGGAACTAGGTGATCTTTAATGTCCCTTCCAACCTAAACCAGTCTATGATTACTGAAAATAATTCACAGTAGTTGTGCTGGCGGATACTGTAGTGCCTGGGTTGAGAAATGAAGAACAGATTTGAGGAGCTGATACTAGAAACCATGCAGATGCAGCAGTGGAGAAATGGAAAGCTGGAGTAGCAAAGGACATAGTGAGACACATGAACTGCTCCACAAAAAGTAGCTGCAACATCGTCATTTCTGATGGGAGAGGGAGAGACAGTGCAAAGCCAACAGGAAGGGTCTGTGGGATCTTTCTGAGACGTGAAATTGAAGGGAGTAATTGGTTTTCAAGTTGAGACAAGCACAGACACTGGAGGGGAAAAGGCTGTCAGCACCACAGTCATGCATTTCACTATCATTGTGGCAGCAGATAGGATGCTCCTGTGTGTCCTGGAGGTTCTTCTCATTCATAAAGCTGGCACACTGCCTAAAAAGCCCAGACCACAGTCTGTTTTGACGTGGGTTAAGAGCTTAGCTAAGCCTTTCTCATAGTGTAAGAAAATCCAGTCATCGGCATGGAATAATATACAGAAAATATGTCCGTGCAAGCTTTGCCTCCGAAGACAGATATCTGGAAAAGCCGTCAGGCTTCAGTTTGCCTCTTGGAATGGTATTTGTTCACCTCCTTCTAAAACATAACCATTCCTTCTTTCATGGAAAAGACATTTAGGCCAAGCAGCCTACTGATGTAGTCACAGACAAAGGTTTTTGTTCCTTTTCAGAGCTTCCTCAGGGAGTTGCAGAACCTAAATCTTAATAGCTTTGCCTTTCCCAGCCTGTCTTTCAGTAAGGTACTCTCTGGAAGAGGAAAGCATCCTTTAGTGGATCCTGGAGGACAGGCACAGCTGTTCCTCCAATATGGAGAGTGTCAGATTTCTTTCCTGAGAACTGTCCCTGCATTACATTGTCTAAGGAATGAGGTGGATGAAACATAAGCCTGAAAATCCACCCCCCATAACATTTTTAAAGATGTCCCACCCCCTGACACACACACACACCTTTCCACACATTATTTGGATTTTAATGAACATTTGAAGTATTTTTTTTTCCAAAACAACAGTTTGAAAATACTTTGGTGTAAACATTTTGATAAAAGATCCACGATTTGCATTTGTTTTCCAAACTGAATTTGTGTAGTCCTGTCGTAGAATAAAGTTTTCNCACACATTATTTGGATTTTAATGAACATTTGAAGTATTTTTTTTCCCAAAACAACAGTTTGAAAACACTTTGGTTTAAACATTTTGATAAAAGATCCATGTTTTGCATTTGTTTTCCAAACTGAGTTTGTGTAGTCCTGTCGTAGAATAAAGTTTTCGTATATCACTTTTGCTTCAGCATGTAGGAAGCACACATCAGAGTCTTTACCTGCCAGAAAAAAAAAAAAATTCCATGATTATTTTCTTCTAGATCAGAGTTTTAAAGGGACAACACTGAGGACTGGATTTGGGACAGGGACTCTAATCTATATAATTCATCAAATGATCACTGAAAAAGGTGATCAGTTAAACCAGGTACTTTTGAATACCAGTGGTCATTACATAAAACTGTTCTTTCTGTGTCCATCTCAAAGAGGCTTTTATGAGAAGAGCTTTCCATTAGTGAGTGTAACATTTCTTGGTGCAACATGTGGTAAACCAGTCTTGGGCATGACACCCTGCATGATGTTTATGGAGAGAAATTAAATGGAATTACTAGTGGCAATTTAGGGTAAGGATCAGTGCGCTTCCATTTCAAGACTTATGGTTGCATAAGGTTATTGTGATCCAGAGTATAGAAAGTTTAAGAGAATACTTAGAAATAATCTTGGATAGTGAGAATATAAAAAGTTACTTGGAGATATAGTTGGGATGAGGAGACAATATGTGGTTTATGATGAGAGGTGGTTCTGTTATCAGCAGAGAGAGAGAGAGAACAACATTAGGCTGTTAGGGAGGAACCAATGGAATTGGCAAGGAAAGTCTGCAAAAGTCTGCAAAAAAAAAAGTCTGCAAAAATTTTGCACTTTCTTTCCCGCCCTTATGCATAGTCCAGTCTGCCGCTGAATGAGTTTGTTGTTGTTTTTCTAAACATACTTTTGCCTTTTCTTCCAGTACTGCACACACTCTTCATGGAAGCCCCTTCTTGGGGCCCGTATCTTCTGCAGGGCCTCTCAGCAATACCAGCCTTGTAGAGGTGGAGTAGGGCCAAGCAGAACTTCCCAGGTCCCTGGCATCTGAGGTCACTCCATCTAGTTGTGGTGGTATTTTCTCTTGTGCTGGGTTAATTTGGATTGTTAATTCTTTCCTTTGAATGGCAAAGCCTTTTTTAAGTGATGGATGGTCTCAACCAGGTGTCTCCTGATGGGACTAGAGCTCCTTAACTGCAGGACCCTTCTACAACAGTAGCTGAACCAATGTCCCCAGAAGCCAGTGCAGGGCTCCCCAGACATTGTGTCAGCAGCATCAGTGCATTCCAACACACATCTTTCTGGGGATTTTTCAGTTGTACTCACTTTTGAGGCATTCTACAAATGCTGACGTTAGTGGTGGGATATATACATATCTGTTCTGAGTTGTAATGAAAGCGGATCATGGGAGGCAAGTGCATCTGCAGGTCTCTTTTCTGGTCGCTGTGCCCCATCTATTGGTGAGAGGGTGTCTTCTCCTCTGGCTGAATTTTACAAGTGTATTCTAAAAAGACCACTTATCTGCTACCTTATGTGCCAAACCATGCCACAAATAACTCCTTGTGCTCACTTTTTTTACACCGTTTTCTTCTCTTCAGCTACATTTTTCCTTAGATGTGAAATGATAATATTGATCCATGACTCGTAATACCTTAATCAGAAAAGTTGTGCTTTGTGACATTGAATGGTGACAGGGAAAATGCTGACTGGCCATTTTCTATCTTGTACCAGTTGTTCTGTTTCAATTCTTTACATAGGGTTTGGGCAGGAAGGCGGTGTGTGTGTGTGTGTGTGTGTTTGTTTGTTTGCTTGTTTTTTTAAAGTACAAACACACCAGAATGCCCCCTATGCTTAAAACTGAGGATGAATGAAATCATCGTGTTAGAAAGATAAAAAAAGACAGCCAGGATAAAATTTCAATTCAGTCACATATCCATTTCTCACATCCATCCTCATGTTGTTTGCTTAGGTCCCGATCCAAAAAATACAAGAACACATGCTTCGTTCTGAGCACGGGATAAAACCTATCTTGTCTACAGTGGAAGCTGGAAATAACAAACACCTCTGCATCTCAGGCAACCTGTTAAGATCTGTCAAGTATGGAAACAAATTTCTCAGCTAGGAAGCCAAATTTAACAATTTGCTCAATACACACACACACACAAAATCCCTCTGAAAATTGGATTGCTACTGAGAGAATATTGTCCCTAAGAAAAACAGCTATTGCAGGGAGATGAGTAAGAAAGACTTTTAGGACATTTCCAACTGAATGCGTACATTGAAGTATTAGTTTGCGAAGACCTTTTACTATNGAATATTGTCCCTAAGAAAAACAGCTATTGCAGGGAGATGAGTAGGAAAGACTGTTAGGACATTTCCAACTGAATGTGTACATTGAAGTATTAGTTTGCGAAGACCTTTTACTATAACAGGGTTAATGTAGAGCACTAAAATGGTGGTGTATTTGTGATAAAACTCTTGATTTACTACATTGTTTCTCCATACTCTTCGATTCATATTTTTATCCCCACCCCCCGAAACAAAAAGCCCAAGCCACAAGCCTGTCTCCTTCATTAGTTACTTCGGAGGTCTTTTTGCAGAGGTAAATTGTTCACTTTGAAACAACATTAATCAAGATTAAATTAGACTGGATGCTATAGCGGGTGCCACTGGACAACCTTTGTGTTGTATGTTACCATTGATGGCCTTCAACTCCTCCATCTCTTTTCCTGAAGTGGAGGATGGAGCTCACCTTGCAACAATAGTAATTAGTGGCTTAAGCAGGAGATCCTGTTCTGCTCATGAGCATGGTTCCCTTGGAGCTCTGTTTGGCATCTTGAACTTTTTTGGTAGAAGTTAAGAAAATAAAGTTCCGTTCTTTTGCCTGTTTCCAGTCGGGCCCCAACTGTACAGGGAAGGACCTGAGGCTTGCAGCCACTGTCAGAGAGTTTAATAAACTGGTTTTTCTTCCTCTCTTACAGGGACCTCCAGGGCCCCCAGGAATTGCTGGACCCCCTGGACCACCTGGAGCACCAGTAAGAAAACAAGCTTGGGTGTTGGGGTTTTTTGGGGTTTTGGTTTGTGGGCTGTTTGTTTTTTGGTTTTTTTTTTATAGCAAGGAGAAGAAAAAACAGCTGGGGAGAATTTTAGGTCATAGGTTTCAGTGGGAACTGAGTCAGGGCCCCTGGCAATGTCTGCTTTCTCTTATATTTTCTCACTGAAAAGCCATAGCTGGTCCTAGAGGACAGCTTCTCTGTGCCAAGTGTTAGAATCACATTGGTGCTACCTGGGGATAAGTCAATAATGTCTACAGGACTCCCCATGGCAGAGACCTGGCTGCTGTGGAAGGGAAAATTGCATTTAAATTGAAAGCAGCAACCTCCAGTGAGGTTGCTGCAAAGGACAGAAATACTGATTTTTATTGTTTTTTTTTCCTCTGATTTCATTTTTTAGGGACTGCCAGGAGAGATTGGAGTTTCTGGTAAAACTGGACCACCGGGACCACCTGTAAGTATTGAGGAACTGCTTCTCTTGCCTTCATGCTCTCCATGACTTCAGATACTNGGACTGCCAGGAGAGATTGGAGTTTCTGGTAAAACTGGACCACCAGGACCACCTGTAAGTATTGAGGAACTGCTTCTCTTGCCTCCATGCTCTCCATGACTTCAGATACANGTAAGTATTGAGGAACTGCTTCTCTTGCCTTCATGCTCTCCATGACTTCAGATACTTTAATTCTCAAGTCTTTGGCTCTTTTTCTGCAGCTTGTCTGCATGCAAAATTTTAATGTGGGCTCCAACACTGTTGCCTTTAATGCAGATGTTAGCCTCTGGTATCTTTTATGAACAAGAATTTTACCAGATGCAGCTCCACTATTCCTACACACTGCGACCATGATATTTTCATTGTAAGATACCTTTCAACAGTCATTTTGCATTTGGCAAGATATCGTTCTTCTAAACCTGGAATTTCCTGAACTAGGCCAAAGAACTGAAATTAAAATCTTCAGCACAGCATAGCAATTTCAGTTGGCTGTTAAGTCAAGAAAGGTGAATTATAAAATATTTAGTATTAAGAAGTGCCACCTACAGCCTGCAGTGTTTGACTTACGCTTGAAAAGAGGAAAAAACTTTTTCCCACCATTTTAAATGCATTACAGGAAGTAATTTTAATTCTTATCTTGCTGAACAATGCTGTCACTATGTGTTGTATAATTTAATTTTAGGAGTCTGTGTATTGTATAAGGAATTGCCAATATTAAAAAGGAGAAATCGACTTTAAAAAAATCCTTATAGCTACAGATAATAGAGGTTTACAGACAACGATAAGTAAAAATGTAATTTTTAAAGTTATTTAAGAATCCACAGTGCACAAAAACGCTATACTGTTGCTTCTCTGTAACAGCACTGACATCCAGTGGTCATTCACCAAAACTGCGATACTAGGAAAAGGGTTGAGCACATATGTGCATTTTGAAAACTTCTCTATATTTTGAGTCACAGTAGGGAAAAATTCAAAACAAAATGCATGAGGTCGTTCTTCTTTTCTTAAACTCAGGTCAGTGGCAAGAGAGACGGACTGAGCATGCTTATACTGATCTTGCTGTTAATGATTTAAAGAACAGGTGCTTACAGTTTATGATTTTCTCTTGTTTAGGGGTTACCTGGCAAAGATGGATTCAATGGGCTTCCTGGGCTTCCCGGTCAAAAGGTAAGTGATGCCACATATTATTAAGCTACTTACCTGGGTAGGTTATCTGGGTGAGCTAGCAAGTGTAAACAGGAAGGGGAGCAGATCTCCAGAGCTAAACACACCTCACCAATCCCACATCACTGACCCACCAGCGAAGCTCCAGGGCCAAGTAAGCTGGTGTGATTGCACTGTACTGAATCATTATGAAGATGGAGCTGGTTGTAAATACAGCAGGGGTGAAAGATCCTCTTCCAGTCTTCAACTACTGCATCCAAGTCAGCAAACACAGCTGAGCATTGCAAACAGAGAAGCTTCTACTGTCACCCAGGAAAGCCAGTGACACTGATATGTGTCCAAGGCACAAAGAAGAACAAAGAAGTGTGGCAGGCTCCAAAGATGTTCCTGTCTTTCCTCTCTGAATAGCTGGAAAGAAGAGATGCCATCCCCTAAGATTTCTGTAGGTCTTTGTGACAGGAAGATGGTTCTTCATTATGTCCTACTACTTATGCACCATTTGAAAGCTTCTACAAATGACAGATTGGGAAGACTTGTGTCCTCTGCTGTCTCTGCAGTGGGAGAAGGGGGATAGGAGATTTAGAGGTAGGAGACGCTCTGGTTGACTTGCCATCACTATGTAAATAAGCGTCAAAGGAAGGTGCCGTATTTTGACTATGAAGGCTAAGTTAGGCTTTGGGGATGATGACACTATATATTGGAATAAGGACAACAGCTCTTAACCATCTACTGCTTTGGACTGCGTTGGCAGTACTCGTGTTGCCTCTGATACTTGAGCACTATGACCTTACTTGATTCAATAACACCCTACATTTATACCTGCCCCTCTCAAGTGAGTGCACTGAGTGCTTGAGCCCAGATCTATCAGAGTACCCAGCTCCCATTTATTGATGAATAAAGGTGAGGAATTTGAAGCCTATAAAAAATTTCTGAGGCTAAATAAAACTTTGGATCTTATCCACAGCCCTGTGTAATACCTACTGTTCTTCCCAGCTATGTAGCGTGTTTCAGCTCCAAATACACTGCAGTCTCTGCTCTCCGCGCTGACACCACCCACACTGAAAGATCAAAGTATTTACCTAAAAGGCAAGGTGGCCAAGGTCCTAATCCCACAATTATTTCTTTTTCTTAATAGAAATAATGTAGACTTTCTAACCACGTATATTTTGAAGAAACTGAATGGAGATTTGTTTTTCAGGCAATTCACTATGGACATCTTTAATGTAACATTGGTTGAATTTGTGTTATTCCACAAATACTCCAGTAGGGTGATCAGCGCTGGAGATGTGATTGCAAACAGCACTAGAATGGAAAAACATTCCAAGAAACATATTCTCACATGGCTCCGTTTATATCCTCAGGCTGATAGTGAGAATCTGAGTCAAAATATTCCTCACTGTTGCCTGTAAACATGCTGCACTACCAGAGGAGTTGGTATATAACTTTTCGTGTTCCCTGCAGGGAGAACAAGGGGAAAAGGGTGAAGAAGGTTTTCCTGGAAAAGCTGGCCCTAAGGTAAGGAATTTTATGTCATAGTTTGCTGTAGCCATTGAGTCAATCAAGGTGTGACACTGGAAGGTCTTATACTGAAGTTGGGAGAGCAATATTTTGGACTTGACGATCTTAAAGGTCCCTTCCAACCTAGATGATTCTAAGACTCCTCTAAAGTTGGAGGCATAAGAGGATGAGAAGATGTGGCTTATTGCCTTCCAGAGTTCAAGATGTTTCAAAATACCAAACACTATTTGATGGTCCTCTCTCCAGTCTACATGTGTAGGGACACCTGACCTGGCCCTTGTGTTGGTTCCCTGTGGTCTGGGTTCCCAAGCCACCATGAAGACAATTTTAGTGCCTTATGAGAAGTAGATAGAAGAACGTGGGCCAGGACCATAGGGGACACACCTTACTGGTGTGAAACCGTTCTTATGAAAGGGTCAGGCCCTTGCGATGTTAAAGTTTTGTTCTTGTTTTTCCAGGGTGAACCAGGGAGCCATGGCCAACCTGGTGAGCAGGTGAGCAGGAAAAATAGTCTTAGCAGCAAGGTGCACCTGTCAGTGATATAAAGTGACCACGTGCAATAACAAAGCCATTTGCCAATAATGAGTTCCATGCAAATCATTTGCATCTGTGATTGAAGATGCAACAGATGAGTGGATGAGACTCATGGCTGGACAGAGTGATGCAAAAGTTCCAGAACAAAAACATGCTAAATCCAATTTTTTGTTGTATCTTGCAAAATTCAATCATCTTGTTCCTGGTGGATAGGGAAGAAAAGAAAGGCTTAGAAGTGGCTTTAAAGTGCTGCTTTTCCTTCACACTTCACATTAACCCAGGGTGCTGGTTGTAGTAGATGAGGAACTTACTTGTAACTGTGTGATGCAAGGGGTGATGCTGTCATTTCTAAGTTTTAAATGCTTGCTAGGAAATAACCCCAGATGACTGTTAGAGGTTACACAGTTATCTTAGTCTTTTTGTCTTTTGAGATTTGGGTTTCAGCAGACAGCTGCTGAACTCAGTGAGGAACCAGGGAAATGTCCTGTGATTTCCTAAAGCACACAGTTGTCTAAAGCCCACTCAGGACCACTAACTGTAGATGATAACCATTTTCATCCGCATGCCAACTTTTCCACTGTAGTATGAACATCTGTAGAAAGAGAAATCTGTATGAGTCTTGTATTTTTGGTAAATATATGAGGATTTTGGAGTACAGGTTATACACTAGCAATGGAAGAGTCTCAGAGCCTTGGTCTTCTCTTATTCTTACCAGTCTCAGTCCAATCTTCTGCTATAAAGATGAAATGGAAGAATGTTCATGACCTCTGCTCCCATATTTTTTGTGCAAAAAAGCAGAACATGCACCACAAACTCACCTTAGAGGGAGTAAGGGAAGAAGATGTCCATGAGGGGTCTCATATACCAGCTTTCCATAAGCTGTGGCAGTCTCTCCATGACCATTACATTTTAGGAATTGCTGACCATTTTGCCCACTTGTCAGGGTGTCATGATCAGACCCCCTGCTGCTGTCTACCCCTTGAAGGAATAAGGTTCCGAGTCTTAGGTACAAAGTGAGATTTACTGGGATAAGGCAAGGCACTTATTAAGTGGATAACAATTACACCACCCTGCATGCGGGGGCTATTCTGCTTGTATTCCAAAATTCCTTATAAGCTACCTAACAGGTATCACTCAATTCCCAGGAAGGTATCCTGCCCTGGTGTCCCAAGCAAGGGGAGATCACCATGGCAAGGAGTGCTTGCAGAGGGCTCTCAGTGAGCCGTTTCCATACACTTTCTCAGCGGTTCCTTTGGTCATGGCACAGTGATGTCCTTTCATGGTTGTCAGGCAAACAAACTGCCAGGCAAGCTTAGACCCAGTGCAACGAGGGGTCAGGCCCCCAACCAAAGAACTGCCCCTCGGTCTGGGCTGTCTCCCCACGCGGGGCTGTTCTGAATTTTAATACCACCTTCCAAAATACTTGCCTCTCTCTCCACAGCATGGTGTTCTCCACACATTTCATAAATGTTCTCTTTTCTGTCACGTCAGTCATAAATTAAAATAGAGGGCTTCACTTCATATATCCTTGACAGGAAACACCTAATAACGGGTGTGTGAATGTAGTTTCTTCAATCAATCAGTTCTACACCATCCTCCAGACACCCTTCTAGGCTGCATTTCTGTAGTTTGCTAATGAGAACGTCATGTTGTCCCATGTCAGATATCTTACTAATGTCAAGATACATCACACAAATGCTTCCTTCTTGTCTGCTTAGTTATCGTGTCAAGGGAGGGAACTGGATGGGTTTGATGAGATTAGTTCTTAACAAATCCACATTGACATTTTGGTATTATCTTTCTGTCCTTGAGCTCACACAAACGCATTGACGTTTTGCTTCAGTACATTTCCAGAGGCCAAACACATTTTTATTTTTCCGCTAAAGTGTCCTTTTTTTCTTCTTTAACATTAGGCCCTCTGTCCTCATGATCTCTGGGATCTCATCATCAGCCAGGATCCTGCCGTGGCTCTCATAAAACACCACTCCCTCTGTCACCAAATGTCACTTTCTTTAGAATTCTCCAAACATCACCTTGATGTTCCTAGCCATACTCAGTCACCACAGCATCTTGTTCCTCACCTGACTTCTTCTGCAGGCTCATTACACCTGTATCATGATAATGTTGAGTCTTCCTGTACTTCAGAGATAATCTCTTTAGAGAGCGGATCACCTTTTCTTAGTTCAGTATTTGTACAGCACCTAGTGCATTTGGTTCTTGTTCATGACTGAGATCCGTTGTGATATTGCACTACAAATGCAGAGAGCAGAATAATTATAAATAGGAAACCACATGGTTATTTTCAGATGACAAACTGGGTCAACTGGTAGCTAAATTTGAGAATGCTTGATTAATTTAGAACAAACCACATGACACAGAGATCGTAATTACTCCAATAGCAACTATTATAAAGCAGAAACTCAAAGGTAAGGTTCAAACAGAAAGAAATCCAAATGTGCAATAATACATCTAGAAAATTCTAGATCTGTTTGTCAGCTAACATCTGAACCATTCAGATTAATACAGTGCAGTTTTTGCATTTCCAGACCACACCAGATCATTAAAAATGAAAATAAAAGTTAGATGTAATTTTTTAGATGCTTCTATTTGCTTGCTGTGTCCTGCTACAGAGCAGCATGAAGAAAACATGTCCTAAATTCCATACTGTCAGTTAAGTGTAACAGCAAAAAAAGAGAGGTCTTAGCTGCTGCTTTAAGTAATGATTTTCCAAGAATAAGAAATTATTTGATAATCAAACTGATCCCATTCTCTCTCAGCAAACTACATCTATAATAAATCCCATGAAAAAACTGGGGCAGGTTCTGGCCTACAGCATAGACCTTATGTATCATGGTGTGACTAGGTATTGAGAAGAAACCATCTGTGGTCATTATGTGCTCTGAATAACTCACAGTCTAGTGTCAGCCAGCTAAATCAAGGTTTCGTCCTCCCCAGCCTAAGGGCCCTGTGGCTAGATTAGCCTACCCTGAGGACCAGACTTCATGCATTTTTAACTTACACAAGTGAGAGAAGAGTTTCGCTCGCCATTCTGCCCTTTCATTCTTAATTATATTTGAGAGTAATGGGATTTATTAATAGAAGCCATGCTTGAGTCCTCTTCCTAGATTTCACATACTTCTTTGTCTTACTTTCAGGGTGAAGCAGGTCTTCCTGGTCCTCAGGGTTTACCTGGACTGAGAGGAGAAAAAGGAGACCGGGTGAGTGACTTTGAGCCACAGCTGGATTTTTTTTTTTTGGTCATTTGGTGCCAGGAGGACTTATCTCCAGTGTCCCTAGATGCTGTTCTCTCTTGGTGTGTTTGCTGTGGTGAGCAGCTGATTGGCGTCCAGCAAAGTCACCGAGTACCCCTTCCAAAAATNCAAGTACCCCTTCCAAAAAGGTACTTTACTGCCTAGTGACTGTTCCTAATTGCAGAGGAGGTGCTGAAGAACAGTGTCTATCCTAAATGCAGAAGGTTATAACTTGTGAGGCAGTAGAAGAGGTACAGTGGTCTTTAGGCCTTACAGAAATACCTGGCTGATTTAAGAACATAAAAAAAAAAATTAATAATAGCAAATATCACAAATCCCCCTGGAGAAGGGTCCTGATGGTTGGGTCATTTTCTGATGGCCTAAATTCTACCCAAGTCCTGGTGTCTGCTGCTTCCCCTGGCTAGCTCCACACCTCCAGAGGGATTTACATCCTGGGAATAGTTTGATCAGGGACCTGACAGTAAGTTTACCCATGTAAATGAGGCCTGTACTCCTGACAACTGACTGCATGCTTGAATGTGAGCAAGAAGGAGTTAAAATCAACTGAGATTTTACCGTTCAGTTTGCTATATTATATATATTGTAGAGCATAGGATCTAGAATATATTCTCTCTATATATAAAAACATAGAAATGTAGGGCAGATAGCTCCTATTTGAAGGCAGGATGAATATATTTTGCATATGCACTTTGAGGAGTATTTACATCATCCTTGTTAAGCATCTCCCATTCAGATGACCAGGTTACCTGGGCAAAATAGAGAGGAAGGCACCAGTGAATGGATGATTCAGAAATGTTTAACCCGTCCCCAGTGGCCGATTTGGCCTAAACTACGACAACAGAACTGGGATTATGAATGTCCACTTTGGGTCTTAACTCCTGTTCTGGTGCCTCTCTTGTCCAGCTAGAAAAAAACCTGTTTTTTATAACTGCATCGTGCAGTAGGATCTTCTACATGAAAGCTGATTTAGGATTGGTGCTTTCCTTTCCATGAACTTAATGGCTATTTGTTGGCTTTTGAAAATAGTGTGGATTTTATGAAGCCATCTCCAAAATGTTACGTTTTTAATTGTTTGCACTACATCTTGGAGGACAGGTAAGATCAACTGAAAGCATAAAATATTCTAGTGGGACTGATGCAATCAAATCAAAACGTGCATATTTCCTGCTTTCTTTTCCCTGTTTTAGGGAGAAAAAGGAAAAGAT
>RSEF01000002.1:155111580-155129989 GCA_003993805.1 Himantopus leucocephalus | reverse complement strand
GTGTCAAATTAACTGCTATACAGCTGTTGTTTTACCTATTTTGATGAAAAGGTGGAGTATCAGGTTTCTTCAAAGAAATATATCTGTTGGTATCCCTCAAAAATGATGCACCTGCTCTCCCTGGAAGAACAATGACTAGGATCATATGATGAAGGGTCAGAAGGACCCTTCTGGTCTCACGGTCCATGATGTCCATGATAAGGTTCAAGGGTTCAGAGACCCTTGAAAGACAAAGTCTCCTGAATTTCTCCTGGGGAAGTACCTTTTGGGGATAATTGACTTCCAGGCAATGTCTTAAATAAAATCTTTGATATGTTTTCAGTACAAGAAATGCCTGTAACTATCATTTAACCAGCTGTCTGCATACTAGGCTGAGTTTTCTGATAGCCAAACATATGACTTACCCCTGTGTATTCAGTCTACATGACCTTTCTGTTTATTAAATCAGACTATAATACAGAGACACAGCAGAGAAGATTTTCTTCTTTTCTTAGAATAAACTACAGTGAACTCCAAGTTGAGATGTGTGTCTTATTTCTTGTGGAAATAGAAGATAATGCCAGTTTTGGTGTCAAATATGCCAAGATATTAATAGGGTTTTAGCATCATTAAGCTAATAGAATCCTGCATCTGTGCCTTGGAGAATGGCAGTCATTTGTGCTGCCTGTCTGGTCAGCAGCTTTTGAAAATGGAGCTGAGTGACATATATCCATTGCAGCTCTGCCTCTCAATTGATCTGCAGATCATCCCTGGCTTTTAATGAAACCTTTGTCTTTGCCTCACCACTCTAAAAAAAGACAAACCCCAAAATTACAATATTTTTCAATAAAATATTTATTTTGTATGGCTGCTGGAGACAAAGTTGTGAAATCTTTTGTTTCAGCCTCCTCAAGCTGGTGGCCCCTGGATGGAAAAAACCTAGAAAAGAAAGATATTCCATCCTTCCAGACACATGAGGTCTCTTGGAAGTGTTCTCAGACATTTGAACTTGAAGACCACACTCAACTTGCAGTATCTTTTCTGTCCTCCTCTTCACTTTTCTCATCGAACAGTGAAAACAGTTTAGTATGTAACCCTGGATCAGCTGTAAGCCACTCACCCATGATCTTCTGGTTTATTCTTTGGGAAACAAGTTGCCCAGGGAAGCTGTGGAGTCCCCACCCCTGGAAGTGTTCAAGGCCAGGCTGGATGGGGCCTTGAGCAACTTGGTCTAGTGGGAGGTGTCCCTGCCCATGGCAGGGGAGTTGGAACTAGATGATCTTTAAGGTCCCTTCCAACCTAAACCATTCCATGAATATCAGGTTTCCAAGTTAAATGCAGGCCAACGAGCTGGGCGAGAGAAAGAATAAACTTACGGTTAGGGTGCTGACCTAGGACATAAGAAATCTGGAGTGAGTTTCTATCTTCGTCCCAGACTGTGTGACCTTCCATACGTCTTCTACTCAGTTGTACCTCTGACTCGTTGCCCTCATGAGATGAAAGCAATATTACAGTTGCTATAACTCCCTTCTGATTTCACAGGGATGCTGTGAAGTTAATTAACAAAGGAGAGAGGGGTGTGTTAATGGTGAAGTGGTAACACTGCGCAGTTCAGTTTTGCTTCTGTTTGCATTTAATCTTGCTGCTCGTGTTCTGTTTCTTTCAGCTTTTGCTACTTTTTCTCCTACCTTGGACATAGATCCCCCAGTTTGCACAGCTGTCAATATGCTGGGTGTGTGATTCATGGGGTTCTGCTTGGCAGATTCTGGAGGTCTCCTAATGACACCTTTATTGACGTTCTGGGACAGGTTTAGAAATTTTTATTTTGTTTGAGGATTAGAAAAGTGGCACTTTTGTGTTAGATGTAGACCAGTTTGGAAGAGAAAATAAATAAAATGTATAGAATTGACCTTAGAATGATCTGTTTTCTGTCATCTGCTCTGTAAGCGGAAGGAAAAGTCCAGTGATTTACTTGAATTTGACAGGCAAATGAAAATCTAACCATGTGTTTTAGACTGATTTTTTCCCCATTATTTTCTTGTTTAGTTTGCTCTCATTTTCATTAACGTGGGCCACAACCCAGAGTTTGAAATAAAATATGTGATTATAGGCCACAGCTGTTCTCGAGTTGGAAGAAATATTTGTAAACTTGGCAGCTGCTTGAGGAGCTGCAAGTGGAGGAAAGAAAAGCAGATAAACTTGAGTAGATTGCTTAAAAAACATCACTGGGGGATTATTCCTTTGTGTGCTTTTGATGTCTCCCTCAGATCAGATAATACTGAATTGTTCTATCTCTGTATCTTTCCAGATATCTTTCCAGATCCCTTCCTTGTCCATTTTAGGTCTCTTTGTTTTCAGAGGAATTCTGCTATGAGGCTGGGTATGGCAAAATCCCTGTGTTAGTTGTTCCCAATCTGAGGAAATATATTATCTAACAATTAGCTTATCTGCGTTTTCAGTTCATAGTTATCTCCATTCAGCTGTCTGAGGATGTACATGGAATGAATGTAGATATAATTTGGTCATAGACCATGTACATAATGTTCAGGTGATTCTGTGAGGTAGTGAGGTTCACTGTAACCCAAGCAAGGTGAATTGCTGGATGACATGCAGCAAATTAAGCTATATGTACATATGGTGAGCCTGTAACGGAAGGTTTTAAAAAAAGCAACCAACCAACCTTCATGACCATGAAGGCATCACTAACCTAAAGCTGGCGTGATCTGGTAAATCCATGTGACACTGATGTACCAGAAAGACATCCTTGCTCAAATGTAGAAATGGTATAATTGCTGATGCACACAAACTAATAAAGGAACCTGTCTGGTTGTGTCTATACTTCCCCAGCCCACCTGCCTACTTTTAATGGATGATATCCTTGAAGCCAAGGGGTGTATCTTTGCTCTTTGTCACCTCTGTACTCTGTGTGCAGCAGCTGAGTTGCCTGTGCTCTCAATTTCCTCATGATGTGATATTTCTTTTTGTCTATTGGGTCTGGACAAACCATGTGCTCATGTAAACCCTGCTTTGAGACCCCCCAGGAAGGACAGAAGTAGTGCTTAGGCCTTGTTCTGTATCCATTGTGCGGCTCTGAACACTTCTATTAAAAAGTACATACTAGCAAAATCAAAATTCTATCCTTTTGACTGAATTCTGCTTAAACTTTTTGGTTTAGTATGGCTCAGAAAACCTTCCTGATTTGCTTGTAGAATTTATATCAGTTCTTTGAGGAATGAAAGATGGAGTTTTCAGAGTGATTTGTCTAGCGCTGCATCCTCAGAGCTTGCAATATTCAGTATTTGAGGAACTTCTTAAGCCAAGCTGCCATATTTGTTAATGCACTTCCTCACAGATACCACTACCTACAGATTCAAGTTTTTGTCCACAAAACTATTGACCAAGGAAGCAATAGGTCACCCCATCTAAAGTGGACAACGACTCCAGAAAATGTAGGCTAAGCCTAAGGGAAGCTGCCTTAGAAGCTATGCTCTGTTCCTCTCCTTATCAGTAGTCTTTTCTGCTTTTGCTTCTTCTTCCCATTTCCCTGGTCATTGTTACCTTCCTATCCTGGTCCAGATGTTTCTCCAGAAAGGGACAGGCTTCAAAGTTCAGATATACATAAAGTAGATGGTTGGCAGTAGAAATGCATGGCATAAACAGATGGGTGTGATTTACATGTTAGCAGTAGAGTCTCATTGTGTCAAAGCCGGGAATGCAGCCCCCCTGTGGGTATATGGTATCATTTTTATCCCTCTCAGCGGCACAACCAGGTTTGGCCTTGGTGCAAGGAATGTGATGGGCTTTTCTTCTCCAGGGCTCAATGCCAGCCACCGAAGCGCACCTGTTTCCCCAGTGTGGTGCCTGGATCCTTCAGCCCAGAGCACTTGCAGACTATATCTGCTATTTCACCTGCCTGTGCTCTCTGCCTCCTCCAGTTTTTTATTATATTTACACATTCATTGCAATTTTAAACTGAGCTGTGGAGCACAGGGACCATCATTTAATATTAATTCATACAGTGTCCAGCAGAGTGACCCAAGCAGGGAACAAATAAGGCATTGCTGTAATTCAAGTAAATAATTGTAGAATAACTACTGAAAAGTGAAAAATGGCATTTGTAGAAATATGTAGCTACCTGTGCACTACCTAAGTAGCAGTATCTGCTTCCATGAGACTGACTGCACTTCACAGCTGTATTGCAAGGAAAGTCCTCTGGTTGCTGTAGATCAGATGGCAGTTTGCCAAATCAAGGCTCTTTTGACAAATATTTTGTCAACGGTGAGCTAATGAACGTGTTTGTTCTCTTGCTAACTTGGGTGGAAATGTTCGATTAAAGGCCACGGGCTGTGCCGCACAGGGGATGAAGCTAAACATAAGGGGCTGGCTTTCCAGTGTGTAAGAAAAGGACAAGCACACTCATGAGCCTGGAAAGGGGAAAGTACTCAGGAAAATCTACTGCCTTCCTTTTGAGCCTAATTACTGGAGTGGTAACCTCCCCAGCAAGAACTCTCGGACAACATTATTTCAGGCCCCTGTGATTTTTTTCTTTGTCCAATGTTGTCATTCTCCAGTGGTAACATCCCCTGGATTTAGAAAGTGGTTTCCAGGATAGATGCGCCGGCAGAGCCCCTCAATCCACAAGTGCTGGAGAGAGAGGGAAGCTTTTTTGCTAACCCAAATGACTCAGCTGGAGGAGTTGAGGGGAGGGAACCTTTTGGGTACACCAGCACTTCCCTGGGTCTTAGCAGCACACTGAGCACAATGCTTGGGATTTTACCTGATTTAAAAAAAATCTGGTAGACAAATGAAATTAAAAGGTGACTGTTGTGCGATGCAGTTTGTGAAGTTGGTAGTTAAAAAAAAAAAAAAAGGAGAAAAAAGGAAAAAAAAAAGGAGGGGGGGGGAGAAAAAAAAAAAAAAGAGTTGCTTAGTGAAGTAAATTTCTCTGGCAACATGACTCCGTTCCAGTTAGCTGCATCCTCAGTGGGGGTTTTGGCAGCTGGCAATGAGTTAAGGGTGCAAGCTGTTGGTCGCTTTCCCATCGCTGTCTGTCACAGCTACTTTGGCGCTGTGCAAGCACAGCCGCACCAGTGCTTTTCTGTTTTCTGCTCTCTTCCACTGCTCACTCCTGTAGGTTACACAGTTTACTTTGTGAACGTGAGTGTTTTGACACAAGCAATACAATCCTTTCTTGTGCTTCTACTGAAGTTCAAACAGCTGCTGAACTTACCCTGAGCCTGACAGGTTTTTCTGCATAGTGAGGGATGCAAAGCAGCTAGCCAGGGTTAATGGGGAGGCAGTGGAAGGGGCAGAAATAGGAGACCTTTCCATCCCCTAGCCTGGTGGGGGTCAGTGGTGGTTCTCCAGGAGACAGTAAACCTGCCTCTAGTGTTTAGGTTGTTTCTGTGCAGTTTTCTTCTTGGGGTGGAACTGCTAAAGCTGGTGGATGCTCAAAGATTTCCACTGCAAACTGGTAAACTAGCTGTATTTCCAGTAAAGGGTCAGCTCTGTGCCAGGCGGTCTGATGTATGGCAGTGCTGGGCTTTGCTGGGTCATATATTCCTGAGCACAGTGCACCCCTGAAGCCCCTCTCCCCTGCGTGGTGACTCTAGAGCTGATCAGTGGGTGGCAGTTCAGGCTGACTGGCTGTCCCTGGCATGTACGGTCATCAAGTGGGAGAGAGTCTACAGTGCTTTCCTGCCAATGTCCAGGCAGTCTCTTGACTGTGAGGGCCAACAGATCTGCTCTGGTCTTCACGTCTTTGTAGGCAGCTGCTTGAGATCTGTTAAGAGTCAAAAGGATGAAATCACACTGCTTTAGTTAATAAATAAAAAAATGCAAAAGGAAAAGCCGTTTTCTCTTCCTGGGATGCTATTGGCTTAGGAGGTATTCCTCCATTCCTTCCATTTGCATCTCAGAAGAGGAGTAACCTCATTTTGGAGGTTTTCAACACCAAATTGGATAAGCCTTTAACAATTCAGTCTGAATTCACTGTTGATGGGGCTTTGAGTGGGAGGTTGGACTAGGAACCTTATGAGGTCCTGTCCAGCATGAATGGCTCTACGAGCACAGTACATCTAACTTATTGACTGATACTAGAACTAATTTATTCAGATGAACCAAGGAGTTGCTAATTTATGGAGGGAAAAAAAAGAAAAAAAGCAAAAAAAAAAAAGGCAAGAGAAGAAGCTAATTATCCATATTGCTTTACTTTGCACAGAAAAGACACAAATCGTTCTCCTACCTATGCTGCACACTTTGCCATGGAACAGCAGTTCCTTCCAGTTATATTGACCTCTTAGAGCAAATGATTTCCTTAAAAATCACATTTGCTATTTGATGGGTTTTCTATCTCATTAGGGAACCATTCAAATACAGCAGATCTGATTTTTACCACTAGCTGCGTTGCAAATTCCAGACAGAGTGCTTCATGAAGGTTCAGTTAGCAAGAAATGTGATTATAAAAGTATCTAATTACTTTAATTTACATATACAGCACAGATACTTTCCAGATACTAGTTTTTATTAACCTTTAAGTGCCAAATATACCTATAAATAAATAAGGCCGGATTTTGTCACTGTCTGACATTGACTGGAACCTTGCCCTAGGAATACATCCATCTAAGTCTGATGGACTACTCATGCAGGTAAAAACCATCACAAATAAGACTGAACGTGGCAGAATATTGCCTGAATTTATCTGAGTATATAGATAGTCCTTACGTACGCTTATACAGGCAGTTTAGAAAAATATGCATCAACTGCTTAGCCGCTTTAACGCTCTTTCAAAAGGGTTATTCTGTGTTATTGAGTTTTTTACAAAAGCAGATGGGGAAAAAGCTCTCAGTCACTTAGCTCTGCTTTGTGGCACATCATTTGCCAGCAGTGCTAGTGGCTTTACATCCCACGTATGGACGTCCACTGTTTCAGGTAGAAGAGACACTGGTAACAGTCTGTTGAAGGACTCATGCCAACATCTCTTGTACAATCCAGCAATGCTGGAACTTGTGTGCCATCAGTCGGAGCATGAACATGCAGGATAGATGTAGGCAGGCTGCTGGATCATGACCAAGTACCCCATGACAGCAGGCATAATCCTGCTCCGTTCACAGAGCTGAAACCTACTCTGAATCCTTGGTGAAGTTATCTGTTGACTATGAGAAGTACCTGTTGATAAGGTTTAAATGGAGTGGCTTCCAAGGTTACATTTTGGCCTAATGTGTGCACATAAAGGCAAAAAAAAATCCACATTAGGGTTTTTCCAAAAATTTCCGTGTTCTTGTGATTGCTGTGAAAGGAATGACAATAATGCATATTGTTTTAGTTGTTGCTGGGCGATGTTTATACTTTTGAAGGACTCTTTTCAGCTTCCCATGGAAGCTGAGAAGAAGCACAGACAGAACAGCGGAGTGGCCAATGGAATATTCCATACCATCAACGTCATGCTCAGTATATAAACGGGGGTTGGCTGGGGGCAGAATCCACGATCATTGCTCGGGAAGGTACCAATTCACCAGGTGGTGAGAGTGACTTGTGTCATCATTATTATTGTTATTATTTTTTTATTGTTATTTTCCTTTTCTATTATTGTTCTACTAAACAGTCTTTATCTCAACCCACAATATTATTTTTTTTTTTCCTTTCTATTTCCGCTCCTTTTCTCCCTCTTCTCCCTGTCCTTCTGGGGGGAAAGGGCAGAAGTGCGTGAGTGGCTGTGTGGTCCCAGCTGTCATCTGGGGTTAAACCACAACACCATGCTATTGGAAATTTGGCGTGGCAGTAAGTTGGCCATGCCAAATTTTGAGTTCCTGTGCTTTGAAATGTGACAACAGGAGAGCTTCTCAGTGAAAGGTTTCTATGCTTCAAATAGTTTTATTTAGCAAGGATAGGTCTCTAATCTTGTTCTTGGAAAACAACTGGTTCTGGATGGTATTTACAAAAAAGTGGGAAGGGCGGGATCAGCCAAGGGAAGACCCTTGAATGGAAAATTGAAGGTGAATCTGTTCAAATATGGGCAAGTTACAGGTGACTGAGAACAGCATCATTACAGCAAGGCAGAGAAGTTGGCCTCAACTCTCAACAGATAACAACTGCCATCTAAAATACACAAATATACCACAGAATGGTGTGACATTTCATACAAGGTGTCTTTTCCATTGGTGTTTTAGGGTGAAGAAGGTCCCCCTGGCTTTCCTGGACTGAAAGGGGATAAAGGAGAAAAAGTAAGTCCAAGTCTTTATTAATTATACCGTGAAAAGTTAAGTTTAAGCTATTGTGGAAGGTCTAATGAAAGCAGACCCTCTTCCAATTATCTTGTTTTACGTCTCTGTTTTTTTGTTTTGTGTTAACAAGGTACTAAGAAAATGAGACTATGCTGTTGTACTATTTTTCAGCAAAGTGCACCTTAAAATCTTTAAACCCATTGATGGTGCTCAGCCACATTTGACAAACGTGTGGAGGTCTCAAGGGCATGAACTTTGTCTAAACTTTGTAAAACTCCAAAGCAGAGTAGAAGAGTGAAAGAGAATAGAAGCTCTGTGCTAATGCCTCCACATACAGAAACACCGGTGTTTCTTCAATATGAGACATGGAAGGCCAAAGATTATCATGGTCTTTCTTGCACTGAACGTAAATAACTTTTGGACTGAGACAGCCTTTAGCTGCTTGCTTTGTGATCTTCTTAGAAAATAATAATAATAAAATTATGCTGCACCAACCTTGCTCTGTCAACTAGTATTTACTTTAGACACATTTGTCAGATATACCTTAAACATCATTTACAGGAAGGATTTTAGGAATTTAAACTTTTTCCACCTCTTGTAAAATAGCAAATGTTCAGGACTGCAAGGCAGGATCCCAGTCCAAGTAATACACAGCAAATCAGCTCAGTTTAATCAGAGCCCAGCGTGGCCGTTTGCAGTGCCCGTGTCTGTTTCTCATTTGAGCCTTTTTTCACAATGCACTTAAAATCCCTGCTGCAGTGCCTAGAAGTAAAAACACTGAGCCAGTTCCTCACCATGTGCCTTGGCTTGCCTGTTGTGTGTCTTTTCTCTTTCCATTCTCCATTTGTTCTTGAGATTGCCAGCTGCAAGCAGCAAAACTTGCAGTTTCTTTGTGTTTGCTGCAGTCCCCATTGGCTGTGGTACTGCCAACCTCAACATATCTAGTCCCATTTGTCCTGATGCATAGGAAGATTTGCCTGGTTTTCTGTTGCTTTGTTTACTATGGCTCTGAGAGTCTCTCCTTGGTGGCCAGGGTAGTTTCTGAGGGCTGCTTGAGTATTTCAAGACTTCTTTTCTGTTTACTTTTAGGCTCATTACTTATGTGCATTATAGCTGTGCCTAGAGGCTGCTGAGCTTTGGGAATGATGTTGTACAAGCATGGAATAAAAAAATAATTTAAAAAATAAATGAGTATTTAGTGACAAAACAGCAGGTTTTTGAGACAATGGAATGGTGGACAGAGAGACTGAGGGGAGATGATATTAAGATGACTCAATGGTTACGTGTCTAATTAGCTGCAGAGTTTTTATATTAATTTATTCTTAAATGGGTTAAGTGGCCAAGAGTGCCTAGTTGCTCATTAACAGCTCATCAACTGGCCATAATGTGTTAATGTCAGCAGCAGCTCCTCCAGAGACTGTAAATAATAAATGTTTACGTTCAAATGATTCTCTTCATTCCTTATTCTTGTCTTCCTGTGTTACTCATGTCCTTGCACTTGCAACGGGTGTTAATATTGTGCTGATGATAATTTTGTTGTTGTTGCAGGGGTCCCTGGGCTCACCTGGCCCCCCTGGGAGGGATGGAGCAAAAGGAGAAGCCGTAAGCCTTTTTGTTCCTCCCGTGTAATCCTTGCCTTTCAGTGCAAGGCAGGCAGCGGAAATCAATCTGTATTGAGTGGAACATGTCTTGGGGATTTGTATGGCCATTTTAGGAGCGGCAGAAACAAATGGCAGGAGGTTAATAGCCCCAGCACTCTCCCTCGCACGTTTGCAGCGACGGCAGGTGTCGTATGGATTAGCCATCCTGAGAGGCTGCCGGGACAGCTCTGTTGCCATTCATTACGATGCAAAAGGGGGCAGACGTGGCAGCCTGTGGTTTGGGACCTGCTGCTGCGGCGGCTATGTTGGTTAATAACTGCAGCTGCAGAGCCCGGCCATTTATTTTAAGCCTGGCAAAGAGTCATCTGCTAGTGTAGGTGGCAGGGGGTGCAGGGAACCATCCTGTGCTCACACAACAGGCAGGGGGGAGAGAAATAGATGTACCAGTCGCAGAAGCAAGGACCTGAACTCCTCTTGTGCACTGCTAAAAGGTAAGAGCAAAGGAGGAGGTGCAGGGTTAGCTCAAAGAAGGGGGAAGCATAACAAATACTGCCTTTAAGAAGACTACAGTTGAGGCATAAAACCACAAACACATTTTCCAGTATCTTATTTAAGTGTGTTTTAGAACTTTCCCTTCTTTCCCCTGCTTGACCACCATCCCTTTGAATTATCTTCATCCCAGTGGTAGACCTTTATCATCTCATTCACTGTCCCTTTGTGGCAGTCATTTTGTGGCGACTGGAGGAACCTGGGGAAAGGAATCTTGGAAGGGCAGGCATACACAAAAGTTGTGGGATGCAGCAGAAAAGCTTTTTTTTTTTCCCCTGTTACTTGCATCCTGTTTCTGCTTTGTGCCACACTTGCCCCACTTCCGAAAAACTGTGATAATTGTCCAATATAGCTTCCAGAACTGATGCAACTTCATCACATCATACATGGCACGATCTGGGATTGGAGAGCGACACGCTTGAACTTGCAGAATTTCTTACAGGATGTGTTTATTGCACTGAAAAGTGACTACTCAAGATCAAACGCATTATGTTATCATGAGGGAATCCACAACTGTAGATTGTAGTTGGTGCAAGCTGTTCACAACTTGCGGAACTCATTTCTTGCTACTTAGGGGGTTGTGTTTGAAGAACAGATGAATAGCTGCTTCAGTTTTCGATTTGTCTCTTTCTGCTTTTATTTTTGTGAAGAAAACACACCGCAAACTTCCAGATCTCTGAATGATGGTACTAGGAGTGTAGATATTGGATAGAGCTTGCATTTCTAAAGCTGTATGTAATGACTGTTTTGAGCCACCCTAGCCTTTATAGATAAAAGATTAACATTTACCATCAATGTTGCTGTTACTTGCAGGGTGAACCAGGACAACCAGGAGCATTTGGACTGCCTGGGCCAGCAGGTCCAAAGGTAAGCTTTCCACGTCTTCTTTACATGGACAAGTATATTTTTTTCACTGACTTTTTATAAGTGTGGATTGCTTGAATTACCTGTTTATGACTCTCAATTTTATGACTGGTGAATGAAGAAGCTCAAAATGCTCATTTTCATCAGGGGTCTGCTAAGCTATCAATAACTAGTCAAGGTATGTAAAGAGAAGAAATACCTTTTGTTCAATCAACAGCGTAGATGAAGAAGGCGAAGAGAACATGTTTTGTGGCATATAAGCCTTGCTTCATGTCTTCAGCAAGCCTTTCCAACTCTCACAAAGATGCCATTGAGAATTATTATCCCTACTCCATGACAGGAGGGAGAAAATCATGGAGACACCCTAGCCTGGATGTTTCTGTCTATTCTGGGAGCTTCAGTTCACACCAGTAGGAAGTGGCAAAGTGATGCAGAACTTGAGCCAATGCTTATATCACTGGGTTTGCTTCAAACAACACGCTTCTGGATAGGGATCTGGTGAGACTTAGCTGAGCATCGGAAACATAAATTCTGAAGCTTTTCTCATGAGCAATTCTTTGCCCTCCTTTCAAAGTTGCAGCTCTCCTTGCCTTGTTCCCTAGTTACTGAGGGGATAACTACCCATCAGCTGTTTACAGTCTTGCTGTTATAACAAAAAGAAGATGGTGCACTAGATCGACAAGTGTGTTTTCAGGAGCATCATGCACAACAAGTTCAGCTCATCCTATGAAAGCTGCTATGAGGACAAGAGATTGATTGCCCAAATTTACTTTACCCGGTTCTGCTCCTGTATAAGCAAAGGTCTTTCAGCATCACATCTTTCTGGAAGAGATGTATCTGGTCATCTAAACCTCACAGCAAGTTCACTGTTGCCTTTGCCCTCAAATAAGAGTTAAGTACCTAAGCCCCTTTCCAGAGGTAGTCCTGATTGTCACTCGGCTCTGTCTGAGAGGACTCTGTGCAGCAATTCATTTATATAGGTCCTTCTAGGTTCCTCAGCTATGGAGAGGCGCTTTCTCCAAAATGTCTTTTTTTTCATAGAGAGAAATGTTCATCAGTTCCTAAAGTCTCATCAGGAGAGTATCGGAACTAATGGTGTGTTTGGGAATTAGCGGAAATACTTGGCAGCCATCCCACGGTTCTCTGCATGAGCCATATTGCCTTCAGCAACACGAAGGGGTTGACTGTGGAAGCCGCGTGGCAGTGTGTTCAGCGGGGGATAAATGAGAGCTGCAAGGCAGGGCAGGGCTGGGCTGAGTGGAGGCACTCCGCATATTGCTTTGTCCTTCACTGGGATTTGGGAGTGGATGAAATGAACTGCATTCATCACCCACAAATGCCTGTCAGCGGCATCTCTCTTACTGTATAAATAAATACATACTTTCTCTCTGTCCTGTATGTTTCCCATAGTGGAATTACAAACCAGTAGGCTAGATGATGTTCCTTGTGGTATGAAGCTCCTCACTCTTGCTTTGCAAAACTTTTACAAACCAAGCTAAACTGAGGCATCTACACCTACCTCCAGAAGGACTTGATTCTGGAAGATATTCCATATTTCCCACCAGGATCATCAGGCACATATAGTTCAGCCAAGTAACGAGGCAATGCTGAATAGAAGTTCAGCACTGGGCAGGATAGGAGCTGGTGGGGGTGGACCTAAAGACATCTGACTAAACAGTGCCAAGTGCTCTCAGGGAAGAGGTGAGCTTGGCTAACCCCAGCCTCTCAGCGACAGTGACTAAATATAAAATGATCGTGTGCTTTCATAGTGACTTTTATTTACCTTGGCGGATGCGCCGACTATATGCAGTGTCCTTGAGCTGGATTCTGACCTGAGCTATTTTAAGAAACAATCCTGACTTTGCTGACAGGGCTTTAAAAACTAAAATATGAATCCACACTCCTTTACTCTTCAGTGTAAAGCCCAACCGCCTCGCCAGTGTGGAACGGGGTGTGTAGCGATGGGTGGAATTGGCAATCAGAGAGGTCACATCTCCAATTACTGATGTTATGATTGCATTTTGCCAGATCACTTATTTTTATTTAAAATCATCAGCACCAATACAGTGGCTCTAGGCTCTACCCCAGGCTCGATGGAGAGCTACCTTGCAGTTTCTCTGGTCTGTTGGGATGCAGTCCTTCCTGGCTCAATCCATCTTCATTTGCAGGGAGCGAGGCGAGCACAGTGCAGGCTCAGTAGCCCAGAAAATTCATCTCCCTGCTTATCTGCTTGGCTGAGGTGTTTCCAGTCTTTTGCCTCAGTGGGAATTGCCAGCACTTTCTTTTAAGGAGGTGCCTCACAGCTTTTACAGACCTCATTAATTGTGTGAAGCTTCCAGTAGCACAGATAAGGGTCCTGCAGACTTCGGGTAATAGGACTTCAATCCACAGAGGTACCATAATGGGTGATGAGCCCATTAGGGTACATGTGTAGGTTACAGGAACGTAATGGCCTCGGTATGTCATCTCTGGTTTTACTGCTTTTGCTGCTCAGTGAAGTCTCCAGGGGAGTTTGTTCCTAGCTTAGTGTCTTCATCATAAAAATGTGTGGGGTTTTGTTGTTTGGGGTTTTTTTTTAATTTTTCATCAAACTTGGTGGGTAAACTCCATTTCTCACCAAGAAAGATGTATGATCTTGCTGGCTACGAGCTGGTGGAAGTAAAGAAGAGCTCTCAAAGTCAGCCTTGTGCTAATCAGTGTTGGAGCTTCTGGTTAAGGAAGGTGCCACAGTGGTCTGAGATGGCAAGAAATATCCACTGGTCAGTGGAGAAAGCTCCCACATAAATATGTGGGACCCGGCAGGTTATTTTAAGTGGAGGAAGTGGGTCCAGAGGAAAAAGGCCGTAAGTCCCTCACTGTGTATTATAGCAGTGAAACAAAGCTTGAATTTTTGAGATCAAACCCTTTAGCCTGTAAAACCCTGCAGCAAATATTCAACATTTTCCTTCCTTTTTTTTCTGTACCTTTAAAGAGATTTTTTGTGGCTGTCATTGCTATGTCACTGACATAGCTATAGCATTCCCATCTGAACTGACAGTTATCTGCACTTGATAGAAAAAACAGAGGGAGAGGGGAAAAAAATCAAGGCTTTGAAATATAAAGTATTAGGCAAGAGTTTCATTTTGACAAATTTCCTTCTTGTTTGCTTCAGTTGTCGAAGGTCTCACAGTTCTCTGGTTTACCAGACATGATCTCAGCACAGGCCTTGAGTGGGATCAGCAAGTCTTCTCATCCAGACAAACCCAGTTTCTCTATCTATAACTTTTGCCAAGTGTTATAACTACATTTTGTGTAACAGCACTGGGTTCGACTTTGATAATTTGGACAACTTGGAGCAGACTTTGATAGTGGTGTTTTTTTCAGGCTGAAGGCAGAGATTAAGTGCATGCCTGCTGCTCTCCCAGTAGAGGACTTACATCGCTGCCCGGGCTTGCAGATGTCCTCTGGTTCCTGATGTTTTAGAGACCCCAGAGACACCTCTGCTGGGCTGATGAACTGTTCACAAGCTTCAGGGCATGGCTTCATCTGCTTTAGCAAGTCAAGTCCTCTCTTGCAGATGGAGGGCACAATTTTGACAATGCATTGCTTAAAACAGTGATGAAATACCAGCCAAGTACAGTCGAGCCAGCCTGCCAGGTCTGTGCTTAGTGACTGCTCCAAATGAGATTGTCATTTGGGCTAAGGGTAGCCAGTGGTGTGACCTGCCCATCCTTCTGGGCGCTTGCACTGGGACAAAAAAAATGCAGTTCTGCTAATAGTTCAATGCGAGCACATGGCATTTTTTTTTTTTTAATAAGAAACATCTATTAATATGAAACATAGAAATGATTTAAAAATAAAGTCTTGATCTGTTTTGAAGCCTTATTCACTACAGGCACCCAATACAGGAGTTAACGAGGTAAGAGAGGAGAAAGAAAATGAAAGTAAGATAAGTAACAAAATAATCAGCCAAATAGGTGATATAATACATCTAACCAGTTCTCATGGCCACCTTGTCAGGCCCAGGCTGTCTCCACAAGATGGCTCTGAGGGCTGATCCTGTTCAGCTGAGGATCCAGACCATCTGCAGGCATTGTAAGGCACATAAAATCATACAGTGAGAGTGATCTCCATTTCAGTTTACCTTCTCCAGGGAGAGTCAATGTGTAACCAGCTGAAGCCCTGCTGAAACATGCCTGATCCTCTTGCATTTCGCTCTCTTATGCTGAAAATAAACATTGGAGAATACAGTTCTGATCTGTTTCTTTTCATTTACTCTTCAAAATATACAACATTTGAAGTCTGTGGTTCATTTATGCTGGGATACGGCCTTTGCTGCAGCATTTGTAGCAATGTATGCCTGTGCTTTGTTCCATCAACACCACGTTCAGGAGTCAAGACAGAGCACAACCACCTGCCATTGCCAAAATTTCTGAAATAACCTGTAGAGAAACTTGCATGGACAGTTTGACTTTGGAGGGCAAGATCGAAAGCAGAAGGATAAAACTTGCTAATGTCTGAGCACTTGGGACAGAGGAAAACATTGGGGTGTCACTTTGGGTAAGTAGCTGGAAAGTCGGTCCCTACTCTGTGTATCAGGGCTGAGAGAATCGAGAAGCCTCAACAGCCCGCTGTGAGCCCAGGAGCGCAAGCCACATTTCTGAATAACTGCTTTTATCTGCTTTCTGAATAACTGTGAAACAGCTTCTGACGTTTCACTGTATCTCAATTGCTTGCCAGGGATCCGAGGGAAAACAGGGTCCTCCAGGAATTAAAGGCTATGTAGGCGCACCGGTAAGTCATGGCTCTTATTAAATTTTTGATGCTCTAGAAACTTTCTCCACTTTTTCAGTGTGTTCTGCCCACCTATCTTCTTTTTTTTTTNTTTTTTTTTTTTTTTTTTTTTTTTATTATTAAGCAGTACAGGGTATGTCTGACCACTTACCCGTACTATGCCCAAATAGTGACATTTTCTTGACTTCACTGAGTTTCTTCTGACTTTTTAAAATGAGAACAGACCTGTAGCCAGTAGAGAGATGTCAGTAGAAATGACTTGACTACTGAGATAACAGCTGGTGATTTTGTGATGCTCCCACCGTAATGCAATTGCTTTGGTCTGTGCTGATGCACCGTTTATATGGTGCTCAAAAACTTCATCATAACACCAACTAAAAAATACCACCTCTCAGCAAGTTTCCAATCAAATTTTCAAAACTGTCAGAGAATAGCCTTTGGGCTTAGGGGACAAACCTGCCTTGAATGAATGGACAGCAAGACCGAAATAAATCAGATGCTGTCAAGTTAACATCTCTGTCTTGTGGTCTCACCTTGGTAATTATGGAGGCAGCCTTTAAGCTGGTGGTGTAAAGGCTGATTGGATTTTCTGAGGTTTAATGACCCGACTGTACATCAGCGGGCTTTAGCAGCATACCAGACGCGCTCATGCACTGAAAGGTTTCTCTGCGCTGGCCGAGGACTTGTTTTACATCTCACTACAAAGAGGCCCAATGTGTTCAAAAGAGCTTGGGCACTCTTGTCTTTGGCCAAGTTCATGCTGTTTCCTTGCATGGTCTAAGGCTAAATTGCTGCCTTGAAGACGATGAAGATGAACATTGGGGTGGCATTACCTTCCCATGTGATAGACTCTTGCAATATTAATGAGATAAATTAATAGGTCAAACCTATGAGGATACTTCCTTTCTGCTCCTTGAGTCACCTTTTTGGGTGAGAAGGAAAGCACTCACATGTGGTGCACTCTTACTGAAGGTCCTATCCATTTCTGTCATAAGATTGACATTTGTCTTGGGCTGCTGGGGAGGAGCAAGACAGTAATCATCTACTCAGTCTACATGAGGGCCTCATAGTTATTAGTGCATTAAAAGTCATATTTTTGAACCTCCTGTCATTTGCTTTTTGGAAATAGTGGGATTATTGCTTTGCAGCATGGGAAGCTATGCAGGCTCAGTTTGGGTCATCAGAGATGGACAGGGTTATACAGAGTTTGCTTACAGTCAACCATGGCCTGAAATCTGAAGATCTTAATAATTATCTAAATCCCCCTATGGGCCAAAGAAACTCAGACAAGTAGCTCTCATTAGCTTGGAGGTAAGCCTCCACTATGGTATAAAGTAAATTGAAGTTTAAATTACAAATGTATTATTAGAATAAGAAGCATTTAAAGCTTTGGCAGTTTTAGAGAGGTCATTACTGACTGAGCATATTTGTCTGCCTGTAGCCATTAGTTGGTTGCCCAGTTGCTACAATAAAGGTGAAATACAAGGTGCTTCCTGAGCCAAGGGAAGGTGGAATCTGTTCTTGCCCATTGAGTCAATCGCCTGTATTAGTGTCACTGTCCTTCATCAGACTAAGCCCCAGCAAATGGTTCTGGTGTACCTGGGAGGAGATGAATTATACAGTCCAGATGAGCACTGGCATTGGGTTCACGGTGCAGAAATGTACTTGGGCCTCCAGGACAGGGATTATCTAGCATTTGCCAGCTCTCAGAGGTACCTGCTGTCTGCCTAGTTACAGCATCCAAAACCACCAGGAACAGGCATTCTTGCTTATGTGATAGGTTTTTCCACCAGTATTGTCCTCTACCTAAGTCCTCGTTGTTTATGAACAACATGAAAAATGCAGAGCATTGGTTGTTTTCCAGACCATCTGCAGCTGTGGTGTGTTCCCTGTCTCTCCACACTGCTGTTGGCAGGAGGGTTATTTGTCTGCAGGCAATATAATATTACAGACGTTCTTGGGCCCACAGGTCATCCCTGCTCAGTAAGTCGGCTTAGACCGTGCTTGTGGCCAACTTTGAGGACTGGCAATACAGAAAATGTCCTTGAGGTTCACTTGAATGGATTGTGCAGACGTGCACAGTGATTTGGTGACTAATTAGAGGAGATAACTATGCCTCTACTTGGATCAAGCTTTATAATCTCTTTTTCTTTTTATTTTTAGGGTCTACAAGGAGAAAGAGGAGAAAAGGGAACACGAGGAGACAAGGTATTCCTGCTGCATGCTGGGAAAAAACAGGGTGCTCTTTGCCTTTGCCCTTTAGGTCAGGCAGGCTGCCAGGCCACCAGCTCTGGAGGGTGATTGATGATGGAGTTTCTTCACTGAACTACACCTCCCGGTGCTGTCTGGGAATGACCTCCCATGGGACTGCAGGAGGGCTTTACGGATCTCTGCTGTCTACTGACCACACATTTGGGGACT
>RSEF01000002.1:155089374-155111480 GCA_003993805.1 Himantopus leucocephalus | reverse complement strand
AAAGGGTTATCAAACATTGGAACAGGCTGCCCAGGGAGGTGGTAGAATCGCCATCCCTGAAGGTCTTTAAAAAATGGGTAGACGTGGTTCTTAGGGACACGGTTTAGTGGCAGTGCTGGCAGTGTTAGGTTAATGGTTGGACTCGATGATCTTTAAAGTTCCTTCCAACCTAGATGACTCTATGATTCTATGATTCTGGAATTAAACATTGATGGTCCTTCTGATGGCTCATATGAAATCACTGGGCACTCCTGGCAGAAAGGCCAGAGACTACCTGGACAGGCTGGCTGAAATTCCCTTTCAAGTGGGTGATCAAGTCTGAGACAGTGTGAAAGACTGCTGTTGTACAGTCCTGTAAAGTAAGGGGATTTCTTGGGACTGTCAGCAAGGCACTTCTCATAACTAGACATTTGATAGCTATAAAATATAGATCTTCTACTTCCTGGCTGGACACCTCATGCAGGAAGTTAAGGACTAAATGTTACATATAATTAAACTTCAGGAAAAAGTGATTTCGGTGGTTTCTCCACCTGTAACAACTTACAACTAATACTGGATGTTTTATGTGAAAAGAAAGCCTTCCAGTTTAAACTAGAAGGAATTTGAAGAAACCTCATACGCTGTGTGACATGGGCTACAAGACCAGCTTCTCAGAGGTTTCCCTTGTCAAACTCTACATTTGATAAGTCTTCATCTGATAGAAGCATCTGAGGAGTTTGTCTGACCCGCAGTGTTTCTGCTTTCTTTCCAGGGTAAAGATGGCCCTCCAGGTCCACAGGGCCCACCAGGGTTGCCTGGACTTCCAGTGAGTGCAATTCAGCTCCTTCTCATTCAATACATTAAACTGTTCCAAAACACATGGGTGTGTAAAACAAACAGGTACTTTTGAGGTACTTTGAAAGCTACGCATGATCTGTAATGGTATCTGTCATGTTGATGCTATGTCCTTGGTCCAGGACAATGTGAATGCTCTATTTGGTCACTTTTAAGCTAAGTGTTAATTACTGATGTGAATCAGATCTGTTACTTATCTGCCTCCTCATTGGAAGAAATATTCTTATGCAGAGCACAAAAAATCAACTAATATCTCCAGTGTAAGGGCACAAGAATTCATAGACTGGAATACTGTCTTTATCAGAGTCCACAGTTGAAATAATTCCTTTGCACTGACTCAAGTTCAAGTGCTTCTTGCGCACAGACTCTTCCCTTCTGGAAAATGTATTAGTACAACATTTTGAGCTTTTTTAGTCTGTCATAGGGATAGGGCCAGTGCTATTTCTAGCGTAACGAGGCCTAGCTGAATGAAGATAATGGCATTACAATGATTTATAACAGCTGTTTTTATAATCCTGTTTTAAGATTGTTGGAGTGCTTGCTGAAAGGAGGAAACCCCTTACACTTGCCATACTGGAAAGAGAAATAGTTTATGCTGTTACAGCGGTGTGGCAAGGAGGGGTTTATGGCTGAGCTATAGAAATGGGGTAGTTTTTGGAGGTCGGGCAAACTTAAGTATGCCATGGTGAAACAGAGCTGTCACTGTGAAACTCACACTGACAAAAACCACACCAATTTTTCCTATCGTCTCCATCCTTATACCCTGTTTTGCATTTCATTTACAGGGCATTGCTGGGAATGATGGCAAAGATGGCAAGCCAGGATCTCTTGGGGAACCGGTAATGTAATTTAAAACTGTTTCACTCAGGCAATCAGAGCCTGCATCCAGTTATTGCTTTTGGAGCTTCCTATGTATGGTCTCCTTAGGGGGGGCAGGGAGCCTGTTTGCATGTCTTTTCTTAACACCAGAAGGACTATATTGTCTTGAGCAATTTATAAGAGTCACACACTAGCAATCTTGAAAAGAAACTGTGTTCTCTTACTTTTACAGCTACCATAAATACACTAAAACACAGTGATTCCACTTTTACAGCTACTGTAAATATCGCAGAGAAAGAAGGTTGTCTTGTAACATTAGACCTAGTGATCTATTTTTTAGGTAAAAGATTATGGGGCCTAAAAAGTTTAGAGGAGGTGTCTTTAAAGAAGCCTTTTCTGGATTGCTCTGTGACAGTTCTGTTGTCCAGGATTAGAGGTTTTTCATTTTCCTCTACTTAGTTCATACTTGCATTTGCTGAGCAAAAAAAAAGCTGAGCCATGAAGTTGTCAGCCAAAGGGGAATCTTAATAAACTGGGCAGTGAATGTTATCCCTTGCACCGTGTTTGTTATGTAAAAAATGTGCTTCCAGTATCTGGCATTGCCAGCCTCTTTCTGTGACTTGTCAAATGGGACTGTGAAGAAAATGGGTTCTGTGAGAAGCCAAGTCCCCAGTCATTAGGATAACTGGTATGTGGAGCAGCGTTTGTCACAGCAGCGGCAGACAGTTGTGTATTTCCATCAAAACACCTGGTTTCTACAAGCAGATGATGATTTTGTATGTGCTGACTAGGTATTGGTGCAGTTATTGGAATTACCCCTCCAACATGAAAACACTGTGAAGGTGCATCAGTCCAAAGATGTAAGCTGCCTTTGCACCTTAAAGGCTGCATTTAGAAAAGGAGGCTGAGGGGAGACCTTATCGCTCTCTACAACTACCTGAAAGGAGGTTGTGGTGAGGTGGGGGTCAGTCTCTTCTCCCAAGCAACAAGTGATAGGACAAGAGGAAATGCCCTCAAGTTGTGCCTGAGGAGGTTTAGGATGGATATTAGGAAAAAGGTCTTCACAGAAAGGGTTATCAAACATTGGAACAGGCTGCCCAGGGAAGTGGTGGAATTGCCATCCCTGGAGGTCTTTAAAAGACAGGGAGGTGTGATGTTTAGGGACATGGTTTAGTGGTGGACTTGGCATTGTTAGGTTTGTGGTTGGACTTGATGATCTTAAAGGTCCCTCACAACCTAGACAATTCTATGATTCTATTCTATGATTCTGACACTGCAGGTAGGGATATGTATGGGAATGTCCATCACTACCGTCTGTCTTGCATGTTCAGACTCCAACCTTGCTTGAGAAACCCTGGGCAATCAGAGTTCTCAGAGCTGTTACATCTAAGGGAGAAGAGTGGGAAGAGTTTTCAACAGCAGAGAGATGGACCCAAGACTCTCATTAATGTGAACATAATTGTTTCCCATAGGGAAAGCCTGGAGAACCAGGGCTCCCAGGCCAGGAGGGTGCCAGAGGCTTACCGGTAGGTGCTACTCTGAAGGGTTCAATTCAGTCACTCTTCTGTACTGTAGTTGGGAAGCTTTTGTTGGGCAGACAATGTCCCTTACTGATGCACACATATAATCAAAGAGCGAGCCTGGCTGATAATAGTCATAGCAAATAAATGAATAATCATCAAAAATCGAACACAGGTATTTCCAAATCCTTCACAAATAGAGAAGGTTTCTTACCTAGAAGTTAAAGCACAGAACCTCATGACACCTCTTCTACCAGAAGGTATGGTCACAGCTGTAGTCCTTGTGCTGTTACTTGTCCTCTGAAAGGATGGGGACAATAGTATTTAAGGTTAAAAAATTAGCTGGTCACACCAGGAATACACACAGTACAGTCTTGGTTTTGCAGCTGAAGGAGGCATGGAAAGCTCTTTTTTTCCTGTGATGTGGCCCTTAATCTCTCCCTGGGACATGGCAGCTCCATGCTGACCAGTCCTCAGGCAAAATTTGGAAGGTTATTAAGTATACATTCAAGCTAGAGTTTTCTGAGTGTTTCATCCATCAGGGCAATGGAAAATTATTGATTTAATTCTTTTTTGTAGGGTTTCAAAGGACAGAGAGGAGATACAGGTCCTCCTGGTCCCCGGGTAAGTAACGTGTTCCACATGCTTGATTATCCTTTGGAGAAAGATTGTGTGAATTGAAGTTGACCTTTCTCAGGCAGTAGGTAAAAGTTATGACACGTCTGTGTTGAACATGATTGTTTTCAACCACAATTCCATGGGTCACACCCATGGCATACAAACCACAGCAGCTGTCTTCATTCCCTCTGCTGAAGTTCTGCTTCCAGGTAAGGTGAGGCAGCTGGTAGAGCTGAGTCCTCTGATGCTCCCTTAGTGAGAAAGTTTCAAGGATGCCTCTATACCACATCCCCCTGGTACAAATGCTGACGTACAAGGTGAGGAAACCTACTGTACTTGTTGGACAAGTATCAGCTCTCCTCCAAAAATGTCTGAGAAGTACAAAGTAAGTCGAGGGACAAAACTTACAGAAATGAGAGTAGAAATGTCTCCAGCCCTTTGACTTAATTGCCTCTGGATCATAAAACCCAAAACTGAGAGTGTGCATCAAGAGTTGATCTCCTCTCACTTCTGAGCAATGCAGTACAAAACGCTCCTGGGTGTAGAAAGTGGAATACAATACTGAATGTCCTTCTGCCTAATTCTGGGTGTTTACAGGGAAATAAAATGCTTTGCTTGCAGGAGCTTAGCTGAAAAATCCAGTGCTGGAGTTCCTCATCTCTTCCTCATTATGGTAGTCTTTGAATCATGAATAGGTTGATGGTTTTCAGTGACTGCACTGGCAGTAGCAAATATTCTTCTGGAAAGCAGTGCACTGCCTTGTGCACCACTCACAGGAGATGATTCTGAGTTATTTTTGTAAGCTGCGTGTCACGTACGATGTACGAGGCTCTTGCTGGCTCTAAAAAAGTTTTCACTGAGCTCAGTCCAATATTACAGAAACCCTGTACCACTTATAGTGGTGTTAGTGGTCTGTCTTTGACCTTGAGCTGATATCTCTTTCATTTTTGCTGAATTGCAGGGGGAACCAGGTGTGACAGGTCCTGCTGGGCGTGAGGGGCCACCGGGGAAGGATGTAAGTGTACCATTTTGAGCAGAAACTAATCTCCTTCTCCCTGACAAATGAAGACTTTAATTCACAGCGACCCTGACCTAAAACAACTGCAGTAACTGCAATAAAGGGTGAATTACTGCAGCAGTGCACAGGGAATGATTTGTGCAAAGATCATTAGGGTAACAAAGAATTTGAGGGCCTTTGTCACTGCTCAGCTGCTGACACTTAAATGTCAGCTATATCTTTGGAAAAGCAGAGAAAGCTGCATTGTTTGAATTCCAGGCTGTGCTGCGTAGACATAGACCTGTTTTCTGCCACCCCTCCCTGAGCAGCACTTCATTCCGCAGGTCCCACTGGACCAGGTTCTGTCACGCTTCCTCTGCAAAAGCTGTACCTTACTGCGCGCGTAGCTCCTCGGAAATCTATGAAATACCTATGGAATAAAATGCTGCTGCTGAGAGGAAAGAGAGGTAGTACAAAACAGATCCTCTGGTATTATTAGTGTCAAATGCAGTCACATAACACAGTCCTGGGATAGAGCAGCTGACGTGGGATCCTGCAACAGCTGCTGAGCAATGTACCAAGTGGCTGATGTGCCATTGCTATGGGACTTGGGGAAGTGGTTTCTTATTTGCACCCCGTTGTATCACTGGAAAACTGTTGTGCTGTAAATGGTACCCTACAAAGTAAAATGGAAGGTAGACCTAGGGGAACCCCTCAGAGAAGATAGAAGTAGGTCTTAAGCCTCCCTCGAGAGAACAAAGCAGTCAAGTTTTGAGAAACACTGGAGAATCACTGTCCCTGAGAAATCCAGCTTTAAGATAACCTGATAATAATGGTTTCTTCCTGAAATCAGACTGCATTTAGTGATAGAAGTTTAAAATTCAAAAGGTTGGTCTTCCTCATACATAACTGAAAGTGGTTAGTGACACTTTTCTTCAATGCTGTTTCCCTCTAATACGTGAACAGCCTAATTTAGTAGGAACATTTTTAAATGCCTGTTTGCTTGCCTTCATGTCAGATCTTTCCCTCTCACCAGAATAATTTTCTTCATTTCAGGGTGAAACAGGTCCCATAGGACCACAGGGCCCTCGAGGACTCAGAGGGCAGCCGGTGAGTTTTCTCTCCTGACAAACCATTTCTGGATGTGCATTGTGTATAGTGGGAATGTCCTGAAGTCCAGAAGTCTGGTTTGGAAGAAGTGTCGCAAGCAAGACTCAAGTGATGTTTGATTAAAACACTTTGCATACTTTGAGAAAGACAAATCAGACTGATATTGCTAGAAACTGATGAAGTCTTATAATAGTGCAATGGAGTGATGGTTGCTGACCTGGTGGGAAGAATAGTTTAATGGATTCTGACAGGACTGCAGTGTCAGAAGGGCTCGTATTCCAGTCCTGCCTATGGCATCTCACTCACTTCTCACATGGCCTCAGTTTTCAAAGGCAGACACTATTTGCGGGTGTCCAGTTTGAGATATGTGGTGTCCAGTTGTGATACTATTCATTCTTGTCATGGTCTCTGTAATTTCTTCTGAAAAAAAAGAGCATAATTTTAAGAGAACTTAATTGAACACCTGTAGAGTTTTATTACAACTTCAGTGGAGAAATGGTGATTTAGTTGACATTTCAGAAAGTGTCATTTGGGATGGCTGAGAAATTACTTTTATTAAATTCATGGGTTTTTCCATTCTCTCTTAAAAATCAACCCTTTCCAAATTTGAATGCAGGTCTCTGTTGCTGACCCTGGGCACATCTTTAATATGTTGCAATGAGTGATTTCTTTTTCTTCTCGGAAGACCTGCTAGTGAAACAGATTCTACAGCACGTTCCATAATCAGGGCAAAATGCTGATTCAGCCAGCAATGCCAGGAGCTGGAGCAGCAGGTCCCTTGGAGCTGGTAGGGTAGAGGTTTAAATTAGATGGCAGGAACATATGGAGAGCTCCTGTGTCTATCTTGTAATTTATCTCATTATTCCTGTACTGCTGGCATCACTCACTAACATGTCATGCCCCTGCATAACGCTAGCAATGAATAAAAATATTTGAGGAGACAGAAATTATCATAACTCCAGGCCATGTTCTTCTTTGGAGAAGAGATCCTTGGGGTTTTGTATGTTGGTGGGCAAAATATCAGCTTCTCTTGTTCTTCCTGTGCTTTGTTTCTTCTCTAATAAGGAGTGTGAGGCATGATTTTGAATATTGCCATTAAAAGGGCCAACTCCAAGGCAGGGAAAAACACCTCTGCATGGTGAGTTGGGAGGACAGAGGAGCAGGGTGTAGAATTTAAACTCTCCAAACTTTAGTCAATATAGATGGTCAGCTCAGCTACCTTGATGAGGAATGGAGGCAAACAGGTCCTTCTAAAGGATGATTTGGCTCATTCTGAGTTCTTTGGTGTCAAGCAAGTATCAAATGCCTCAAGGCTTTAGAACAAGTGTTTCTCTCCGTTCCCACAAAAAGGGGAAGCCTGAATTGATTAAAAAGTTGATGCATGGCCTCTGGGCTCTGATTCAGACAATAGCCCTGAGAGGAGGGTGGTAGGCAGTAATTTGCAGGACCTGCCTCAGTAGCTGGATAGAGGAAGTTTTCTAAATCAGGAAGGTGTGGAGGGATCTGGAGAACTGCAGAACACTTTAACATTGTTCAGTGGATTGCCAAGAGGTGCTTCAAACACGTATTAAAGAGGTTTCCCTGAACACTAGTAACTTGGAGATGTTGTAGTAGGTGGCTCCATCCATACAGGAGGATGCTGTGTATGATAGGGATAAGGGTGAAGAAATGGAGAAGAAGGAGTGTTGGTTAGGACCTCTTCAGGCTAGGGGATGTGGGTCCACAACCCTCAATTTTTGTCCTGAGATGGGGTCAGCCATGCAACCAGAGATGTAGAAATTGTGAGGTCAATTGAAAATAAAAGGTCCTTACTCTGTAGTCTGCCAAGAGAGGAGGTTGGACAACGCTGAAGAAATCCCTGCTGGTGTAGCAGTAAGTGGATATTTTTAATTGTGGTATATGTTACTTTTTCCTTTTTGACATAGGGCAAGAATGGATTGCCTGGATCTGCAGGAGAACCTGGCCCAGCAGGTAACCCAGTAAGTACCACAAAGGGAAGCTCATGCAGAAAGCAGTTATGTCAAGGAGAGGTGACTGATGAAGTATAGATGGAGTGGATTATATGTAGCTGCTTACCATCCCTGAAGTTGCCATGTCTGAAGATCAGTGATCTGAAAATCACTGGCTGGCCACGGCATCTGAGGAGGTTTGGCTATGTTCCGGGAATTGAGCTGCTAGCTGGGTCATCATTTTTCCCAGCAAAAGTTAAGTGTTCACAGAAAAAGGAAATGATTGATTACCCGGTATGGAAAAAAGATTGGCATGCCTCATCTTCACCAGTAGATTTAATTTTGCCAAGCAGAGACTGCAGCCAGCAGAGAGCTGTCACAAGGAAGGGGAGAGGGCCTCGGGAAGTTGGCAGGCTGCCATGGAGGAGTAGCAGCAGCAGAAAAATCCTCCCCAGGCACTTGGGGAGAGAGCAGACAGTGGGCAGTAAACCAAGATCAGGAAGCAGAATGAAACCCCCCTGAGGCCATCCTGTATGGAAGAACAGCATGGTAATGAAAAGCTGTAAGGAGGACAGTGAGGAGGATTTTGTTTCTCTGTTCTGCTGCTGAAAATTGTTCAGAATGCAGTAAATCCATGCAAATGCGTCCAGTAGCATCTATTGAAATGCAGGGCTTTTCCCTCTGTTTGTCCACCTAGACATTACAGCTTCTGGGCTGGTAGATTCAGATAGAAACAAAGGGATAGCAGGAGGAGTCTGAAAAAAATGCAGCAGGACTTCACTCGGCTTTGTGGCCCTTGCAATGCCATAAAGCAACCTCAGCCTTGCCACAGACTCGTGCCCTGAACACGTAGTGCTTTGCTGCAGGTATGTCTCCTCCTAAGGCGGTCGCGGAGAAGCAAGCGACACCTTTCTGCATGGGGAGGTGATAGCTCACAGATTACAGGGCTGGTGCAGTCTTGCAGACTTTCTGCAGCCAAGAATTAGTGCCACCGCTTTTTCCTCCTTGACACGACTTCTTCTTACCTTCCTGGGACCACTGCCATTGCTTCTTACCCCGTGGATCCCTGCTGTTGCCTTTTCAACCTTCATTTCTTCTTCTCATCACCCCCGTTCCCAATTCCTGTTACTACTTTTTGGCTTTCTGAGTCTTCATCAGCCCACTGTGTCTTTGGGATGCCCCGTGAGTGCCAAATGGGGGTTACTTTTTAATCATCATCGTGCTATCACATTACTTAGACAGTCAGCCAGTGACCCAGGGACGCACCAGGCAGCTTCCTGCACAAACACAGAACTACAGCAGTCTCTGCTCCAAAGGATTTACAATCCAAAAATAACATAAGAGATTGAAAAGGGATAAAGTCAGATGGATGAGCAAGAGGAAACAAGGAGACAGTGTTGGTCAGCAGAACAGACAGTCATCTCATCAGGATCCTTCTCTGTCATGAAAATGAATTCTCTCCCTTTCATAGAGGTTATTATGAGAAGTATTTCCCTGTGCGGCACACAAATCCATTTATTCCCAGCTTGTCTGGAAATGCACTGATTTCCTTCACAATGTGGTGTGACGAGTCAAGACATGATATTTCTATTCTGAAAAAAAAGGAGAAGCGAGAAAGGTTATTGTGGCAATAAGGGTTTCTTTTCCACCTTCACCATTGCTGACTTGTAATCGCAAGATAAAACCTGCCAGGAGCCTTCTCCTTGTACATCTGCTGTGTGCCAGTGCCCACCCCATTTCATGGTGCTCTTGCTTAATCCTGCACACAGCAACGCAGCCCAGCCCCAGAAATCTCCGGGGCTGGTGGCATACCCAAAAGCCATATTTTTTGTGCCTGTCAGGTTCGTTGGTGCTCTCTTTACACAAGATGGGTTTAAAATGAAGACAAGTTTTAGCTTAAGAAGAAAAAGGGATACTTTCTGAATAAGAAGGTAGGGGATAAAGTTGTGAAAGAAAAGTTTAAAAGAAAAGTAAAAAAAATAATCTGATGTGTACACGAAAGGGCTCCGTATCATAAACTGCCATTTAAGCTGCCCTTATTTGTAAGAAAAAGGGACAGTTTGGCAGAATATCACAAGAGATAAGTAAAAGGCAGACGTTTTTTAAATTGAACCTGGAAATAAAGGCAAAAGAACAACTCAGTAGCTGTCTGTTGATTGTATTCTCAGATTTGAGCAGTATGACCATCTGCACTGTTTCCCTGTCGTCACACATCACAGTGTTTCCACTCTGCAGCATCCCCTTATAAACCACGCAGCGCCAGAATGGCCACTGAACATACCTCCTGTCACTTCCATAATTGTCACTTCCTTTTCATCTTCTCACGGGGACCCCACATAACTTATTAATAATGCAAGCATGGTGTTTGCAATCTGCTTTTCTAAGTGACTTTGTTCTTCCTTTCCTTGTCAGTTTTGGGAGTCCTGCTGCGACAGTGAAATTTCCCAGTTCCAGTGTATCTGTAAATGCATGCTCTGGAACAGAGATGTTGGAGAAAGGGCTGCTAGTGTCTGTTTAATTTCTGTCCTAAGGGTCCTAAAGGAAATAAAGGAGAAAACGGCAGCCCAGGTCTCCCTGGCTTCATAGGACCCCGAGGACCACCTGTAAGTATGTCTGGGGATGGATTAGACCCACTAATTGCCTGCTTTTAAATGTTGGACTGATGAAGGTGGAACGTAGTCATCTTTAATTGGGTAAAAAACATAGGCAGGAGATCTGACAGATCAAGAAACCAAACTCTTTAGTTCTAAACGAAACTGGACTGCAAAAATAGCATTTTTCTTATGGACAAACATCCTTACATTTACTAACCTGGTACCTGTCAGTCAGCCCTGATGTGTGCATTAATTGGGCCGGTTCAGTAGTCTTCTTAATATGGTTACAGCACATTTAAGTTACTCAGACTATATCTCTGCATGAACCCCAGAAGGGCTAAACAGGGAAATTTTAAGTGCTGATAATAACACAGGTATTTTTGGTATTTGCTGTTACAAGGAAAATTCCTTTGTTACCAGCGACAGAGGTACATTGCAATTAAAGCATTCATATATCTCCCAAAGTGATCTAAAATAATACCTATACATGTGAAAATATCACAGCCTTGAAATCCAATATATTTAGCCCTTCCAAGGCAAGTGAAATACGTTACATTCCACTGGAAGGATGGAAAAGGTGAATGTTGGGAAAATATTTGTGTTTCTAGCTCTATTGTGACTTAAATTGAGATTTAAAAGGTTTTCACGTGAATCTAGCAGAGCTGAATTGTCCACAGGATGATTCTTTTTTTCTTCTCTTTTTTTTTTTTTTTTTTTTTTTATTTTTTTTTTTTTTTCCTTTTTCCCTAGGCTCTTTGNAGAAATATTTCTCTGGAAAATTAATGTAAAGTAGCAAACGTGGCGGCCACTTAAAACTGAAGTGGCCCTAAGGAATACTTGAGTGAGTCTGATGCTGCCTAATTTGGAGCTGATGTGATCACACATCTGTGATTAGTTACATTGCTCATGCTATGTGGATGTATGCTAGCACTGTCAAAGTTGTTATAGGTGTTTCCAGGTTATGGGAAAAATACCACCTGCATGCTTACATTATAGATATGATCATGTGTGTGGATTGTAAATGGACTATAAAGATGAATCTTTCCATTCATGATATGGGAAAATGGGTAGAATTTTAACAATATCTAGTTTAATGTTTGCTTTGTTTTACTGGTGCACTTCAGGACTGCTGTTTTTCCACTGAAATACTAAAATGCAAAGATTGTATTGCCTAATTATCACACTATAAATGCAGAGTATAGAAAAAAAAAATCCTAACAAGGTGCTTGTTTATACTGAGGTTATTTGATATAGGTCTGAAATACAGGCAAGCTTTCAGGCTCAAACTTACTTTATCACTGGTTCTGTATCCATTATCTCAGCTGGTGTAATACAAGATGGTACCTCTGCTTACAAAATTTTACATTCCTTACATTATCGCCTGTTATGGTGATAACACTGACAGAGATTAAGCTAAGATAGCCCAAGTAAAGTGTACAAAGCTTTGTGAAACGTTTGTAAGAAAAAGGAATAAAATGTACTGAAAGCTGGAACACACTTTCAATGAAACATCTGTTCTGATCTCAGCTGGTTCAGTAGAAATTACTTCAATTTATTTCCAAACATTTACATGGTACGCAGGTTTACTAAAAAAAAGCTTTCTAAATAGTAGGATGTGTCTTTCCAGGAATGACCTATAGCAGTAGGGTAAGGATAAATCTTCCAAACATGCTGCTGTGTAGCAGAAAACTTGTGCTCTAAACAGAAAACAAGACTCATGGTTATCACGTAGGGTCTTTCTTCCAACTCCTTGCAGTGTTGTTCTAAATTCACTCTCTGTATCTCTCAGGGAGAACAAGGAGAGAAAGGTCCTCCCGGAAAAGAGGTAAGTTAAATTCCCAGTTGTTTCAAAGTAGGGCTGGTGTCTTGGGAAAAGAACCACCAAGGATGCTACCTGGGTTGCAACAAATCGATTTTTTTCTTGAATTGTTGATATTTGTGAGCAAACAGGGAGCTCTCAGGAATCTGTGGGACTGACAAGGAAATAAAATTTCCCTAGGTCACAAGAATCATGCTTGCAAGGGTGTGCACTTGATGATTTACTGTTATTATGGATAGCTCTTTCATGCTCACCCGTATTTTTTTTGCAGGGTGTACCAGGGAAACCAGGTGAAATTGGCTCCAAAGGAGAGAGGGTAGGTTGGAGAATATTACTAGTTATTTTGTTACCTTGAATTAAAGAGAGATATTTTGAGTTAGGGGCCGAGGGAAGAGTCATTCAAGAGTGGAGTGGCCTGTAGAGATCTGCTGTACTCCCCACCCTCTCAGCCCTCTCTTTAATCATTCTCCGTCAGTAATAATTTGTGGATCATTTGTAATGCACCAGATGTTGTATTCAGTAACTTTGCCAGCTCAGCTGTTTGTATTTCGCTGTGCTCGGAAAATCAGAAATTTGCCTCTTGTTTTGTGGTGGTAATGTTGGCTTTTTTGCCTAGGGAGAGCCTGGCACCAAAGGCGAAAAAGGCCCTCAAGGAGAAAAGGGCCCTCCAGGTGATCCTGGGATACCTGGTCATAAAGGTCATCCAGGACTGATGGGTCCCCATGGACCCCCAGGAGACACCGGGCCAGTTGGACCTCCTGGTCCTCCAGGACAGCCGGGATTTCCAGGACCAAGGGTAAGATTGCCAGAGAAGGGCTTTGCACAGTAATTTTACTGCCACAGTGTGTGATCAGAAAAGTACCTAAGACAACAGTAAGGCTGACAGAAACCAGAGGAAGCGTGTGTTATAATGGGGAGGCAGTGTTTTTATATCCCATCCCTTGATACAGAAAAAGGAGAGCTAGAGCATATCTCAGGGAAGTGTTGTGGGGGTGCTGCACTGGACTTCAGGAGAGCTAAGCAATCCAGACCTATGGCCAGGGCAGTCAGTCCCTGACACCTTATACCCCTAAAAGCCTAAATCAGGTCATGTGACTATGGCCATAGGTCTGGAGTCTTAAAAAGCTTCTTTCTATAAGGGTGTTAATGCGTAGCGTTTCATACAGAGGTCTTATGCCTTGTGCTGCTGCTGGTTGTTATGAGAGACAAAATGCTGAGCCGTGGAAAGGTCACTGCTCTATTCCTGGAAATCCTGGAGTCAGCTCATCAGAATTCATGAAATCCTATTTTTGTTTAATATTCTCTTTTCTTTTTTTTTTTTTTTTTTTNACAATCTCGCTACTGAGAGTGCCTGAGGGTAATGTATGTAGAAGAATGAGAAAAAGGACCAACACTAGTGAAGCTGCTATGCTCATCCTGAGGATGAATTTGAGAGTACCTCAGAGGGGAATAAACAGTGAAATAAACTCTGATGTAAAAGCTGGGTAAATTTTAGACAAAGCATTTTTTTGTGTGTCTCTTCAACATACAGATTTGATGAAATTCAATAATGATTATGGAGACTTAATGCAACTAATATAGTTAAAACTTGAAAAGATAATTTGTAAGCCTTCAAAGTACATTCCACAATCATGTTTACTTGCTGGGATATTCACTAAGAGCCATCACAAATGTTTAGTACTTAATGACAAAATTATTTCTTTTGTCACCAACAAACACATCTTTTTCTCATGCAAAATTTGGTTGGGAAGAAGGCAGCAAATCTGTACTTACCAGCAATGTTGTTAGTTAAAATTGAAATGTCTCTTAGCTATTTAATAAAATCTGCATTCCTTAATGAAGAGTAAATTCTGATTCAGAAGGCCTCGCAAGGTTTTTGTAAACATAGAGGATAGAGACTGCATCCCTGTATGTTACCAGAATAGGTGTGAGGGAAAAGCAACACTTTCACGCAAATAGCTCACACACAAAAGAATGCAGTCTTTAGGTTGACCAGAAGCATTTTCAAAACTGGAAGAAATTCAAATAATAATTTTAGCCAAAAGTGAAAAGTGTGTTTCAAGTGAAACATCTCACTTTATGATTTACAAAGGAAAACATTTGATCTTGCTGGTTCAAAATGGTTTGTTTTTTAAATATAGCTACATTTTTTCTTTTGAGTTTATGCAACGACAAGAGTCTCATTACCCTAAAAGCACCTTTTTTGTTTTCTTGGAAAGCCACAGTGTAAAAAATGCTCCTTCCACCTACCAAAAATGCCTTCATCATTTTTTCAGTTGCATCATCCAGAGTTGTTGCTCACATAGCTTTGAGTTTTGACAGGTATTACAGCTGTTCAACAGCAATGTCGCACAAAAGAGCTGAGAGAGGGGATGAAAGATACTGTCCCTTGGAGGCTGGGCAGGGGACCAAGGCCAGGCAGCCACATCCCAACTTCCTTTAACAGCCTGAAATCAGGCAGAACGTTGTACTCATTTGGAAGAATGGGTACCATATGCGTAAACTGGCTTCTGTTCCTAGATAGGGTCTGTTGGCAGGCAATGCATCCATTATGAGTGTTTAAAGCAAGTCTAGATACCCACCGTAGGTACCCCAGGGGAAGGTATGCTTCTCTCATAGAATCACAGAATGGTTTGGGTTGGAAGGAACCTTAAAGATCATCCAGTTCCAACCCCCCTGCCACGGGCAGGGACACCTTCCACTAGACCAGGTTGCTCAAAGCCCCATCCAACCTGGCCTTGAACACCTCCAGGGATGGGGCAGCCACAGATTCTCTGGGAAACCTGTGCCAGTGTCTCACCACCCTCACAGTAAAGAATTTCTTCCTAATATCTATTCTAAATCTAACCTCTTTCAGTTTAAAACCCTTACCCCTCTTCTTATTGCTATACTCCCTGATCAAGAGACCCTTCCCATCTTTCCTGTAGGCCCCCGTTAGGTACTGGACAGGGCCTGTAAGTTCTCCCTGGAGCTTTCTCTTCTCCAGGCTGAACAGCCCCAACTCCCTCAGCTTGTCCTCATAGGAGAGATGCAAGGAAATTTGCAATGCTGAAAAAGAAGGTAGGCTTCTGATTATGATTTGGTAGGGCAGAGGATGTCTCCTGATTTGATTTCTACTACTACTACTACTCTGAGTATATAGGAGGCAGATTTTCCTTGGGAAGGAGATGGGGACAGTATCCCAACTACGCCCTTTGACCAGGCTCCCTGCTTACACCATTTAGCCCGTGGCTTTCCAGGAGATTGGGAATTATGGGTGTTTTGAGTCCATTCACATTCTTCTTTCAGGCAGTCCCTGCAGCCCCGTGTATGCTGTGGGTGATGAAATGCCACCCACTAAACCCTTTGTGGAGGGTTTAATTTGCACATCCCCTCCCTGGCTGTGATTATGATGTCTTGTTATTGCTGTGATTATTGCTTTCTAGGGGGAACCTCCATCTCTAGACACTTTGAGAAGGCTCATCCAAGAGGAGTTAGCCAAGCAGCTAGATGGTAAGTAATCAGCTCTGGGAAGCCAGAATATAATATCTGAAAGTATGAAAGATACTTTCCATAGCTGTGGTGACACTTGAACCTCTCCTGCTTATGGGAAGGCAATGTTGCAACAGGCCTGGCTGGAAAGAGTAATATCTAAAATAAAATGAGCTTAGCAAGCTTTACTTGCTTTACTTTACACAAGCTTGGTGTTCCCAGCAGTAGCACAGGGACTTTCTCCTTTCTTCAACCCAAGGCCATTGCCTGTGCTAAGCACCTTGTGGCTTTTTGCTACCAAAACAGCTTTGCTGCAGATGCCTGGGCTGAGATGGAAGGACAAGAGAAGACACAAATTCAAACAGGTTAATTTGGGGCCCTGGGAGAGAAAGTAAACAGAGTAGGAGCCCACAGAAGGACTGTGGGCTCTGTTAAACTCGCTTTTGAGGTCCCAGCTGGAGGAGAATGGCTGTGACAGTATGAGAGGGTGTGGGTGGATGTGCACTGCTGCTTCCCTCAAAGTATGTGAATTGCAAACCACTACTGACCCCACCTACAGTGAAATGCAAAGCTGCAGTGCTTCTTGCACAGCTCTTGGAGCAGCTGACACATAGCTGCAGGCATTTTCCTCCATGCTTAAGATCACGGTTCAACGGAGTGATTTATTTGAAGGATTTTATTTACACACTCTCAGACTTCAAATTCCACACCAAGCTAAAAGCATTCAAGATTTTGGATCAACGAAGAGAAGCTTAGAAACCCCTTCTCCCTCTATTTGGTAGGATGTTTCTGTGATGCTGAGTATGTCTGAGGAGCTCACTAGGCTGTTCAGGGTCTTAGTATGGAAGTAGCAAGCAAATATGCCTGCCTGGAAATTGTAGAATACGCTGACGCAGGGAGCTGCCTCAGTTTCTTCACAGCTAGAGATTAGCTTTAACTCCACATGTGTAACAGCCCAGAACAAGAAAAGTAAGCTTTCTCTGTACAGAGCAGCCATGTAGCATCTTGCTCTGTGTTGCAGAAGCAGTGGAAATAGGCTCTTCTTTTCAGAGCAGCAATGATTCCACTTTGGCAGAAATCCACCAGCTGCACCGCTAAACAAAAGGACGTTTCAGGTCCTTGGTGGGCAAGGAGCAGAGGAGGAGAGAAGTGTATAGGATTAAGTATGAAATTTAGAAGTTTAAAGCTACTGAAAAATGAGGTTTAAATAGTTTAGAGAGGGTCAGGGAGGCACCATCATGGCTTATGGGGAAGGATTGTGTGGGGACAACAAATGGGTGGCCCTGAAGATCTGATCTGTGACAATACTTGGACTTTACTGGGCTACTGATTCTGGCTCTCCATGTCTTGGAGCACTGACCTTCTAGTCTAACAAACTCATTTACCTCTCTTCACAGCAAAGTTAACTTATCTCCTGGCTCAGATACAGCCTGCACATGTAAAAGCGTCCCATGGAAGACCAGGACCTCCTGGTCCCCCTGGAAAGGAAGGACTACCAGGAAGAACTGGCCCTCCAGGAGAGCCTGGACAGCCTGGACAGCCTGGGTCCGAAGGGCCACCTGGGCCGATTGGTCCCAAAGGTGACTGAAATTTGATGTGTTTGGGAAGTCTGATAAAGGGATGTGTCCACCACACTTTTGCGTCCATCTCTCCTGTTAGTAGCATCTAAGTGGTCATCAAAATACATGTGTTAGAAGCAGTCTGTTGAAGTAGAAGTGGTGCAAGTGACCAGCAATTGCTGGTGTGTTACACCTCTGTCCAGAATTGGNACACTTTTGCGTCCATCTCTCCTGTTAGTAGCATCTAAGTGATCATCAAAATACATGTGTTAGAAGCAGTCTGTTGAACTAGAAGTGGTGAACGTGACCAGCAATTGCTGGTGTGTTACACCTCTGTCCAGAATTGGAGTGGGGTGAGTCTTCATTCCCAGTTAACNAAGTCTCCATTCCCAGTTAACATCCCACCTCAGATGACTGCCCACAATTATGACCTATTTTTAGCAAATATATTGGCTTCAGCGTGGATGGAAGACCTATGGTAGTATTCTTTAGTTCTGTAGACCGTGTTTATAAGTTCATTGTTTTTCCTTTCCCTCTCTACAGGAGAAAGAGGAGCAAAGGGTGAGAAAGGAGACACTGGCATTGGCCAACGAGGGGAAATAGGTCCTCCAGGAATTCCAGGTGTGTTTATTCAGAATACCCCACAAAACACATCACTCAAAACTGCTACAAGTACACAGGTGTCTGCAATATTAGATAGACGATCAGGATAACATTAATACAGCGTACACAATTTCTGTAGGAAGTGGACCAAAGGGAAGNCACATCACTCAAAACTGCTACAAGGACACAGGTGTCTGCAATATTAGATAGACGATCAGGATAGCATAAATACAGCGTACACAATTTCTGTAGGAAGTGGACCAAAGGGAAGAAATACATCACTAGCATCATATCTGGCCACCTTTTTTTCCTCAGCCTAATTGACAGGCATAATGATACATCTCAGTAACAGCTAGGTTACCTGACCTTTGGGACAAATCCAAAGTGAAGCTTTAATTACTAGATACACTGTAAAGTGTCCTACCTGCCCTTGCCAGAATCTTCTTGTTACCAAGCTGAACCCAGAGATCCAGGCAGCTTCAGATGTTATTAAAGGTTATATCCAACACCTGTGCCTCAGGCATACAGCTCGTGCTTTACCTTTGCTGGCAAAGCAGCAGCAAATATATTTTGTTTCTAATTTGAAATTAGGAGACATTGACCAGTTTCGCCTTCACCCTGCCTTGCTGGAGAAGGAAGCTATGGGAAGCCTTCATAACACCATGGTCTGCATTTGGCATACTGGCCCTGTGTTGCCTTAAAATAACAATGGTTATGCTTCGTGCAAATGAGTTCTCTCCCAAAATTGGCTCTTGCCTCAAGCTTTCCCATCCTCACCACCTCTCTATAAGGACTATATGTCATTAGTTGGATTGCGCAGCTACACAACTTTAGCAGCCTGGTGATATTGGAAGAACAGCAATAGCACAGTTGTGCAGCTCAAGGGTGCCATAGGGGGTGGAAATCTTGCATTCAGACGAGATACGCTTGCCACATCTTTGTAGATGCATGCCAGCCAGACCCCAGTCTGTGGAAGCTGATGTTTGCATTCAGGTTGACAGCAAAGATATCTCCTGTGATACTGCACTGCTGAGTACTGTGCCCTGGGAGTGCCCTCACCAAAGGCGTTTCGTTTTTATTTCAGGTCTCCCAGGGGAGCCTGGCTATGCCAAAGACGGGATGCCAGGACCACCCGGCCCTCAAGGTGAAGCTGGGGTACCTGGTCTCACAGGCCCGCAGGGACCTCCGGGAGCCAACGGGCAGTGTGACCCTAGTCAGTGCGCTTACTATGCAAGCCTGGCTGCCAGACCCGCCAACGTCAAAGGGCCCTAGCATGCAGGGGGTATCCCCAGACTTGTTTTTAAAACTTGAATTCATCATGCCTGCCAAGAGCTCTCAGATGTCTTCAACTATGTTTCTTTCGTGGGAGGCCTTCTAAAGCCAACAAATGCTGCCGGTCGGTCATATTATTTTTATGAATTATAATTATTATTATTATTATCTTTGATGTGATATGTGAATTTGTTTTTGTTTTCTCTAACATCAGGGCATATTACAATATTAAAAATAAGTGGTTTTTTCCTCTTTTCAAGAGCATACAGTATCGATGCATTGTGTAGCTGCCTATGCAAAACCATTCCGATGCCAAAATTTTTGTCTGTTATCTGGTTAATTCTTTCCAAAGCTTTACCCCTCACCCTTGAAACTGAAATCGAATCCTGTGCTGTGCAGCCCGGGGCATTAACTGTAAGACAGAGGCTGATCGCAGGATCGTTGGTGCTATCTGCCATCTGCATGGAGGGGAGGAAGGCAAAGCCATGCTAAAGCTGGGGAAGAGGTCTCCGGTACATTCAGCTCACAATGGACAGACGGTTATGAACAGCCAATGTGTGTTTCCCAGAAATTCCCTGTTAAATTTAATGTTCTTCTGCCGATAAGTGAATCTGTATCCTACAGGAGCTACTTTATATGGGACCATGTTGGATCTCACAGTAAGGCCTGAAGAAACCACAGAGATGATCTAAACCTCCTCACTGTTCCCTGTGCAGGATTTTCAGTACTTGGAGGGTTTGGTCCTACCAGACGGAGCTTAGCTTCCTTCTGTCAGGGAGATGCCTCTGCAAAAAGCCATGATGCTGTCCTCTGTCAGCTCAGGGATACTAAATCCCCTTTTCATTGTCAGCGCACTCACAGCTCCCTACCACTGCTTCACCCCAAAATCAGCCAGAGCAGCATAGAAAATCATCTACCATTAAAAATCTCAGGAAGCCAAGTGTGACCCACCTTGACCACTTTGGATTATCCACTATAATTATAACTCAGCAGAGTCGCATTTTAGAGGGCAGGTGAGAAGTTGCAGCCTGGTCTAGGAGAAGGTTGATCTCTCATGAAAGGGTCAGAACAAAGAGGACTTCAGACACCCAGAGGAAATTTTTTTTCGAGGGTGAAAGTAAAAAGTCAGACACTGTCCCTTTTCTCCTACCAGCTAATTGCCAAAATCATCTTCAGAATGAAAAGAGAAAGTAAAGAGGGGATGGAGTCTGAAAAGACCTTCACAATAGGTATTTTGTGAGCTTAACCCTCTGATCAAACCAATCCCACCCACAAAGGTGTGGATCTGAGAGGTGATCAGGTCTCAAACATATGTGCCAGCCACCAGAGCAGCTGCAGTTTCAAAACTCTTCTGCACAAAGCAGTTTGTATTGAGAGATCGGAGTAATGAACCTAACACAGGCACTAAGTGCTGAATGTGTTTGGAAATCTCATCAGGTCTTCTGGAGATGGAAAAGAGGCACCCTGCCCTGCTGGCACATTCACCATATGGCATGGTGCTTCCAAGCTGGCTAAGCTGAACATACGCCACAGCTGTCTATAACCACCCCATAATCAGCCCCCACTGCTAAAGCCGAGATAACCATTTGCCAGCCTTGGAGTCTTTTTCTCACCCAGTAGCAGATAAAATTTGCCTCCGCTTTACTGAAAAATGAAATTAAATAACATGTTCAAATGCCAGGGTTAAACAAAGTCTTTACTGTGTAGCTCTCAGTGGTGCTATTTTTGCTATTTCCTATGCAAATAAACTCTTTGATTTGATTTTACTGTGTTTCTTGCTATGGAAAGACTAATCAAAGTGAAAATACCATGAAGGGAAAAGCTTATGCTTTTAAGTAACTCTCAGTGGTATACCTGTTACTGTTCTGCATCTTAGGTCAGCTCGCTATATTTCAGTATTCAGCAAGCGTGTTGATCGCATTGTATTTAACAGCACCATTTTTCCTAATCCAGGCTGAGATTTCATCCCTCCAGTGGTGAGGCAGAACAGGTTTTCTATGCAAGAGATACCTCCCAACACGGCAAGAGCCATCGTTTTGAAGAAATGTGATGGCAATGGTTTTACGACAATCAATCATGTTAAGTGGGCCTTGTTAATGTGACGTTTAATTCCTGTCACGACGGCGACTCCTCAGCCTCTGTAGTTTATCTCTCATCATTTGTGCCTGCGCGTGCCATGCATGGCATAGACTTCAACACGCACTGGTGCACCATGTGAAGAGTAAATACATAACGATGTTCTGTTAAACAAATTTCAGGGTCTTTCGCCCCTGTTGAGGTGCTGCAGTGGTATCTAGTTGAAGGAGTTGTAAGGAGTTTTGGATAATCCTTTTCATTTGAATGTCTATTGGAGCCATTGCCAAGAGTCTGTGTTGGTTAGGAACATGGGGGACACACCTGCATGCTTAATAGCTATTAAAAGATCTGCAGGGGATAGGCACAGGCTACGGCTNTGGGGGACACACCTGCATGCTTAATAGCTATTAAAAGATCTGCAGGGGATAGGCACAGGCTACGGCTCGGCAACTTTTCCACCCAGAATAGGGGACGCAGCCTGATTCCCTTTGCTCCAGCACATGGTTGTCTGTTCAGTCTGGTCCTGGAGACACCCCAGACTCTCTCTGTGCCCTAAATTCAGTGGGTGCCATTTCCCTGCTTTTTCTTAAATCTCATTTTGTCTCCAGCCAGTTAAATGGCGTTTACCAAGCATAATCTGTCTCCAGTGAGAGGAGTACGAGACACACACTGCAGACCCTCATCAAGACCTGTGTTTATAGCCACCTGGTTTCTATGGCTATAGTTGTCCAAGGGAGGCTTCTATAGCTGCCACCTCTTACAGAAGCAAGCCCTATGTGAGTCCACCTGCAATAAAAGGTAAGAAAGGAGCATGTATTTGCAGGATTTCACAGAATCACAGAATCACAGAATTTTCAGAGTTGGA
>RSEF01000002.1:155062339-155080855 GCA_003993805.1 Himantopus leucocephalus | reverse complement strand
AGGGACCATGGTGCCTTGCTCACTGGGCTCTTTCTGTGTCAGCATGGACAATCAGAGGTGAAGGAGCAGGACATGAACTGTGAGTCCTTTGCACTTGGTGGTTTTTCAGAGACTTGCAGCATGATAAGGGATGGTGTGTGAAGTAGCTCCTGAAACTGGTGTTAGGTCAGACACACGGTTCCTTCAGACAGAAGTTGAAGGATTGGGATTTTGTTCTTATTTCTGCCAGTGATTCACTCTCTGGACTCAAGCAGATCTGCTGTCTTATTTGCCCATTCCTCCCACCCCATTCAAAATGTGCAGTCATCCTGCCTTTCTAAAGCTTGTCTAGTATAGGACATAAGCATAAAGGCAGTACGAGTAGGGGGGCACAAGTGACAACAAGGTTATTCCCCTGTTTTGGGATGAGCGGGACTGAAATTCTAGTAACTCTGGTCTTTTTTAGGGGCTTGTGTCTAACACACTGAATCCATCCAGGGCATCACCTTAGATGAGTGGTAAGAGGGACAATTTCTTATATCCCTTGTTAAACTGTTCAGATCCTGCCTCGCTTTTTCTCTTATCCACTGCATAGGGTTTGGGCTTGAGGATCCATTTCCAATTTTGGCGACCTTTCCCTTCTGCTTCTTGGCCAGTCATTCCCAAAAGGCAAGTTAACTTTAGCTTGTTTTGGGGAGTTTGCAGCATCTCAAAACTTTCATTTTTGGTTTTGGCCAGCCAGGTTTCATACATTAGAGTGTCCCATAAGTTTCTCACTGAGGAGAAAAGCTCTCTTCAAGGCCAGTCAGTACTTAGTTTAAGTAGTCCCCTCTCAAAAAAACACAGACATAATTTCTGAAACCTAACTGTGTCCATTAATAATATGCCTGTCATTCTTGGGAGTGAATGTAGCTAAAAAGGGTGTTAAAGCCAGCAAGAAAATGTCATCTTTAATAAATAGTGCCAATATCTTTGCTGTAATTCTCCAGTCTGTTGGGATCAAGAGAAATTCTGAGAAATTAATGCAAGTGAGGGCACTTTGACCATACTAGCAAGCTGCTTGAGCAGACTGAATATGTTATTCAGCTAGAAGAAATTCTGTCCCGACCCCCTGCTGTCTGTCACCTCTTCCTCTCCCCTTTGTCCTGAAAGCTTCCAAAATCCCACTTCCCAAAGTGGAAACCCCAATAGTGCATATGCGCTGCAGTATTCTGGCATCTGTGTTAGCCGCACAGTTACGCAGAGCAATAACTAGATCTTGGTGTTGTCATTAAGACGGCATTGAAATCTAATCTCAAACTGCTTATCCTGTATTTGTTGTAGTCTGTATTGTTGCTAAGCACCCTCCTTTGCCTGTGCTCATTAAAACTTCAAGCGTTAATATCAGAGAATGGCAAACTGCTAGGATATAGGCCCCTGGCGAAAAGACCTAGATATAATCCATCGGGGGGTGAGGGGAGGAGGGAGAGGGGGGGTTTGTTAAAGCTGACATTCAGCACTGATGGGAGTTGTGCATGCACTTCCCTTCACCCCATACCGTACTGCACACAGACTGGCGTAGGAGAAAAGCGTTGTCCCCTGGAATTGCACAGGACTTTAATTTGAAAAATTTGAACTCTTGCAGCAGAACAGTAATGAAATGTAAAAGCAGTGAGTGAAAAAAGCTACAAACAGAAATTCAGGAGAATAATATATATAAGGGCAGAGGGCTCTTTAATTTAACATACAAATGCATAACACTTCACAGGCTGGTAGCTCAAGCCAGACAAGTTTTGACTGCAGATAAGCTGCGTATTTTTAATGCCAGAGAGTTCACCTGAGGATATGACAGATTCTTCACCACCTGAAGTCTGTAAAACCCACAGTCTAGCTCACCCAAAGGTATGAATGTGACACTCCACCTTGTTTTATGCAAACTGAAAGTTACAAAGGCTCCTTCAGTCTTCAAAAGTATATGGTTACAATCTATGGCTACCATAAATCTAAAAGATTAGATCCCAGCATTTACTTACTTCTGCCTCAGTTTGCCTTTGCATGAAATTGAGATTTTTAGTTTTCAATGGCTACAAGCAATGCTTAAAGAATTGAAGATTACCAAGCCAGGAGCACTGATTAGAGGGCTCTCATGTTCAGTGGTGGAGTCTCTGAGATGGTAAAACAAAAATGAAGTGGCAGTTGCTATTCTCCTCATGCCTTTTGGTGTCAGCAGCAAATTTCCAGATTCACTAACAGAAGACTGGTCCTGAATTCCTGAATTCACTTTGAGTGGAGTTTAGCACCCAGTAGTTTTCCAAGTCTTTGAAAAGTCTCATGGTTGATCAATTAAATATATTACATATTAGCAGACATCAAAGGAACCACAATTTTGCAGACCACCAGAAAACAAGACACTGCAGCTAGTGTCCTACAAACATATTTGATATTTGAAAGGAGAGTGCTACCTTCTGAACATGCAGTCGTTGGAGATCTGTTCCCAGATGTTTTCTGTGTTCCCTAGTCCAGGAGGGTGTCCATCCAAAAGACCATCATCACCAAGAAAGGCCACTGTTCCTGCTAGCTGGATGGACCCCAATTCTAGCTGCCTTTCTGTCATCCTCTGTGCTCTATAGCCTCATCTCAGAACTTGACATTCCAACTTCAGAAATGATGATTTTCTGGTGATGCAACACTGAGTCAGTTCAAGAGGTTCAGGTCTGACAGGAATCCGTGGGATCAATAGGTTTAATTATCATTGATTGCATACAATCAGTCACTGTCAAAGGCACCAGATTCAGCTGAAGAGGTTTCTCTACACTTGGGCAATGGTGCCATAGAAGAAACAAAGCAATCTATCATGAGCAAGTGCCATATCATTCGGCACATCAAATTGCAATGAAAACCTAAGTAGCATATCTAATGAAGATCACTCTGAGCCATACAAATAAAGGTTTTTAACTCCCCAGAGTGTTCTGCCCATGAACAAAAATACAGGTAGTAAATGGTGCTTAAATAAATACTACAACAAAGCCATAGATTTCTTATGTTAAATATCTTAGTGGTCATCAAGAAGCTTTTTATTTTTCTGCCACCCTAGGGAAACTATAAAATGTGTTGCCATTCCCACTGCCATGCAAACAAACTTTCCTTGAACAGTTCAGACAGCAAGAAAATAGCAAGAGGGGAAGAGATTGATGCCATGAGCAAAGCCCAGATGGAATAGCACACCCTGAGTCTTTGTACTGAAACTCACTGGGTTTTGCCAGACTTAAGTATCTGACAGAGCCAGCCTGGAGCTCACTGCTGCTGAGACTCCCAGAGTGATCCCACATCCAGTCATTTGGTGCATGAACTTTATGAGGACTTGCATTCAGTAGGATGCAGTGACTCTCACATCAAAGGTATTGGTTCAGCTGGGGTCAGACCATTAGCACAAAGTTATGTCTAAAGAGAAATCTTTCCAGTACTTTGCAGGTCTCACTGATGAAAAGTTAAAACTGAAACTTCTTCCTGTAATGCAAGCTGCTTTTTTTTTCTTTTTTTTTTTTCTTTCTTTTCCATTCCCCTGGAGACTTAGAAAATGGATTATTCTTTTCTTGCTTGCAACAAGCCTTTTATGTACATGAAGCTCGTTGAAGACCTTCTCATGAGACTTATTAAAGTTAAACAAGCACTATCCGTCTTTCTGCTCTGGCCAAGTTTTCCACATCTCTGGTATTGCTTTTCTCCTCTGGACTATTGCTACACATCTTTACTGAGCAGTCACATTCAAAACATTCAAACAATATGGCATCTGAAGTCTTTCTAGTGCCAAAGTAAGGACTACTGCACATCTTGAAAGTTATAAACCTGTTTGTTCACTCTTGTATGGTGGTGATTTCTCTTTTTTCACAAGCAATTCGGCTTATCATCTACTGTGATACCTCACTTCGCTACAGAGCTGCTATTGGCAAATTTTGATATTGATGTATTTGTATAAGCTGAAGTTTGTAACCTTGCACTTGTCCCCGCTGAATTTCAGCTTCCCCCTCCCATCCCAGACAGGTTATACAATTCTTCAAAATCATTCTGAATTCAAATCCTGTCCTCCTGTGCTTACAAAGCCTCTGAGCTTTATGCCATCTGAAAATTTAATAACGATACTCTCTTTTCTATCCTCTAATTCACTAATGAAAACACACGCCAGGATTGGATCCAGAACAGACCTGGCTGAACTCCACTTTCTGCATCCTTCCACTCTGACAAAGCACCACCGATAACCTTTCTGATACATTATCAAACCAGCTTTGTGCCCAATCGATCATGGTCTCATCTAGCTCATGCTGCTGCGGCTTGCTTATAAGAATGTCCCATGCAGCCATTTTGAAAACCTTACTAATGGTAAGATTTGTGACAGCTACTTTTCCTTTATTCTTAAAGGCTGTTACATTTCTAAAAGTGGAGATTAGATCAGTTCAACACAGTTTATTCCTGACAAATCCACACGGGCTACTTGTCCTTGCTGCTACATGAAGCAGCTGCTGCTGTGACTTGTTATCTTCCAGGTGCTTACGAAATGTGCATTTGTTCCAGAATTTTTGCAAGGCTTGAAGGCGGGTGAGGCTTGTTTCCCATCCCCCTCCCCCAATAAAAAAAAATAATAAAAAAAATGCTTTTTAGCTTAGAGTATATACATATTCCTTATAGCTACCACACCTTTTTGGCCTTGCACAGGCCCAGTGCTGTGTGAAACAGCTATCTTTAATGCAACAGCCACTTGCTGCTTCAGCCCCAGGAGAAAGTTTCAGGGCTGGCTGGGGACCAGGGCTGTGGTAGAGCTCATTAGAACACAAACACATCCAGGATGAAAGGATTTGATAGAGTCTGTAACCACGTCATTGCCAGTGCTGATGTGCTCTGGGTGGTCCCAGGGCGGTAGTGGAGGGCTACAGCTCCTCTTGCAGTTTGGGAAATGCAGCTCAGAAACCTGTGAGAAAACATTAACTTCCATCTCTCTACTTCGTTGCTGTTCAGAGGACTTCAGCCTTGGCACGGTCCAGGGAAAAGGCAGTCACTCGGAGGGGGAGATAACACAAGTCTCGACGTACCTAAACCATTTTTGTCCCATCTTGTCAGCTGGGAGCTCTCCTTAGTTTTTCTTTCTGTGTCCTATTTTCAATTAGATGTCCTTAATCCTATTTCTTAGACTCAGAATGGACCTGAGTAGCATGAAATTTCTAAGGCAGCAGGGAACCGACAGTTTTAATCCTGCAATAACTAGCTTCAGTAGCTCACAGTGTGTATCTGTGTGCGTTCCCTGGGCAGCTAAGTCAACCAGAGGATGTCTGCACCCTTCGACTTGTAAAAAGGGTGTTTCAAATCAGCCCAGACATCTTCTTTTGATCTAGATGAAAGGAGGATTCCCTTATGTTCTCAAGACAACCGCTGGTTTTTAGGAGGTTGGCCCTTTGCACTGTGTCTGTACGTTCACAGAAAGAACAGGAAAAAAAAAAGTTAGCTCACCCAGGCTAAATATCTGCCAGACTGATTGCTTCGGCATAGTTTTCACACATAAAATACTGCTGCACTTTAGCTATTTCTAAACATCCACACAGCAATAACAGCATGGTTCTGTGTCTCTTTATTATTTGCAAAGTTTCCTTTTCAGATGTAAAGCGGGCCTTATCCAGACTGAATAACTGTGATTTTTTCCTACAACACTAATAAACCTAAATTATCCCTCATCCTAATTTTTTTTTTGCAACAGTGAGGTTCAAGCACTTTGGTCATGCCCATGATTCCCTCTTCTAGTGTTTGTGGTGTCAGGGTTTGCGCAACTGGGAGGAGTTGCATGGCGTACGGTACATGGGACTGAGAGGCAGAGCTTCTCTGTAGATCCCTTTTGAGCCAATGTCTATCAAGAGGCTACCTGCGCTTCCAAGAAGTTAGACTTGATGACCCCGCTTGTTCCTTCCACTGCTGTGCTTTTAGTTGTCTCTTTGCTTATCAGACAGTGTTGCTTGTTGGGAACATGCTAAACTGATGCTCTGTATATCTAGAATCTTCCTGTTTGAAATGTTAAGGTTATTTTTCTTTAGCTTTTTGTACTGTTTCTTGTACTATACAGGTTGACAAGAGTTCTGCACAGTTCTGACACATTCTGCATAGTCATATACACTGGGATATTTTTTTGTTTCCTTGAAAACTTTTCATGATCTGACTGAATGAAACTAGGAAAGAAAAGGAAGGATGTTATATGATGCCATGGGTACGTGCGCGTGTGGATTCTGCACTCATTTAGCACAGCAATTAGGCAGATGCCCTGTACAGACCCCAGTTCCTTGCCCTGTTTTAATATTCAAAGCACTTTAAAGACTCTACTGGATGTCATTGTGTTCATGCTAGACCTTCACGTCTTTCTTCAGAAAGAGAGGGTAATAATGGACTGACATTATACAGGAAAACGAGCATTTGCTTTATTTGATCTAGGTGGATTGTCACGGGAAACAGCTTGCACTTCAGACTGGTAGAAAGAGCATAAGATGACATGATCTTCCTCTTTAGAGAACAGCACGTAGGATAATTTACAATTAATTTTCAGAATTAAATATGCTTTTTAGTAGCAAAAGTCCTCCCTTGCACCCCCCCCCCCAATAAATTTAAGTGAGAATAGTGCTTTATTTCAGACGTATCAAAAAGTTTACCTGTAACTTTTCTTGTTGCCAACAATAGCAACAAATCTTCATCATATTTTCTTTACCTTTCTGTGAACACTGGATATATTATATGTTGGCAAAATATAGACATTGTTGTTGCAGAAAAAAAAATGTAGCTTTTTTTATCTAATTCACTGGATAAAATGAGGGTGTCTACATGCACAAAGTTGAATTGATGTTTTCAGAGCTGGAGCTGTTGAGCTGCAGGATCATTCAGGAGTCTACAAAGACTGATTCCTTTTTATCTCCAGGATCGATTGTAGTCATTAGTCTCTGGCATTGATTGCAAAGAGAGTCTTAGGAAATGGTCTCAAACCAACTCCCACTGAGGACCCCTCCGTGTGACAGTAGTGCTGTGCATTGCCAGCCTTGTTGGTGCTTCTTGGAGAAGAAATGAGGACCAGAAGGACCCTAGAGCAAAGCTCTTCTCCAGAGGGATTCCCTGCAGACCCAGCTTGCTAGACCTGATGGGTGTTTCCTTGAATAGGATGCTCTGAGGTTCAAACTGCTCCCTGGGTAGAGTTGCTTAGGTATTTTCTCAAAATAGTTGTCAGCAGTCTTCTGCAAGCATCTCCTAACAAACGGGTCCTGGCTTGACCCCACAGCTGGGGAACTGTGGAGAACTTACAGCAACAGGCTGCAGTAAACTCTCAAATTTATAATCTACCACAGAGAAATCAGCCTTCTCAGCTATGGATCCCTGCCCTTCACTTGAATCTGCAGCCAGAGAGGTCTAAAACAAGTCTTCAAACATTGAGGCCAAACAGAGTTTTGGAGGTGATATGGTGGTATTAATTGTGCACCGTGGTGCTCACTGGCCATCTCTGTGTATGACAGTCTATGCCTGTGATCCTCTGGTCAGTGAATATAGCTGAACTAGTTGGTGTCTTCTGGCTACACACCTGGAAAAAATTCCAGGTTTAACCTGCTGGAAATTGTGCCTGGAAGCACTGTTCTTGTAGCGCTAGACTTGTTGTATGCACCCAGAGCATGAAGGTTGGGGCTTACAGATGGATTTGACTCTGCATTTTTCTGAAAGTGATTCTGCCCCAATCTCAAAATTCCCAGCAGAGTTTAGAGCCTCAAAAGCTGGATTGTATTACAACAGGAACTAGGGCACTAATAATTTTAAACCCAAGAAAGCTCAGAGTGGGAGAGAACAAATGAAAATTGGTTTATAAACACAGTTATGTACTGGCAATACGGTCCTTTATTTGAGATTTGTTATCTCTCCAGTAATCTTTCAGTAGCTTCTGGGATCGTAGCATATTGCACATGGTACCCTCTGGAGTAGTTTCTTTTCATCCCTTATTAGTCCTGGCTGCCTGTCTCCGGAAGAAGAGCCATGCTGGTTCAGATCAAGGGTTATCTTGGACCATCTGTGCAGTTTTTGCTCTCTAATTAGGGCCATAAAAAGTAGCCTAAGGAAAAATAAGAACAAGGGAAAAACATTTAATACTACCCTCTAATGCTTCACCAGTTTCTGAGTATTTACAGTTCAGGAGAGACCTTAATGCTGACGTAGCTTGTCTTTTTACCAGATAATCCCAGGATCTCTCTTCCAAGTACCAGTCCAGTCTGCTCTGAGCCCACACAAACTTCTTGCACCCACACCATCTTTGGCAAGGAGTTCCCTAGGTCTACAGCCCATTTCATAAAGAATCAACCTCCTTTTGAGGTCTCCACTGGCCTCACTTCACGGTACTCTGAGTCAGTCCCCATCCACCCTATTTTTGCTGCAGGTGAGATATGGGCACCTTCTGCCTCCTGCTCATGCTGCAGCCTCCCTCCTGGCCATGTTTCTTCTCTGCCCATTCTGCATGTCATCTTGAAAGTTTTTCTCTTCCAGGCATGTTTGGCTATTCTAAGGAAGGCACAAGCTTCTCCCTTCTTGATGCTTTTACCTGGCCAGGTTGTTGCATCACCAATAAAAGGAAAACAGATGGCCTGCCCTCTTACTGCTCGACCACAGCCTTTGAAAGGAAAACACATAAACAACATGTGAAACACATATGACTGATCTCAGTGAGTTTTTTACTGTGGTCCCTTTCCCCCCTCCCCCCGCCCCAGCCCTCTCCACTCCAGCAGTTTTTCCTTGCTCAAAAAATGGCGCTTCTTTTTCAATAAAAATAGAGCAAGGACCGGTTTTGAGCAAATATGTTAATTAAAACTAAACATGTTTGGGGCTGAATTACAAGGTCTCTGTGGGATAGAGAACATTCCAGTAATACTAAAAAGCAAAAATGCAGAGTCATCTAGTATGAAAGTGCAAGCTAGATCTATAGTAAAGACTGCTTTAGTTCCACTCACTTCTGTACAACTGCAGCAATTTACTGCACTTGACCTTTAGCATGAGATTTAGAAAGGAAATGTTTGATATTCTGCTCTATTTGCAGGAAGCCCATGAGGCAGAGAAGTAATACTGCCTTCTTTTCCAGATTGTTCCCTGAATAATTTCTTTGATACGCAGTCAGAATTCAGAGACTTGATTTCTTGTTCAACAATCTCTTAGGAAGAGAGAGCTACCACTGAACACGCTACGTCCTGACATCACAAGCCCATACACTCCAGTTTTTAAATTCTTCCTTAAAGTCCTTCAAGAATTATACTGAGAATCAGCACAAATCTATTTTTTTAGAGAAAAATCTATGAAGCTTGTTAAAGTAGGTGGAAATCTGCCTATCCTGGAGGTTGGCATTTTGGATTTGTTGCCTCCACAGCTTTATATGACTTGGGAATCAGTTCTAAATTTCACATGAAATTACCTCTACAGCAGTCCCATCATAAACACACCATATAGTCTGCAGCAAAGAAATGGATCTTTTCTGCAGTGTTCACTGGTGAGCGCTGCTGGCTATATATGAAGTCATCACGGAGTATTTTCTACTGGTTATTCTGGAGCCCAGAATTCTTTCAGTAATGGATGAGAAGAACATTGCCATGTTCATTTTACTCTAGAATTTCAATATACATATCCAGATATCTGCATATAGCCTTCCAGCTTTATTTCTGCCTTTTTTTTAAAGACAGAATAGGAATTGCATTTCTGAGAGCTTTAAGCCCTGAGTTTTGCAGGTCTATCACTATATTAAAGAACAATAAAATATCTACACGAGACAGTCCTTACAGTTTTCCATAAACCATCAGATGAAGCTCCCATACTGGAAACTGCACTGAGGGAGTGCTGCAAAGCTGCACATACAATGTATTAGGCAATGTTTTGGAACCAGGGTATGATGACAAGCACTGGGGTAAAAAGGACCACTTTTCAGGAAGGAGCCTCTCGAGGGCAGCATCCAGGCCTTTAAGAGGCTGAGTTGCATTCATGCAGTTAAGTGTGTAATTCCAGAAGCCAACCTATGATACTGGCCACTCTGTATGACGAAGACTGATCTTTCCTGCAGAATAACGTCTCTCATTACTAATGAGGAACACAGGCTTTCTCTTTAATCCTCCCACTCACTTGCTGCTGAGTGATATTTACTGAATAAATCACAAGTGTGTGTATTTTTTTTTTCATGATTACTTTGGGTCTTGTCTTTCATTCCTTGCCTACTTGACTACTAAAGTAGTCCATAAGGCCAAGTGAAACCATCACCACCCTAGGCAGTAGAGTTTTATACTGGATTTTGTAGCATCTATTGAAGCATGCTAACTTTTGAACATGAATAGCTTGTCCAAAATGAAAATGAGATTTCACAAGACCAGGCATGCTTATATCTCTCTATTGCTGCTTCCCCATCACCCCCACCCCGACCCGATGCAAGTGAATTTTGTGCAGTTTTCAGTACATAATACATTGTCCATGCAGACACTTGATACAGATAACAGTGCTGGAGATAGCAGCAGGGATCAAGAGCTACAGCATTTTTGTGTGGAGAAATTTTATAAATGAAAGGTGCCATGAAAATGCAAGGCATGAATACATTATGGCCTCCTTAGCTTTCAGAGCTAAGGGCTCAGTAAATGTAATTACTTCAGTCACATGCTTTCTTCATGCCATGTTAACTGAACAGAAGTATAGTGTATACAATGTATAACAAAGTGCAGTGACTGATAAATTCCTTTGGCCCAGACTTCATTCATTCATCCATTCACATGTGGAAAACAAAATGCCTAATGAAGTACTTTTTGTTGCCTTTATGATGAAGTTATTAAGAGCCAGGCTGGAATTACCACAACAGTAAGTATTCTAGGCCATTATATATCTGGTTCAATAGCTCAAGAGATAAGCACACCCCTTGCCTCCAGAAATTAAAATCAGCTTAGTACAAGACTATGGTCAATGGGCATTCACGTTCACACTTGCTTGCCTGGGGTAATGCTAAGGGATTTGAGAAAAGAGTAAGTGGAGAAAAGACATCAAATTTTACAGGTGGGATTGCTGTTCAGTCTCTGCTTACTGGACCGAGGCTTGAAAAGTCACCAGGTAACGTGGTCAAGAACAAGTCCAACACAGCAAGTGTCACAGGATGCTTGTCTTTACTAAGGGAGAGCAGTGACGTGCTGAATTAGAGACAGAGGAAGTCAAGCTGATATTACACAGGCTGCTTGATTCAACTGCTGCTCACTCACCTACCAAAGGAATCTCAGGCTAGACTAGATTCAGTATGCTGGCCCACAGTAGCATCTCATTGTATATAGATTTTTCTGGCTGCTGACTGTTTTTATCAAGATCTCTGTAACAACAACAAAAAAGAGCAAAGTCAATAAGATTGTGTGCAAGTTATTGAAGAACCTTAAATCCTTAGGGTTAGCAGTGGTAGTTTCTATCCATTTTTTATGTAACAGCTGTGGAAGTTGTCTGGGAGAACCACAAAGTGTTTTCAGAAAAAGATTGCTTTTATTCGATTGACAGTCTGCTATTTATAGTTGGCAAATATTTCCACGGTGCAGGTTTATGAGCACTCTGTAGGCTTTGGTATCATGACTCAAGCTTAAGCCAGTTATAACCATGCAGCAGGTTGTACGTGAGGCTTTTTTTTGCTGGGAGAAGCAATAGAAGATGCAGCAGTTACAATCATCTCAAGAACAGAGCTACCAGCCACAAAGTCCAATAACGAAGAAAAAATTGTGTAATGCCTTAAAAAGTCAAGCTTAAGAATTTGTTTGCCAATTAATAATAAAAAAAATTAAATATAAAGGTAAGGTACACAAATGCTGAGAGTCCCTTTGGTTCAATATATTCAATGATAATGATGAGGAAACAGATCCCAAGCCGAAAGTCAACAGTCTGCACCTCAAACTGTGGGTTCTTGCTGACTGTAATCACTGCTGAAGATGCAGCTATCTCTGCGCTGTGGGATACCTTACCCAGACTACCAAAATATTGTTGAAGAGATTTGGAGAACGATGACATTACAACATTGTGTGCTTCCTTGGATGCAAAGCAATGCTACACTTCTGTGCCAAACAGTTGGGGGGGGAGGGGAGTGAGCCCTAAAACTTCAGCGATGTGGAAGAGATCTTTTTCAAAACTGGGACAAGAACAAGAAAGTGAGATTTCAATGTGTCTCACTCAGAAATTGCAGGGGTTTGCATGCTATCCTTAACAGTGCAGTGAATATCAGCTCCTCTTTTCCCAAAAAGGTTAAGCTGCCCCAGCATCTTCTGTCATTCAGATCAGTCCATCATTTACTACACGTGAACTGTCAGGTTGGATCTTGGATACGTTCCCTGCAGACTTATGTGTTGTAGCCCAGGCAAGCACACACTGGGAGTGTAAAGTACATACAGGATGGAATTTGAACAATCGACCACAGAGAGTGTCACTGACATCCCATGGGAATCTGTATCTGTCTGAGATGGATTATAAGATCCTTTCAAAAGAGAGATGATATGGGAAAATAAGGAGCATCATGGCAGTATTTGAAATGTATATCTTGCACATGCCTTGCACTCTATTCTATATGCCTGCTTCTTTGGGAAACATGGGGCTATTATTCATGATGAGATAAAACAGAAATATAGAGGGATATTAACACTTGGACGAAAAATTTTTAGAGCGCATATGTAAAGCTTGTGGGAGTGTGCCTATCCTGCAGGGAGGTCGCTGCTGGCCTGGGAAATTTGGAAAGGAAGTCATGCCAGTCTGCACTCTGCTGCTGCTCACAGTCACAACTGTTGGGCATTACTGGTGAGGTCCCTGGGTGTCCCCCTGGACTTGTCTCCGTGCATCTGGCCCATCTCCAGGACCTCCCCATGCTTTCAGGCTCTTTTCTACAGCCAGGATCTTCACCTTCTTTTTTCCAGGTCCCCTGTTTCTTCTCAAAATCACTTCTTCTTTTCAAGTATACGTCTTCTCTCCTTTCCAGACTGAGAGCCCACAGGTTTCCCGGTCTGAATGGTCTAGGTACAGAAACACAGTAAGGGATCAGCCTCCTATCTGGTGGTCCTTTTTCAGGTCTCTACCGATAGGAGGATTCAGGATGTGTAATTTCTGTTTAGACAAGAAGTTGCCAAAATTTACAGCCCCCCTCTACCGGTTGCAGATAGCAAGTAGCAGGATTCTGCTTGAGAGTTCAGAAGTTCAGACTTTTCCCACAAACACACATGTGCCCAATTATCTACTGTCTGTTAGCTTTCACAAGCTTTTCACAATAGATTTTCAAGCTATTTTTTTGCCAATGACATGTTTATAATCTGAAAAAAAATGTACGGATCACCAGAGGAGAAGAGTTGTCCTTCAGGATATCTAAGCACTCTTAAGTTGTTGTCTCCCAAAGGCATCACTGGAGTCAGGAGATACCATTTTTAAAATTTCTGTCTATGGCTTAATATTGAAGCGGCTCCACTTCTACCCTTTCATCTCAAACACTCCTTAAGTTTGATACTTTCATAAGCCCATCAGAGATCATTCAAAAGCAAACAGGCCTTAATTTCCTTACCTCCTGCATCTTTATCTCACTTTTTCTCATTTTAGTTGTTGGAAAGACAAATTATGATGGCTGCTGTTTTGCTCAACACAGCTGTATTTTCAACTACAAAGCTGAGGTCTCTGACCATAATGCACTCATTTCTCGGAGGCTGAGCCCAGAGAAGGTCCTGTTGCACACTTGGAGGGAAGAGAACTGGGGCAAAAGCGGAAACCTTTGCTGATTCTGACTTTGACTATAAGCTCCTGTAGGCAGGGCAGTGTAGCATCTCTTTCATTTCTTATTTCCATCTATGGGAGTCTTGAAAATGATTAATTAATAATGGTTTTCAATGTATCACGTAAAAACTTTAGAATTTTTTTAACTGTCAGATTGTTGTGATGATTGAGAGTGAGACATTTCTGGCATGGAGCAGTTGGTCTCCCTGCCTTGTCCTCACTCTTCATTAGCAATGGAGGCGAAACTGTGTAGTGTGAAAGTAAACATTTCAAAGTTCATAGCTCAGCAGCTGGTGAGTCACTCCTGAGCCAAGGGGAACGTCAATAAGAAGAGATGCACTGTGAGAGGTGATTAGTTTCTGTAGAGAGATTCAGTGATTCATTATCAGGTCTTGCTGCATTTTAATTGAAAAGGTTAGAAAACTATGTTTTGACCTAGCGGTTAATAAGGAAAATAACACTTTTGTGTTGAGTGGAAGGTCTTAGCTGAAACATTTACTAAGAACTGCTTGTAGCCATTAGTTGTACATGTCTTTCATGTCTTTGTATCTGTGCATTGGTGTTAAGAAGATGAGTCTTGTGCCAGTATTGCATTGGAAAGCTATGGAAATACAGAGCAGAACAGTGGTCTCTGACTCAAAAAGATAGTATCCGTGTAGAGCATGAAAAAAATCTGGGTGTGTACAGGTGATGGGGAAGTACAACAAGAAATGAAGACAATGCAGATTACATGGAAATCTCTGAAAGGAGAAAGGATTTGAGAAGCAGTCATTTAGCTCACACAAGGGTAACCTGACAGGAGATCAGACAAAATAAGTGGAAGTACACTGGCAGGACTGAGAGAAGACTGACTTTTCATTTATTTAGGCAAGAAAAACAATTTTGTGCTTTTACCAATAAGAGATAAGAACAGAGAATAGGGCTCTCTCTCCTTGAGAAGTCTGTGAAAACAGAGAGGTGGAGAAAGATCTGTGTAGCACTGGCTGAGGAAAAGCCTTTATTGTCATAACCTGAGCTAGTAGAGCCAGATAGGGTTAAGATTATACAAGACTTGCCCTCATTTCTGTCACTTGTAACTTTGCCAAACTTTAATTATCCTGGCTGAAATTTTTTCTGCTGGGTGTGTGCCTGAGATTGAAGGGCGTGTATGTGTCTCTGTGTGTTGTACTATTTCAGTCATTCTGAAGACTGAGAACTGAAGAAAGAATATTTTTTTTTCCATGTGAAAGAAAACACACTAGGCTTTTTCTTTTCTATTTTTTTTTTTCTCAATAGGTGTAATGCACAGAGTAGCTGAAAGTCCAGTTGTTTCTAAACTTAATGTTAGAGACGTGTCTTTCGCTGCTGGCTCACAGATACCCAAGTGTGTCAAGGGGCAACGGGCACAAACTGGAACACAAGAAATTCAATCTCAACATGAGGAAAAGCTTTTTTATTTTGAAGGTGATGGAGCACTGGAACAGGCTGCCCAGAGAGGTTGTGCAGTTGGTTTCTCTGGAGATATTCAAAACCTGACTGTATGCGTTCCTGTCCAGCCTGCTGTAGGTGAACTTGCTTTGGCAGGGGGGTTGTACTAGAAGATTTCCAAAGGTCCCTTCCAACCCCTGTCATTCTGTGATTCTGGAAAATATGATAGAAGCAAAAAGCTTTCAAGACATGGGCACTCTTGAACATGCTCCAGCACCTCACAGCATCCCCATATGCAGTGGTCTCACATGCACCTTGCATAGATTGGGTAGGACCTTCTCCTAATTGACTCCAGATTATCACAAGACCTTAAGGTCTTTCAGAGTGTCAACGTGCACATTAGTTACGTGAATGTGCATACGAGTAAGTGTTAACATGCAGAATAGGCTCCATAGAAACCTAGAGGAGTGTAGATCTACCTAACAGTGACAAGAGATGAACTGTTCTCTAGCCTTTATTGACTGATTGACCAAATCTCTGTTGACTTAATGAGAGCTTGGACACCTACATGTAGACATCTAGATGTAGATACTTGAATTTGGAGTTGAATCCCATCCCTCCTACCTCTGGTAAACTGGAGATAAAGGGTGTTGACAGCAGAAGGTGTTGACAGAGAATGAGTGTTGACAGCTGAAAGCCTATCATTTGTGTTCATGTTTGTTTCTTGTGCAGGCACCATGATGGAGGAGAAAAGACACTTGCTAAAGCTGACAGTGGGGGTTTGCAAGCCAACAAACCTGAGGGCAAAGTCCAAGGAGCCCAGGTACAAAGAGACATGAGACTGGACTAGGTAGAAAGAGGGGGTGGAAAAACAGGGAACAGAACAGATTGAAATAGAGCCAGTAGGAGATTTCACTTGATCGCAGAAAACTATTTCCTGGATAGGAGGAAGTGAGCAGCTTTTTTCCACAAGAAAAGCAAAGTAAGGCTCAAAGTATTCCCTTGCATAACATGCAGCAGAACCAAGTTCCTAGGCTTGAGAATAACTGTGTCATAACCTCATTTCTTCAGAAAATGAGGGACAGATGGGGGAGAAAACTTTTAGAATTGTTGTGGTTTTCATTAAAAATAAAACAAAAAATACTATCAACAACAACAAAAAAAATCCATTAAAAAGCTTGACAAAACCTCTTGTACACTCTCTGTAGCCACCTACCATGCATGCATCCTGGTGCTCTCAGCTGGCAATGACCTTGTACTGCCATTTTACTGAATCTGTGCTGACTTACATATATGGCTGAAGTTTGGGTCACAGGCAGGGAAAAGACACAGCACTGAGCAACTCATCCACCTATCTTTCCATCATGTTTACGCTCAGAGTAAATCTTTGGTGCATGTATGTTTCTTTTGAATTCTTTTGAAAAGGAACCAATTAATTTGATTAACTAGTAATCGGACTACTAGCTAACTTTTCCAACACAAGACGGTATAAGCAAGTATTTTGCTGAATTACAGCAAATCTCATCTAACATTTCTGGAAGCCCTGTAGCATTTACCCTAGATTTAATTTTGGATAGCTTTGCAGGATCCATACATTTCAGTGTTTCAGACTGACTGNGATAGCTTTGCAGGATCCATACATTTCAGTGTTTCAGACTGACTGTGTTTCATCCTAACTGTAAGGAAGTCATGGGGAAGTGCTTCAGCTTGTGTTTTTAGACTTGTGTTGTCACATAGATGGATTTGATAATTAGTATTTTGTAATGCCCAGGAGCCCTGGTCATGGATCAAGAACCCTCTTGCATTAGCAGCTGTACAAACACAGACACAATAAGCTCTTCATCCTTGTGGACAGCATCCCTTCCCCTCTAACAGAATGTAGTTTTGCTGAAGTCAGGTCAAGTTCTGTTGTCAGCTACCCTGGTGTATATCTAAAGCCACTTTGTTGTTATTTCAACGTAAACCGAGAGCAGAGTACAAAGCAAGGTGTTTTTTTCTTTAGGACTGAATGCCCTTCACCAGTGTAGAATTGTCTTCTACAGCAAAAACATATCACTGAGCTCTGCCGCTTAATCCGTCAGGTGCTGACAGTTAATATACTAAATGCCAGCAGTGCCAGCTGGCAGCCTGTTGCTTGGGTGGATTAAACCAATTATTACTGTTCTCTCTCTTTCTGTTTTGTGCTCTGCCCTGACTTCCCAGGTCTTTCTGATTTCATACATGATTATATATGAATCTGATAGAGTTATGTTGTCTCTGTGTAAAAGAGAGGTATGGAGATGCTCAGCATGGGTGCAGGCCTTCTGCATATGGCTGTTAGCGGTGTGCAGACTGACCAGACAGAAGTCCTGGTGCACTGGAAACATTTGGAGTATGCCCTGTACGTGGCTTTCTGCCTCCCTTCCTCTTTCTAAACCTGATCATGATGTTAGCTTTTTTGCCTGATTCTGAAGGCTGAACCACTCAGTGCTTTAGAGGGGTGTCTATGCGTGAGCAGGACACCCCAGTATATAATACAGGACCCCTCAAGGAGACATGCTGGCTCAGGACATAATCCTGAAATCTCCTTTGGATGCTCCTGCCTCTCTGGATGTTCTCATGGATACGTCCATGGTGGTACTACCGGATATCTGTGTGGAGGTTTAGAAAAAGGTTGATTTCTGTGAAGGCTGTAGGTCTTCTTTCTACCTGTGGTCTAAAAAAGGGGTGTTTCCCCTAGCAAGCGGTTGGGGAGGGTGATGCAGTCTGTCATGATATATGCACAGCACTGGATAGCCTCACCCTCTCCTCCTTCTGTTCCCTTCACTGTAGATACTCAGTGGACAGAAAAGTCTTCCCTGTAACACTAACCTGGGCATCTCACTCCCTCCATATCTGAGCACAGATCTGAGGTAGCCCCACAATACAGGGACTCCTTGCATGGCAGAATGATTTGGGCTCCATCAACATGGGGCTGCAGTAACCCACTCCTAGCTGATGAACCCACTTGTCCACTAGCATGCCCATGGCTGTGCTGGGCACACTAACATTTCACACGTTTGTCAATGTGTTTCTTAAGAAAACAGGGCACCCTGATGGGAAATGGCAAGTCCTGGAAAATCCTACCGGTTATGTTGTCTAAGCTCAGACCTAAATGGGACAAGTTTTTCTTTTTTTTTTTCCCTTATACCTTGGCAAAATATTTATTCTGTTACTACTGTGAATATCATATTTCTGTTTCTTTTGAGATACCACGCTGTGCTCAGAGACCTCAAGAGGAATTGTAGACAGCTATGCCACAGTTTGTGCCACAAAGAAGAGTGTCCGCTCTTTGCTAGGCCTTGCCTTGCCTTTCACACCTGGTCATATTCTACTAGTTCTTCCCTT
>RSEF01000002.1:155036168-155062239 GCA_003993805.1 Himantopus leucocephalus | reverse complement strand
ACTGAACAAAATTGGTCCTGTTTTACCTGAAACCAGGACAAGGACACATGGTGGCAACTTGATTGAAATCTCTGTGTCCATCTGGAGTTGCTACACTGAATATAATGTACATCTCAAAGATGAAATCAGAGTAGCTGAGATAGGAGTCACATCCATAATACATCCACTTGCATCCAGACAACTTACTGAAGTATGAACGTGGTGTTGCCATTAGGGCTGTTACAGACTTTAAAAGGCGCACAGTAATAGTACCAAATTAAAATACAATTGATCACACACTTTCCATTCCATGTGCCCCTTATACGTGCTGTCCCAGTGTCCTCAGGAAGCACAGATCTCCTAGAATCAGTTTGTGATGCTTCACTATTGCATGGAGGCCACTTACTCCAGGGCTGACACTCAGCCATTAGATGATAAGATCTAATGAGATGACAGCCTGTGTAGTGTCACTTATATTTCTTTTTATGGTCTTTTTGCTTCTATGTCTTTTGCTGCTCTTGTGAAGCAGTATCACAGAAAAGTTCTCTTCAGCCTACCACAGGAGGAAGAATTAGCCAATGCAGCATATATTCATAACTGACGTGTATGTTATGCTCAGATTTAGCTCCCTTATCTGTAGCCATCTAAAATTTAGGAATCTAGTCTAAATTTGTTTCTAGAATCTGTCAGTAGTTTGTGGAGAGAAAGAGGTAGCTCCAGAGGATAAAACGTCCCATGGTAAGATGGGAGTCTAAGACAGGTTGGAAGACTGATTGTCTGGGGCACATGTTTCTTCTGGCTGAGTTTTACCCTACCCACCATGGGTTCGGATTCTACAGCCAACTTTCTGGATTAATTTTTTTTTTATTTTTAATACCATCCACAATGGTGGATGGTGTGGTGGGGCCTAGCCTACTTTAGCCTACCTGGTCTGCTCAGACAGCGACAGCTGTTGCTGATGCAGTGGTATTTAAATACTTACCTCCTGGAAAAAGAATCTCCTCCCAGCCCGAACCCTCCTGTCAAAAGCCGCACACAGATCATGGAGGTTGATCAGGAAGAAGAAGCAGAAAAGAGAATAACAATCCAGGGAAGTAATGATTTTTGCTTTGGCCACAACTGCCACTCTGACTAAAATATTTCAAGAGGGTCTACAATGAAAAAGGTGGTGTTATTTCAGTTTTAGGCAAAGCTAGCAACTATATTTTGTGGTCTTTTGCGTTAAATTTTGTAATTTGCTCATGTTCCTGAGAAGGGGTGACAAGCCCTAGATGCAATGCTGCTCTGCTATAGGGCAGTTACAGCATGTCAGCTTGTCATGACAGAGGGAATTTATGCTGAAGAGCAGGAGTCCTTCCCGCTACCTCTCATTTATGAAAAAACAAGAAAGGTGATAATTAGGCCTATTTAGGAGGTCTGGGAGAGCATCACATATCTTTTACACAGGCCACTGGGAAGTTTTTATTAGAAACAGATTTAGTTCATGACTAATCTGAACCATATTTAAAACATGACCTCACTCATTCATTAACTTCTCTCTCAATATGATGCACTGGAGTGAGGAAACTGATCCGTGTGCTTTTTCTTCACATCACTTGTTTATATCTGCCATCTTTTTCCCTGAAAAGTTATCAGCCTACAAACAAAAGTTACTGGACCTAGAAAGAAACCCCAGCTGTAAATCNTGATGCACTGGAGTGAGGAAACTGATCCGTGTGCTTTTTCTTTACATCACTTGTTTATATCTGCCATCTTTTTCCATGAAAAGTATCAGCCTACAAACAAAAGTTACTGGACCTAGAAAGAAACCCCAGCTGTAAATCTGAGTCTGGTGGGGCCATAGCAAGTTACGTCCTCTGGAGGTGTTTCTTTCCCTTTTTAAGGTGTAATCATGCAGGAAATTTAACATTAAAAACAACAAAGAAAATTCTTATTGATTTATACAACATTGTAAAGGCATAATGAAAAAGCAAGAAGTTATCCCTGAAGTGCATTTTAAAGGACATGCACTGCATAACAAATGGATTTTAAAGTAAAAGTATGGAAAAATGAATTAATTCAGAGTTTGTTCATGGTACCTGAAACAGAANCGAAAAAGCAAGAAGTTATCCCTGAAGTGCATTTTAAAGGACGTGCACTGCATAACAAACGGATTTTAAAGTAAAAGTATGGAAAATGAATTAATTCAGAGTTTGTTCATGGTACCTGAAACAGAAATGCCTAAACAAAAACGGAGTGGAAGGAAAACATTATGCAGGCATTTCAGTGTGGAGAAAAGGAAACCATCAGAAATGGTTATATTCACAAAAACAGATTTTTGTTACAGATTCATGAATTTACAGAAGTTTATATGCTTAAATGTCATTGCCAACTGTAAAAATTAATGACTTTCTTAAAAGTCCAGATTCATACTGCCAGATTTCAGACACTTAACTGAAACCACTGCACGTGTCTGTTTGGCAAATGTTTCTTCTATAGAAAGAGAGAGCTGCCTTCAGAGTAATTTATCCTATCCTGAGGCCTGGGTCCCTGTCTGGAGGACTCTGGCTCTCCTCACTGGCTACACAAGCTCCTTAGAGAAAGGATGGGTGAATGTTTTTCTACTTGATGGATTGAGACTGGTCTTTAATGTTACTCTGGATGTTGGCTTTTCAGAATTCACATACTGATCTCAGATATAAGGATATCTGCTGTGAACCTAAAATAGGAATCTGATAAAGAAGGCAAAGGTTCTTCATTTCAAGCCTTGGTATACAGGCAGCTCAAGTAACAAACATACATATGGTCAGATTCTTAAAATCATCTGTTTCCTAATGTAAATGGAGCCACTAGAGCGACTTATAAAGAAAAAACAAGGAAGTAATTTGGATAATGAGATTGGCTATCTTTCAAATAATACATTTTGCTTTATCTATTGGGCTTGATGCATGGCAATAACAGGTGAGTTAAACAAGTAATAATTGTGAACTGCTGTGCTATTACAGCTCTGTAAATGTCTGTAGGGGTAAAGAACCAGTGGCACGTGGGCAGATTTTGAATGGGAATTTGCAGAGGAATGGCTGACCCAGCGTGAGAGCAACCGGGCATGGCACCAGTGAGAAGCAGCAGAGTCCAAGTGTGTTCCCAGAAGGCACTTTGTAGAGCTGGGTTCCTTCTCTGGCAGCATCCTGACTTCATGTCAGAGCAAGAGATGGTTTTCACCACTTGAAGGAAAGCTGTGAGCAATACTATGTTTTATTTAATCCCTTAGTGTTAAGGCTGGTAGAAGGGCAGCAGAAATTGGTTTTATTTTGAGGTACTAATGAGTCAGCTAAACGGGATGGGGGATAAATTATAAAAATGCTTAAAGGAGCCTGTTTCTGATGTGTAGAGGAAGATGAAATGATCAAAGGGAGCTCACTCAGAGCGACGTGCCCAGCTTAGCTGCAGCTGAGTGGATAAGCAAAAGAAAAGCTATAGCAGCCAAAGAGCAGAAAGGAGATGAATGGAGGAGAGGGGTTTATCTGCATGCACAGCCAAAGTAGAAGAAATACAATTTGAGAGGGTTTTGTTAAAGAAAAGACTTATAATATATAGAAGGGAGAAAGTGCTATCCTGGCTAAAATTAAAAGACAACAACCTGAAGTAACAACCAGCTGAGTTAAGTTCTACAGCAGAGTTAGGATGGAAAGAATCATTTGATCAACACAAGATCATGAGTCTAGCTGGGATAACTCTGAAAAATGAATGTTAATCAGCCTTGTGGGATAAAACTTTGATAAAGCATGCTTCCTAACACCATCTCCAGCTTTTCTGGTGCACAGCTGAGAAGTTGTTTTCATTCCCACTTTCACAGGACAGTCACATGAAACGATAGCTAGCCAGTAAACACCACATCAAATGGGGAGTAGCACAAGCTGCTTTTAATAGGAGCAATTAGGAATGACAGAACAATAATTTCAGGCTCCCCAGATATAAGTCAACTAGTATAGAGACCTATTTCTGTTAACAGCATATGATTGCTTGGAATAAATCATATAGGTAGAGGGAGCAGCATTGGAAAACAGACACTAAAATAAATTCCTCAGACACTCACCACTCTGCTCTTGAATGTGTTTAGAAGTGCCTCAGTTTTGGATATCCTGATTTGTTCACGTGTCTGTCCAGATCAACAGTCTCTTGTGGTGATCATCTACCTTTATCCCTTAGTCTGGTAGAAAGGCTTGGAACATCCCTCACAGATCTGGGCTTGAGCAGGACATGAAAAGATACTATAGCACCCTTTCACCCAATAAATCAGTAGGTAGAGCACTCATGGAGGTTTGGGAGATTTAACTCCTCCTTCTGCCTAAAGGAAACATAGAACCACAACTCCAAATCTAAGGCAAAGACCGTAAACACTTGGTTTGAGGATGTTCACAAAAGCACTAGGGTAGCTCCCCTCCTCTAGTTTATTGAAGTGGTTTCACTTTGATTTAAATAGTGATATGTTCTTTAGGCTAGGAGAGAGACAGAGTGTGTGATTGTTTTGCTTAATGGTAAATCTCCCCCTGAGAAGAAAAAGGGAGACACTTTTTTAGTCTTTGCTTCACTGAGCACCTAAGGGAGGATATAAAAATTAATTAAATGTTGGGGGCAGGCAAGGGAAAGTTCTGTGTAGTTACTGGGTTCAAATAATCTTTTTTAGACTCTCAATGCGCGAATAGTCCAACTTCAACATGAGGTGCACGCTCGTTCCAAAACAGCTCTTAGTGTTTCACAGAACCAAATGCAGCAGGTTGAGAGGAGGAGCCATGGATTAAGGTCAAGACAAGCAGGGCAAGGGAACTGATCTTGAGAGTCTCCCATGTGATTGTGAACAGTTTATTCATTGAATTTTTGGATGAAAGACACAGCTGTGGCTGCTCTAGCTGTGTTTTGTAATGAGACTGGGTACAGAAAATACAGTTATGCAGTGCTTATGTTTCCCTTGTGCTTTCATCATGCAAATCTCTTTGGTAATATTAGCAGAGGAATTGCTATCTTATGGATCCTCCTTGGGTTTGATATGATGGAGACCCTCAACTGCTCTTACTTCTCAAAGCAAAAATATGTACACTGGGTACACTGTATGCAGCAAGTTAAGTGTCTGGAGCGACTACTGTTATTTCTGGCACATCATGGATACAAGCGGAGCTAAAGAAGTATTTTGCGGCTCCTAATTTTGAGGGCTCTCATCCTGAAATCCTGTTGACTCACAGTAGCGCACAAGCAAGCACTGTGCATACTGATGGGAATTAAATGTATCTTATGTCCAATAAAATACAGGAATGTGTAGTTAGTTGGAAGGAAACATCTGGTCCACTCAGTGCAACCCAGCACTCTGTGAACACCAGGAAAGATCAAATCAATGTTGTCTTTAGATGAGTCTCCAGAAGGTTTGTTGCATATATGTAGTTGCTCTGATACATGTGTGTAAATATATATGGTTGCATCCACAAAACAAGGGTGCTAATGCCTGAAGACTTTGTGTGCAAAAGAAAGTGATCAGGGATGGTTTTATCTTGAGATCCTGCAGTAGGAGGGAATTTGTTATTGGAAAATACAACTCGATAAGCCTAACAACAGATTCTTATTAATTATGGATCTGATTAGACATACCTTAGCCATCAACAAGATGATCACAGATCAGCACGTCTGATCCACAGCCACTGAGTTCTCCAGCCCAGATCCACAAAGTAGTCAATGGATGTGAATGGTCTGCTCTTCTCTGAGGGTCATAGACCAGAAGTGCAGGATTCATGGAGGCACACCAGCCTACCTTAAATTTGAAACATTTCTTTCCTCTAAAAAGAAAGTCAAAAGACATCTGAGCCCCACCCTATAAAGCAGATGCCAAGATGGATCCCATCTGACTTATGGTGGGTGAAAAAAAGAAAAAAAAGTTAAACAAAAGGAAGCCCTGTGTGGTCTGAAAGTAATTCTGGAGTTGGGGAAAGCCTCACATTTCTACTGCTGTCCTGTGACACGCTGCACTTCGCAATGTCAGTGATATATATGCTTTTAGCTCTTACTTGCTTCTGCTGTAGGCTCAAACCCACTAGACACGCAGGAGACTTGACTGAGATCTGGCAAAGCTAACCAACCAGACCTACCAACAAAACACACAACTTTAAAATAAAGCTTGATCCTTATGAAGTTTAATCTAATAGCAGCTAGAAAAGGAATGTGCTTCAAGTTTAAGAACTAAAGCTAGCCGTGTTCGAGTTTGCGCGTTTCACTTGGGTTTCTAACTTTTGCAATAACCTAGCTGCATGAATTTTCCCCTCCTAACAGGAAATGAGGTTTTTTGCTCTACCTTTGGGCATACAGTTGATTTCTCATCATACTGGAGTTCCTATCAACCTGTGCTAATTGGCACCCTAAGCAGTCAAATTAGAGAGGGAGGAGGCTTATTCTATTATCCCTGCAAGCAGTTTCTCCAGAATAAGACTGGACCATGCTGGCAGAGCATCATGATCAAGGTAGACTTTACACTGTCTGTGCTTTAACTGTTTTGAACAGATACAAGGTGGGTCCCCGGGGATTCAGTATATTACAGTTTCCTCTGCCCTAAATTCACTTCAGTCTGTTTCACGGGATTATTGATCTGAATGTTAAAGTCATTAGCCTCAGCACTTAACTGAGGATAAGAAGTACATTTAAGTTGACATCACCAGTTCAAAGACACGTGTGAGATGGAAACCATTTCTGGCGTTCTCATGAATTGATCCAATAAAAGATAATATCTCTGCTTTTAGTCCTTGGTTCCCACACGTCACAATTTATTTCTATGTACAGTCATGTCTCCATGGTAAGCCACTCTGAATTTTTTTTTTTTTTTTACCAAGTCAGTAGAAAGTTAATGGAAAACCAGGAAGGTGATAAGTTTTAAAGAGAAGCTAGAAATTATTATATCGGAGAGGACAACAGGAGATAATTTGATATAGTTTATCTTCTACTCTGTACTTTTGGCTGATAAATAGTCATATTAAATGCTTATGGAAATATGTTTTGAAGTAATGAGTAGCAATGTGTCCTTCAGCACCTGCAGTTCTCGGATACTCTGGGCACAAGGACAGTATGGTTGAGGGCTGAGAAATTCCAATCAGCCTGAGAGAAGCAGAGGCCCAATCCCATTCATTTGAAACCATAGGGTAGGACTGAAGTGTCAGAATTAACAATTGGAAGATGTGAATAATCGGCTCTGCAAGCTGGGACTCATCCAGAGCCCTTAATATTTGGAGATTCTCTTAAGCCCTACAGCATGAGATTTAACATCCTTTCTTAATATTTTGATAGGGTGAATTATTTTAATTAAAAATTTTAATCATCAATAAAAATAATTGTGGGTACTCCTGATATCTATGTAGATGTTCTGTCCCATTTAGAATCCTGCTATTTTTTTGGCCTCATCCCCATCCTATAGCAATTAATTACAGTTTAATCCCATGGTGAGTTAGAAATGACATTCCTTTGAAGTGCCTTTCATTCCTCACCTCTTAATTTCCTTGAACATCTATCTGGACTCATGAGAAAGAAAGATTCTTCTCCAGAGCATTCATTATCTTATATTCTTTTACCACATCCCATCCTAGCCATCTGCTTTCTAAAATACTTAGTCGCAACCTTTCTGAGGTTAGAATTTAGAGTAGTCTATGGTGTCCTTTGAAAAATGGATCACTCTCACTTGGAATTTTTTTCCCATGAACGGCATCTCCTGATATGCTACATTCAGCAGTGAGCTACTACTCACATTTGAACGCTACTTTTTTTTTTTTTATTATCTTCATGTTTCTCACTCATCTGGGTCATTTAATTGAAAGGGACAAAGGCAAGCTGGCACTGAGAATGAGATTGTCCCCCAGTTAAGATGTTGGCTCTTGTTGCCTGATTCATCTTGCTTAATTTGTTCACTACAATTTGTCATACCTCAGACTTCTCAAGTGCAGAAATATGAGTGTCCTGGTTATCTGTTCATGTGTGCAGTGACCTCCTCTGGCACAGACATCCATTCCATAGCAGTGCCCCACCAAAATCCCCCAAACCAACCAACCAAAAAAGAAAAAGAAATCTTAACCAGGCCAAATGATTTAACTGTTTAACTCTTTCCTGGCTCTGCTCCCATATGACTGGGAAACCCTTAACTACAGCCCATGACCCAGGAATTACTTTTAAAGCAAGTGTAAGATCGATCACCTCATTCGAGCTCTTCTGTTATGGGGGTGAAGGTTTATGTAGGTGTACATACACCTTCCACTATGTATGTGTACTCCTAATAAGAAGAGGCTTCTCTTTGTGGGAGTGGTGGGCTGCTACCAGCTCATTTGGGACTGTTGGACAGTGGAATTAGCATAGTCCTGCATCTATGGGATACAGATCATTAGTGATATGCTTTCCTTCGACAGCAGACTTTGTGGGTCTGGTCTATGCCTGCTGAGGGATCAAAAACGTGAGATGGAGAAATGCATGGCTGCTCTCCTTAAAACAGGGAAAGCTCTTCCACGCTCTTTCTGGGTCTCATGTAAGTTAAAGAGCCATGCTTCAGCCCTCAATTATGTAGATATTAAGGATAGGGTGTGCAGATATGCTAAGATAATTGGGAGTTTGAGACCTTGCTTAATGAAATTAAGGCAGAGATAACTGCCTATAAATATACTCAGAAGAAAAGAAAGGTTAGCACCACAGAGGGAACAGAGGTATTTAAGCTAAATAATAATAGACTTTAGTAAATAAATGTTGAAGGTAAGAAGGATTTATTTACTTTTTTTTTTAACCAGTGAATGTCCACATTGGTAAATCCCTCTGAAATGAACCGGAAGAGGATAGTAATGAGTAAATTATATCCTGCAGGGAGATAAAAATTAATGGGTTCATCTTGGATGTCTGTCCTTCTGACTCTGAAAAAAAAAAAAAAAAAAACCCAATTTGCTTCTATGTGACTTAAACTTGAAAAGCTAGGACAGGGCTAATGGGGAGGGGAGAGGAGCACTTGGAAATTGTTTCAGGAGTAAAAATAGAAAGAAGAGCTAAAGGTTAAAAAAAAAAAATGTTTGAAATGTGATTCTTTGGAAGTACGACCTTCCCTCACAACAGGGCACAGAAAGGAAAAGCTCGGCACCTGAGATCAAAAAATGCAGGAAAAACACAACAAATGGCAAGTCCTTACATGTGGTGGTTGTGTAGTTATATGCATAGAGGGCAAGAGGGCGCATCAGGAAAAGTCACATTGCACAGGAACAGAGCAGCTGATACCATCCATGTTTGCACATCACCTCATTAACACCAGCAGGTTCTTGTCAGGTGATGTTTTGTTTCAGGGCTGGAGAGAAGGGCTGGACACAGCCCTGTCACCACCATGCTATTTTTATCCATAAACAGAAGATTTCCTAGTTGGAAAGGACTTCACCTGGCAAAAAGTAGCACATTACTTTGCTTTTAGGAAAGACTCACAGCAGCTGTCTACTCTGTATTCAGGTGCAAGAAGCAAGACTTATACTTGTTTTATTCCCCAGTACAGCTGCACGCTGCAACTGAAAATGCACAAAATATTGTAAAAGACACAAAAAGCCTGCTGTGTTGTTTGTTTAGGGTTTTTTTTTCAGAGGAATTAATCACTTCTAATTCCAACTTCACTTGTTCGACTCTCAGTTTCTCATCATCAGGCCTGAAATGTAAACGGAAAACAAAATAGTTCTGTTTCAGACAAGAAAAGGGGGGAAAAAAATTACTTGAATGCCATTTTTCTGGGTCTAACTCAGGCTGACAATCATCTATGTGTTATAGCAGAACCTCAGTATTACAAAATGTAGCTATCTGAATCACTCAAGTAAAATTCTATTCAGCTACTATCATCTCCATCGTTCTGCTGCTGCAAATACCACTGTATTAAATGCATATGTCTCTAAAGGGATTGCTCCTCCTTATGCCAACACACTCTCAGAAGAAGAAACAAAACAAAACAAAGCTTCAATATTATATGTATAAACTATATGCTTTGACATGAGCCAGGACTTGCAGCAAGACAAGCTCACCCAATGCTGTCAGTGATGCTGTGGGTGTGGACGAATATGTATGCACGTTTGGGATCTTAGTCCTTCCCACCACTTAACATAATCTAGACTGCGGTGGAGCTTCTCCTATAAACACTCTGCCTTGTAAGGCATGTATCTTTTTTTTTTTTTTAAGAAGACACCACCCAGAAGAACAAGCTCGCTGAAACTGGTAAGTTATTTCAACTAAGAAAGAATGAAGTCAGAGAAAAGCAGATTTAGAAAGAATGAAAAAGTTCTTTTGCAGTGGAATTGGATAAAGGGGTAAAGTAAAGGTTGGAAATAGATGTAGTAGATCAATGTTGTTCTCTGTGCAAGGAGACATTTCAAATCTCCTAGCTGTTTGTGAGTCTTGATGTTAGTTAATTATTGTGCAAAATTTTGGTTATTTTCTTCCTGTAATTGAAATGCATTGAAGTCTCCTGTTTGAATGGGGTGTCAAGATCAGTTGTCAAAAACCAACTGTAAAGGAGGTGAAATACCATATAATCCATAACTTCATTAATGGTATTGTCTTTCCCATGATGATGGCATTCTGTTCTCACCATCATATTGCTTTAGTTATCTGGTTGAGGCAATGATAAGAGTTTAAGATATTTACTGATAAAATAAGGGAAATCCATGTTGTATGGAGCTTCCAAAAAATTATTTCTTCTGTGCTGCACGTGGAAATTGGGATGCTAGTCTATGTGCTTTCCTTGAGGATCTTGGTATATTAGTATCCACAATGAAGTGTGATGTAATAAAAACCTTGCTGAAACAAATTATTCAAACAAAATGAAAAGAGTAATCTGTTTGTTTATTTGCTGATCCCCAGCTTGACTTTCCAGCTCAGTGGCTTGTGTAGAGTTCTCTTGTAAGTTATGGACTTGTACACAGTTGTATTATGCTAATCATAGGAATGAAATTAGGCTTTCTAATATGAGACTATTCTGACCTTTTCTTTTTCTTCTTTTTTTTTTTTTCCTTTTCTTCCTGGGTAAAATATCTGTATGTCTGCTGCATCTAGAGCAGCAGAAGCTACTCCAGAGAGTAGCTGGGAAAGGAGGATTGCTGTAGGGGTAGATTGTTGTAGTGATACTGACCTTAAGATATCATGCAATCTTCTCCACTTGGGATTGACTGGTTTGGATCAATTAATAAGTTCAGCTGCTCAGGTGAGCTTGACTGTTAGAGATGAGAAAATTCAGAAATCTAGTTTTAAGAAGATAAACAAATAAAAATTGAGAGCAAGAAAAGATCTATGAAAAAAATTACTGTTGAGCTCCAACCCTTTGGGAAAGAATGGTCATCAGTGAAGGAGAACTCTATTTGGAAAGCTGTAAGTGATAGGGGACATTTTGCCTTTAAGTGGTTCCTGCAGGATGCAACTACAATGTATGGGTCTACTGCAGAAAGTTTTGTGGAACAGTGTCGCAGACCAGCTAAAAAGGAATGAAATCAGTTGTTTGCCAGTTCTTTGTTGAACACGACTGAGGAGGGATGAAGGAGGGGAAATCCTCCAAGCAGAGTACTAGTTGTTAACATGCTGAGAACTAGTAAAGATCTAAGGAAGGACTAAACATACAGGTACGGGTGTCTGTGGAATTGTGCAATCTTTGTTTTGGTGGTTGGGCTTTTTGTGGCTTATTTGAATTTCCTGGAGTAATGCTGGGAGAACCATGTGGCACATTGTCCTGGAAGAAAGGCAGAATCATTTTCAAAAGGAACAGAAGTTGTGGACAGCCACTTTGAATGTCGTACAGGCTGGTTGTCTCAGCAGGGCTTACAAAGCAAGGGCATGAGGGCAGAGGGATGGGTGGCACCCATAACAGATCATTAAAATACTGTGATTTTGTTGTGGAGAGGTGTTCCACAAGAATAAGATGACCAACCCTGCTCGCAGGGAAAGCAGCTGCCTACCTTCCCCTGAAGCAAAATGACTAAACTTTACATCCTGTTTGACTTACCTGAAGTCTTGGCCTCCGTGGAGCTTTTGTATGCCATTTATCTGGCTTGATCAGAGTTTGGTGTTTCGCTCATGCTGGGTGACCGATTTTCTGTCATGAACTTAGGTAACTTTTTCCATAGACCCTTAAATGTGGGTTGCTGTGGTTTCCTGGACTTGGCAAGATATTGCACACACCCTTCTGATCAACGGCAATGCCAGGTAGAACTTGCTGGAGTGTTAGTAGTGGTTTAAACACAGTGAAAAACAATGTGTGAACAGAGACACTTCAAAGTACGTTTGAACTGATGAATGTTTTGAATGTTTAGTGATGTTACACTCCACTGAAATTACCAGGGATGAAGGTGTGTGGTAAGAGCTGGTGAGGGAAGGCAGAAGGTTATGGGTGTTTTCCTGGGTGTCTGTGCCTTTCCCCTTTGGGATATCCGTTGGTGAGGTGGGCTGGGGCGCTCTAGCAGTTCTGATCTTGCTTTGCTCTTTTTAACTCTCCTCTGGAGATCCAACCTTCCCTGGTAGGTATTCTTTAGCTCTGCTGTCTCTCCTGCTGGTATTTATTTACAGACTCATTAAGTACTATTTTCCATAGTTAGTTTAATTAGGGACTCCTCAGCTCTGATAAAAGATTGTATTAAAGCTTATATAATCCCTGCCTGGCTTATTTGTTTGCAGGCTAATTCTCCAGCCATGTTAACTTAATAAGATGTATTTTAATATTCTGTTCTCCCTGTGTTTCCGTGATCCTAGTGGAAAGCTTTGCTGGGAAACTCAGCCAGCCTACAGGCAAGGGAGCTGCTTCAAGGCCCCGATTTTTGCAGTTGTAAGCTGTGATTCAGACCTTGTGTAACTTCACAGTAACACTGACATGAGTGGAATGGACCCTGAAATTAGAAAGGTCTAGGCTTCTCCTAGAGATGAGATCTAAACTAAGCATTTGATGACTTATTTAATGATAAGATTTTTACTCTGGATATGCACTAGATAAGATTTATGGGATGAAAACCTGACCTCTGAAGACCATTGCCTCAGTGTCAGACACCAGTTGCTCTCAGGCCCTTAACTTGGGTGTTAAATGTTCTGTCTGAATTATTCACACAGAGCTGACAGATGTGACACAAGAAGTGCAGGAGCCCTAGTCTCTTCTGGAGTAGCAGCTGGAGGCTAGCAGGGAAGCCTGGGGCATCTCAAATGGCATCAACCTCCTTTTAGGCAGCTGAATCCCACCATGGGTGAGAACCTGTCTGATGTAAAAGCATGTCCTCTCTTGCCATAGAAGAATCTTGTATTAAAGCATATGCTATCTAAATTTGATAGCTTATATTTTAGCTAGCAAACACTGGAGAGTGGTGGTTTTGATGTTTGGCACTTCTGACCACTGTTACAGCTCTTCTGGAAACACAAAAGTCTATTAAGCCACAAGGTTTTAGCACTTTGACCAAAAAAAAAATGTCTCAGGTTATTCGACATCACCGTGCATGTCTTTTTAATTGAAAACAACAACCAGTGACATAATTGGAAGACTGTGTAAAATTACTTTTTTATCTGAAGTTTCAGACAAGAAGAAAACAAGCATGTGGAGAATAATCTGAATAAGGTGGAGAAAGCAGCTGAAGCCCTGTGGGGCTTTTCTTTGTTGGAAGGCTTTCCCCAGGTACTCTACTTTTAGATGCTTTCTTGCATAAGCATCTTGTAACACACGGCTAGGCTGTGTTGTCATGGAGATTTTCAGGGTACCTCATCATTTTGCTAGAAAAGAAATTTTAGAGTGGCTGTCATTGTATTAATTTAGTCACAGGACCAGACTTCCCACTGGTGCTATCCCACCAGTCCTCATTCTTGTTTACACTAAATCTTTTATATGCCATTGCAGAGTGTAAGGGTGGTTGCATGTTCTTTTATTAAGCTGTCTTCACATGAATTCACAGGGCACAGTGCAATAAATTAGTGTGAAGAGGAATTTATGGCCAGGATGAGAAAAGTGTGCAGGAAGGCTTCAGTTTCTTGAAGGAAGAAATCTGTGCTGCAGTTACCAGAAACCTGGTTTACTGTTTGCTCTGTCATGTGGCACTGACTGCCTGGAGCCTGGCGCAAAACCATCTAGTTGCTGTGTATGTGATCAAGATAAAACCTGAATAGCACCATTATTTCTCTCTGTGATGACTCCAGATTCAGTACTGAAAGATCCCCAGCTGACATTGAAATGCTGAATTTGAAAGCATGTAGTTGCAGAATGGTTTGTGTGTGCTAGGCTTTCTCTGCTCTCAAAGACTTGTCATACAGAGATAAAGTCGCCTAGCACGGCGCCCACTCTTAGGAAAACCTCAGACCTCCAGGGCCAGTGGTCTTAAATGCACACAGGTGCCTACCTCTCCTTCAAATGGGATTTGCCCTGCAGTTACGCAGGAAAACGGATTTTACTCCTGCTGTCTTCAGGGCTGGCCTCAGGCAGCTCCCCACCTAAAAGGGTTTAAGAGAAAAATAACATATAGCTGTCGCAAGCAGCTTCCAAAGATGGTTTTTGCTCTGACTTTTCTCTCAACCTTCAACTACTCTCAGCTCAAGTTTGCCCTGACATCCACCCCAGCCTTCCTCCTTGGGAATTCATGAATCCTCCCTCACTTCATCCTCTGCATTCCCTGCCCCAGCCTCATACGCCCTCAGACCTTCATGATGGTCCTGCTTCTCTCTCTCTGCTCCGCCTGTCAGTGTCCCTTCTGCATGACACCAAGGAGGTTATTTGCTGTCGGCATCTGACAGTTAGGAAGAATTTGCAGGGATGCAAATCTGTATTAAGGCCTTTCCCCAGGAGGTGTGTGTAGGTGGAGCTGACAAATGACATAAAACCCTCACAAGACTATTTCAGACAGATGATGTAGAAAGAAAATGGACCTATGGTAGGTCGCTGTGTCCTGTCTGCTGTCCCTCAGATTTATTTCACCTTTGCAGGGTATAAAGATTACGTGAAATCTATTTCAGGCTGATGTCCTGAAAGGACTGCTTGTCCCTATGACTGCCTTATTTCTTTTTTCCTGTCCTCAGCTAGAGACAAATCAAAATGTCTTTGGGTGGTTGTAAATAGTAAGTGTGCGTTCTCATAATATCTTTCCAAGTCAATTGATCTCAGAGCTCTGAGATAAGATACCTCCACACACCACTGTTTCAGGGAGCAAAGGGGTTACGCTTTGGGCTTTAGCTGCTTGGTGAAAACTGCTTTGTTTTCCCCTTTGAAATGATGTTTTCTTCCATGTTAAAAGACTGGGGGGGGGGGGAGGGGGAAAACCAGTAAACCCCCGNCCAGTAAACCCCCGACTGATTGTAGGGAGACAAAAGTTTCCCCAATGTCCAGAGGCTCTTCCTTTCCTTTTTTGCCTTCTAGACTTCTCTTTCAAACATCTTCCCAACTGCTTCAGTCCTCCTTTCGGTCACCCCACACTCCAGACACACCATGTTCCACCCCAATGGGTGGTCCTGGGGCCCTGTACAGATGGAGGCAGGGGTGTTCCCCAGTGGCAGAACACAGAACGGGAGACCCCTGCTTACCCCAGGCCAGATTATGTGCTGGGGCTCAGCACCACTGCAGGACAAACTGATCTCTGGTACCTCCATGCAGAAAGCCAAAACTTGTGAGTCTATGAGATATAACATCTCTGCAATATCTGCTGGCCGGGCTCGGAGCGCAATGGCTGTGCATGGTGTCACAGGTGTAAAGGGAAAGCTCGGTACTGGGTTGGTTGGTAGTGGTTGCTGTGGGTGGGGTAATGCCCAAAGCTTCACTAGTCAGAGCTGCTGTTGGAAATAAGGGCAAATTTGCCTGCCAAAGGGATGATACATTTTATGAATCTCCCTGTGGTTCCTCCTTGATTTCATCAGGGTGCTGGATCCATTGGAAATGCTGAGGGAAACATCATCCTTAACACATGAATCTAGGAAGACTCTGCCCTTCTTAAATCTTTTTGACCTGAAAAAGTGAATTGACACTCTCCCAAGAATCTGACAAGTTGCTTTTAAGTCCTCTGGGACCTACTACCGGTATTCCCACACACAGTTTCCCACAAGTCTGAAATGGCCCCAAATTCCTAGAGATGCTCACATCCATGGGAAGGAGAGTCAGGTCTCAACTGTCACACTGATTGGTTTTGTAGAGCATCTTGTCTTCTCTTCTGGTCTTGGCTTAAGTCAGTGGATACCTGTCAATTTACATTTTCTGGCAATAGTTCTCAGAGAATGTTGTGTTTGGCTGAACAGCCCCATCCTGCTGACATTTATAGCAGTGTTCAGCTTCAAGAAATTAAATGAGGTAGGAAGGGAACTATCTGGTGTCTGTCCTCACCTGCAACTGTGTTGCAGTCTGCAGTACCGAAGGCTCCTACAGAGTATGGGTCCCTGCATTGCTTCTCAAGAATAATGTAAGACAAAGGCACTGTGTATTCTCTCAGTAGTAGGATGCAAATTCTTTCTAAAAGTGGGCATTTACTCTTTACGCCTTTTTTTTTTTTTTTTTTTTTTTNATTTCCAGCAGAAAGTGTTTCAGTTGCTGCTTTCCTGATCAGTGACATGTTTGTTAAGGCCATGATTTTGAAAGAATCAGAATCAGTGTGCAGTAAGAGAAGACAACTGGTTTTAGCTGTAGACTCAGAACAAGGTCCTAGGCAGGTTATTTAAGGCCTTTTGACATGGCACCATTGAAAAGGGTATCCTGATTTTAAACGCTTTGAATTTCAAATGGGTTCAAAAGCGTCCCACTAAAAAGCCTCTAGCTAGGGTAGGCTGAGTGTTTGATGGTTATTTTAAGCAATCTTCTTCATTTAACAAGACACCATAAATCTTACTTAGAAATGCCAGCACATACATTTGTAAAATATGGTCATGATAAAGCAGACTGAAGATTTTAAGAAGTGACAGAAAAGCTGCTTCTGGTGGCTCTTTACCTGGCTCTTGTTGGTCTTCTCCAAATGCAGCACATTAGCCAAATTACTTGCAGTGCCTCCTACTAATGCAAAGTGTGCTTACGGAATAGGTAGAGATATTTCTTAGCCTCTAACAACCTTCCTTTACAAGCAGAGAAAAAACCCTTAAGATGTATAAAATCCTGCAGTAATCTCTTTATTTAAGAGATCTTTAAATGTATTGTATGTAGCAATTGACTAGAATGTCCCAAATGCATTTGCAGACAGAGAGTTTGGAAGGGATGGATTAAATGATTTAGTTAATTGCCCACCCTGCTTGGCTCAGTTGGGTGTGTATATACCAGTTATATTTGTTTGGCAGGTGTTCCTTTCCTCTGGACTTCATGTTCCCTGTGCTGTTACTCAATCAAGGTTTATGGAATAAAAAAGGATAAATAAAATAAATGAGTAAGATGCTTAAGCAGCCTGTACCAGCACAGCAGTGTGGAAAGTGCCCAAGGAGCCCTGAGCATCTGACCTCTCTTCCGGATACTGCTGCATGCCTTGTTAGATAGGAAAGCTGAGACGGAGGAATTAAGAGCATGGCAATTAAATGATTGCCTCACACTCGAGTTTTTATTTACCTAAATACAGCATTTAGGTAACATTTAGCTCATCAGTACCTGTGTAAAATGTTACTAATTTGATGTATGTCCTTCTTCAGAGCATGCCTACCAGGCAAGGAAGTTCTCTTGCCACATTTTTAAATTTTGGATGCCATAGTATGTGGTGGAGAAGTGACTTGGCTCATATGACCAAAGAAGTCTGGCCTGGGCTGGGATTCAAAGATAAGACTCTTGAGCAGCAAGCAGGAAGCTCTTTGTCATCTACCAAATTGCCAGCTCTGACATCACGTCACTAGACTCTGGCAAACAAAGCTAAAGATATCAGCCAAAAACATTTAGAAAGCCACTGTGACCAGACACAAGTCCTGTGGCTGTCTTAAGCCACCTCTGCAAGTCAGTGGGTTACCAGAAATCTTCTGGAGCAGAAGAAAAAGGATAGATTCAGGTAAGATCTTAAGGGCTAGCTTTAGACACAAAGATTATGATGAATGGGACTTGTGGATAAATCCCCAGATGAGTTTTGATTTCATTAGCCAGTGGACTAAGACCTCACTATAGAGCATATGCACGACCTCAGTGTCATCTTCCTTGCTTTAATTTTTTCCCTTCTGTTGTCCAAGGATGTATATATCTCTCTAATTTAGTGAGGCAGGTGCCACGGCCATAGATTACAGCAGCCCAGGGGAAGTCTGAGAATTGCATGTAATAAGCCAGCTTGCAGCTACACAGCCACCTCTGCCAGCTCGTGTGGGCAAGGGTTTGACCTTGCTGTTCTCTTTTGGGCTGCCATTCAGGATGCCAGTACAGAACACACTGCACTTGGGCACTGCAGTTGTCCATAGCCTCTTCGGAGATAGAGAATAAACTCATACCCTTCTGTCCATCTGCGAATGAAGCCAAGGGCTAGGCACTGACTTCTGTCACTTGAAATCCTGGGAAGATTGCCATAACACACTCTGTTTCACCTTCCTTTCTAGCTGTCAGCTTTACTGCTGCCTGACATAGCACTGTCCACCCAAGGCCCTTGAAAGTCACGGACTCCTCAGGTAGTCAGGCTGGAGAAGCGGCAATGAAATTTCCATATTGTAGTCCCACTTCTGCCCCTAACCTAATGATCAGTTTTTGCATGCCTGTGTGTGTAAGTAATTTCAAATATCTGATGCCGTTATGAAACACCTACCTGCCACTCTCGGTGGGACATCATAAGCCTTAATTAAATGTTTGTGAAGTATTCCGCCATGCTGAGATGTGAGGTGCTACTGAAGACAAAATATTATTACAAATAAAAAGTCTATCACAATCTGGGAAAGTAGGTGTCTACATTAAAAAAAAAATTATAAAGTGTCTAGTATAGTCACTTTTTATTGCACTATGTGAGCATGGTGTGACTCATGAACTCTAAGAGATTGTCCCTGAAGGCAGGTCCTTGGTTGACAAAAGAAGCCGTCTCACACAAAGCAAGTGAATTGTGAGTGTAAAACAGATAAAGAGCCAGCAGGTGGGATTAATTCCGCTTGATTTTGTTTGTTTGTTTGTTTGTTTTTGTTTTGAATGCTTACCCTGCTGTGGTCAAGATCTGAGCTATCCACTTAACCTCTCTCTATAGCCAGGGGTGATAAATGAATTCTTTTACCACAATCCCCCAGTCTGGTTTTGGCTCTTTCTTTTGAGCAATATTATAGAATCATAGAATAATTTGGGTTGGAAGCGACCTTTAAAGGTCATCTAGTCCAACCCCTCAGTTGTGCCTTAGATAATTACTAGAACGGTTTAGGCTTTTTTTGTTGTATTTGTGTATCTACACTGTATACATCTAAATAGTCTGTGTCTTGAAACATGGATGCTGTCAGTCAACATGCTGCAGAAGGATTTTGGGAATAAGCATAGAGCCCCCTTGTCATAAAGCAACCCTGAATATAGTCATGATGGGTCTATCATTCTGTAATGTATCTGAATTCCTACAGTAAGTCAAAATTATCTCTGATGAAGGTGAAATCTGGCTCACACTGTGACCACGAAGCCAACCTTTCTCAGCCACTGAGTTTGAAAATGACTTTCACAGAACTTGTCCCCCAGAATGTGAGGTGGGCGTCAGGATTCTGTTTGGATAGTGGTTTGGGTGGTTTTTTTTTCTGCAGATGGAGATCTACAGTTGTTGTATATCATATCAGCAAAACTGCTCAGCTTGCTAAGGATGAGACCCACGGATTTTGCTTGTTCATTGACTTTCCATGCTGTTACTTGTTTTGCATTTGATATCCTTCCCTGCGTAAAGCAACTAGCACTTATGTGTCACTAAGTGGTAGCCATAAAGGAAATCAGCTATGCTTGTCTCTGCTATCACTAGAGGAGAGCAATCCTAAAGGCAAAAGAAGATGGCGTGAATCATCTGTAAGAAGAAAATAAAATTCCCATCTCCTTCTGCACGGTCTCCAGGCATCATTTGTACTCCAGCACAATCACAGCCAGTGGGAAAACTCTAGATATTATTACCACTCCTGTTTTTATTAGCAACAATCTGGAATTAATGCTGTATGTAGTGCTATTTGTCACAGTGCTATCTGAGAACAGATTAGAAACATTACGATGGAACACCAGGGCAGATAAACCGAGGATCATTTGAGGCATATCTCATGTTCTCTTGCTGGGACAGTAAAGCTTGTTTTTGTTGTCAACAACTTTAAGGCACAGAAGCCAACAGGTTCATGTAGCTCAGAAGGAATTAATGGAAACATGAATGCATAAAATATTTTCCTGGTAAAATACTCCCCTTTTCCTCTCCAGGAGAAAGTATATGGTATACATTTTTTGGAAGTTATTGCAGAGCTAGCAGGTGGTAGTGGATAAGGTGAAAGTGGTGCTGGAAGCCTGGAGTGGTTGGAGCAATGGTGGGAAGAGACAATGGCTAAATATTGGGGTTTCTTAGAGGAAAGTGGACTTGGACCAGTTGGCAGAGGCAGAAAAGCACTAAGATCTGACAAGTAAGCAGCGATCAGTGATGTTGCAGCTCCTGTTTGTCCAGCATAAGCTACTTGACATGTTTACTGGAAACAGAGCTTATTAAATTAATTCTGATTATGTTTAATTAGAACTTCAAAACAGCTGCTATCATTGGCGCTCTCTCTCTCCTGAACACTTTGATAGGACAGTAAATTTACAAGGGCAATTACTATATGCACTAATGCAGAAGCTGTAAATATTTTCAGTAGAGTCAAAGTATCTTAAATAGCACTTACAGGATTGCTCTTTGCTGTTACTCAAAGAGAAAGATTATGATTCATTTGAATAGGTGTTAAAAGCATTTGTGCTTTTAGAATCATTTGGAGTCATGGTGATTTGTTCTTCTACCCTGGCCTTAATTTTCCTTTTTCTTCCCTAATGTGTGTGGTCTAATCCAGTGTACCCAACCATTAAGGCAAGAAAACTTGCAGGTAAAATAGCTCTTCTCACTCCTTCCTACTTTCCCTTCCTGTTCTACCACTCCTGCTGCCTTCATTTCTCCAGGAAGAAGGTGGGAGTGGGACTTCGAATGATCCTGAAATTGTAGCTGTACCGTGTGTCCTCACACATCCTCCCACCTATGCTTAGCCAGTTATCTACTCCACAGTTAGCCCAAACTGATTTGAAGTTACTCGTACCCTAGTTAATCAGGTGAGTTGGTGGTACTTGAAGCTCAATGTTTTCTGTTCCTCTCCCCTCATCTCCACTGATTTACAGTATCACCTGCATGTTTTGGAGGTGTGAAGGGACCAAAGCGTAAGGCGAGTTGGCGTTCTGGGGAGATGACTTAGAAACAGGTCAGGAGATGAACCTTCTGAGACAGAGATGATGGGAGGAATTGGGATGGGCTGATGGGAATAACAGAGTATAAGCCTGCTTATACACTAACTGAAGAATGTTTTGTAAAGGGATGGATCCTGTAAAAATGGTGTGTTGTGAATCCTGAATTTGGGACTGAACTCAAAGTTAAACCATTTTAAGAACTTGAGAGTTGTTCTTGGGAGTTCATTGAATCATGACAGTTCATTAGTAACAGAGATCAACTAGTGAAAGATGAACACAGACACACTGAAAAGCGATAGAAATCAGTCAAAGCAGATACCTATGTTTGCCTGTGGGAATTTGCTTTAGAAGCAGCTACAATCAAATGCTCTCATTTCAGATTTGTCAATCTGAAAAAAAAGTTTTAAAAGTGAAAAGTTAAAAATTCACAGAGCTAAATTATGCAGTTGTTTGGGTTTTTTTTATCTTGAATCGTTTTTTAGGGATTACATTTAAAGAAGTTTTCTCCAACAATAAGGATCAAATATGCTACATCGTATCTGAATTTTCACTTCAGACCTCTGTTTCTGCAGTGGGGTAATTTAAGAAAAACACCAAATGTTGTGAGGCCCAAAAAGAAAATGGCAAGTGAGTAATAGTAGTGCTGTAAAGTTCCTTTGGATTTCAAGAGAAAAATTGCTAAATAAAGCTGAACTATGTGTTTCATTGATGCTAACTGTTAGTGATGTGGAAAGATGTGCAAGAAAAAAAAGGCAATGAGACAGTGTTATAAAAAGGTGACTTTGTTGTGAATCTTAAGGCTGACTTGCATATTGTGAAAAAGTGCCTCAGATGTCTAGCAATTTAAGTTCTAGGCTGTCTGCCTTCTGTACCTTGGCAATTTTAATCTGTGGGATTTGGACAGAAGAGTTAGGCTCAATCATTACGCACCAGTGGGCTCTGGATCTGCATAATCACAGCACTGACAGTTAAGTAAACACAGGGTGAACCACATACCAGAGATGTTCTGTAAGCAGAGAGTAGAGGAATAGCTCTCAAAGCAAGTATGTGCATATGCAGCCACATGACCTGGAGATCAGCTGGATGGAAGCTCACAACTGCTTCATAATAATGACCAACGCACATGTTGAGGCTGTGGTGAGCACAAGGAAGGTCAGCCTTCATTTAAAGAGCAATAAGTTACTATAAATTTGTCATGGTAGAAAAGCAAGTCAAAAGATTAAACCTTGGTTACACATATGGCTATGTGAACAAGTTACCACAAGGTAGACAGTCTACATTAAATTTGTCATGATAAAGGCAACAGTACAGACTTTAACAAATGTAAAAATTAAAAAAAAAACCCTTAACTTAAACAATAGTGCTTTTTTTAATTAGCTTCAGCTTCATAGTAGTTTGACACGGCTATCTAATCTGTTCTAGACATCCTTTTATATTGAATGTCTCAATAGTGAAAGATGATGTCCACATTTCCACTACTGCTCTGAAGATCTAATGCATAATCAATATGATGTACAGTAAAAGAAAACCAATTATTAACCAATATGTTAATGAAAAAAAATGGCCGGAAAGATGGAGATTACACTTGACTATTTATTTTGTGTGATTAAATTCCAATGAATCATGTGGGGCATCCTTCTGGGTTTCTCGAGAGAAAAATGAAGCTGGGGGCGGGGGGAGCAGAATAGCTCAGGAGACTTAATAGCCCATTGTCAGTCATTCGCAACTCAAATCCATTCTCATTTATGAGTGAGGAAAAGATTTTATTCTCTTATGTCTTTGAGGAGGAAGTGTCTGGTTCATGGTTCAGTTCCAAAACATATCAGNGCAACTCAAATCCATTCTCATTTATGAGTGAGGAAAAGGTTTTATTGTCTTATGTCTGCAAGGAGGAAGGGTCTGGTTCATGGTTCAGTTCCAAAACATATCAGAGCCCCAAAAACTTGATCCCCTTGTTTTTGTTAAATATTATTTTGGGAGGAAGTCATTAGTGCAGTCACAACATTCCCATTAACAATATCATGCAAAGCTCGAAGACTAAGGAAAACGCTGACTAAACGGCTTTTTAAGAGCTTATCTGTCTCAGGAAGTTGCCTGGAGTGACTTTTCCCCATGCAGTTTCTTTGGAACAGTGTTTTTGTGTTAGTTAGCATATGTCTGTTTGGGACTGAACTTGGAGAAGCCTCAAAAGGTCCCTTGGAGCAGGATGAGCACCACAAGAAGGGGCTGGGAGTGCTGTACTGACTGTCCATGCTGGGGTTCACCTTGCAACAGCTTTCCTGTACAGCCCAAGAGCAGCCCTGGATGAAAGTAGGTTGTCTGGGGGAAATGTGCTTTTGCCATAGCAACCACAAGCAGGACACAGTTTTCCATGGCTATTCATTGCATTGCATCTGAAAGTAGTAAGAACCTTATTTATTTCTATCTGTATCAAACTAAAAATGGCTTTTCTTCATTTGTGGGGCCTATTTGGTGTCATGCCTGGATGTATCCTTAGTGAAATAACAGGGGTTATTTCCTGTTTATCATCCTCATTATCCTCATTATCATCCTATTATCATCCTCAGACTAATAGATTGCACGTGATATACCCTATCCCCCTAAAGAAGTATCTTTGCAAGGTGAAATCTTGTAAAAGGATTCGTATCTCCAAGTTGTTCTTGCAGGATTCTTCTGTTGTGTTGTTCTGGCAGGGGTTCCTACTCCACTATATCTCGAAGATCTTGAGAAAGTTAGTTCTGGCTTGCCACCGGCAATAATCCTGTGATAGCCCGAAATTCAGAAATGTGTCATGCACCAGTCTACCATATCTCAATATCATGGGAGCTCCCAGTCTGTGTGTGGGATAAAAAGCATCTCCAACACGGGATTGTATCATCATACATTTGTGTTGCAAGAATTCATGCTAATAATCTACATGTGTCTTAGCACAAGGCTATATGCAAAGCAAAACCAGTTCTTGACAATGTTAATTTAAAAAAATAAAAAAAAAAAGCAAGAAGAAAAAAAAAATCCCGGCTTTTCACAAACTTACAGAACATATTAGTCACCTTGATGTGGAGCCTATTCATCTTTTCCATTGTAATTGCAAAATCAGTTTCCTCCTTGAACCAANGAGCCTATTCATCTTTTCCATTGTAATTGCAAAATCAGTTTCCTCCTTGAACCAAAGCAAAAATCCTTCTCACAGGTGAAAACGCATAAGCTTTAACAATATGAGAAAATTCATTTCTTATTGCCATCTGCCTCTGGGATGTGAAAAGGAAGGGGGCTGATGCTGTATGGGCTCTGCCTTTGTGATTTAGTTAATCCTGCTGTGATAAAGTCCCACATCTGAAGTAGTGACTGTCAGCAGTTCCTCTGCAATAATGCACATGAAAAAGAGGGTGAACAAAAGAAATACAAAGCCAAAAGGAAAAAGAAAACGCAGGCATTTCAGTTGTAATACTGCATGCCAGCTTCATGATCAGATTAAATCTTCTCTGTTCTCATGTCCACTGCTGATTTTCTACCTTCTGGAGAGTTTCATATGAAAGATGGTTCAGCGCTGTGTGGTTAAGCCTATGCACTCAGAAAATGGGAGTTTGACTCGTTTCTGTGTCATGGGCTTCCATCATGACCTCTGGCTTGTCATTTGGTCTCTTTCGCTGAGGAACCTGACTTAGTTATCTTTAACCACAGAACTAGATTTCAACAGCATATTTGTGTCACAGGCTTCTTTATTGAGAAAATAGCAAGCCCGGGCATCCAGGGTTAACCAGGACACCATCAGATGCAACTGCCCAGCAGCTGCCAGGTGAGAGATGTAGTGCAGGTCCCTGTCATGAGCATTTAAACACATCCCTGTACATTATGTCATGTATTTTCCTATTGGCTGCTTTTGTTTGTCACACATTTATTTGAACAATTTAATATGTGTGCTAAGCATTTACTAAATTCCACGTGTCATTTATGCTAGGGGTTTAATTTTTATTTCCTTATAAGAAAGTGTTTTGTGGTAGACCTGGTGTGATACATTTGGTAGCTAATCCTGCTGTAGCTTAGCCACTCCAGGCTGATAGCTCAGCATCGGGCTATAGAATCACAGAATGCTGCTGCACAGCATTTTTTATCCTTTCTTAAATACATTATCACAGAGGTGCTACCAACATCTCTGATGGGCTGAGGTTTGGCCAGTTTCAGGTCTCTCTTGGAGCCCACTGGAACTGTCTCTGTCTGTCATGGGGGCAACTTCTGGCAGCTTCTCACAGAAGCCAACTCTGCAGCAACCCCCCCCCCCCAAAAAACGTCGTTGTGTAAACCCAGTACGCTTACATTAGTGATCCGACAGCTGGGTGTAATGTTTCATATGAACTCATGAAGAGATTTTTTTCATTTTCTTCTCTGCACACGCTGGACCTATCTGGATATCAGGGAACCCTTTCTGGTGTAGTTACAAAGTTCAAGGTAAAAGATTTTATTAAAATGCAATTTCTTTTTCTCCTTAAAAATGAACATTTATTCTAGATTGGATTTTTTTTTTTAAGATTATTTTATCATAACCCCATGAAACTTGTCTGAAAAGTTCTTAGGAAAGCAAAAATAAACCAAAAGGACCACAAAAGTGTATTTTCCTCTTCCATGAAATCTAAACTGATTTCTGAGACTGTCATCCTTTGTCCGTACCCAGACTCTGTACAGCATGGAGGGAGAGAGTTACCGCAGGCATCAAGGATTGTTCTGACTGTTGTGAGAGGTGCTGGGCACTGATATTTGAAAAATCATAAGCCTTGTCTTTCTCTAGGAAATCAGGTGGTGTTTTGG
>RSEF01000002.1:155018020-155036068 GCA_003993805.1 Himantopus leucocephalus | reverse complement strand
CTCCAGAGCTGGACACAGTACTCCAGGTGGGGTCTCGTGAGAGTGGATTAGAGGGACAGAATCACCTCCCTTGACCTGCTGGCCACAATTGTTCTTATGCAGCCCAGGATACGGTTGGCCTTCTGCGCTGTGATCACACATTGCTGGCTCATGTTGAGCTTCTCATCTATCAGCACACCCAGGTCCTTCTCCTCAGGGCTGCTCTCCATCCATTCCCTGCCAAGCCTGTATTTGTGCCTGGGATTGCCTCGACCCAGATGTAAGACCTTGCACTTGGCCGTGTTGAACTTCATGAAGTTGGCATGGGCACACCTCTCCAGCCTGTCCAGGTTTCTCTGCGTGGCATCCCTTCCCTCCAACATGTCTACCTTGACAAACAGCTTGGTATCGTCGGCAAACTTGCTGAGGGTGCACTTGATAAGGTGTGCTTGTACATTGTTCAGCCTGTAGCTGTGTTGTGTTAAATGCTGCATGAACAGGAAAAGAAACCCTGTGTCTCTTGAAATACACATATCAACGAAGTGCAAAGTTTAAACTATTCTTTACTGTCCCACAGAATCCACACAATACCAAACAAAAGGTGCACTCTAGGTTAGTTGGAAACCTGAGCCTTCTCACTGATCATTGATATTTTCATAAAGACAACTCACATAGAAATTAGAGATGGGTCAGCAGGACTAATGGTAGTAAATTAGGCACAAAAAACCACCAAAACCCTTGGATTACGTTGCCAGGATATGAAGTTTTAATTCCAACTGAAAGAGCAACCAGTATTCCCAGGTCACTTGACATTTTTGTTTTGGTGCAGGCATATGCTCACGTTGCGCAGATCTATTTAGAATGCAGCTCCTGAATTTGTGCACTATTGTAACAAAAAAAAAAAATTAATCATACAGCCAGCCAGTTGTGATGGAGAGGCCATTGCCACAGTGAAAGCATTTTACTAAGCAGAAGAAACTTGAGGCCTGCCCTCAATATTCTCTAAAAGTATTAGAGCCGAATAGGCACTTTAAAACTTTAAAACATTCAGTGGAAAATTTTAAGTTCATGCTGACTTCATTCATTTTTTACAGCTTCTTCCTGTAACATTTTACGAAGAGGAAGATTTTCTTGACAGTAAACATATTCCTATACAACACCACATGTAGATAAGTGTTTAATTTCAGGTACATACTTAATTCCCATGGTTTGCTGAATCACATTTAAACTTTTAGCTGAAAGCCTCAGGCACTTTTGCCTGGTACCCCAGGTTATCATCCTGGATCAGAAAAGTTGTCCATTTATTTCAGTGTATCGTATCTCCTTGCTATTGGAGGCTACAAGGGGTGACACACTTAAAACCCACAAGGGGGAAGTCTGATCCATCTCACCTGATCTTTATCAGTCTTCTGGGTGCCAAAGCACAAGATTTATGATCCACTCCAAAACATTTACCACCACCATCACTGAGTCTCTTGTTATCCATGTACAAACATCTAATCCCTTTCTAATTCACTTTCACTGCTGTTCTCAGGAGTTTGCACATCTTAATCAGAAATCGTGTGGAAAAGAACAATTTTGTTCATTGAATTGGTACTTCTTACTATTTAGTTTCATTGACTGTGCTTAGGGAAAAAAGAACAGAAGCTCTTGATCTATGTCTTCTAGAGTATTATTTTTTTTTAATTATTTTATAGTATTAAACTTCATAGCTTTGCTTCAGAGGCGACCTCTCCCAGCACTCTATTAGAGACATTACTCTTCTTTGCGTTCATTTGAGGTCTGAAATATTCTTTTTAAGATAAGGCATCAGTTCTGCACATAGTATCTCAAGTAAAGATGCACATTTTTCTCAGTAGCCTCCAGCACAGTCCTTATATATCACAATGTGGTTTCTTCCTTGCTGTTTAAAATTGCAGATGGCAAAACCAGAACTAGTTGGGGTTTTTGGTTTAATGAAATCTATTCTGAGGCCATTAAAACTGTAAAAGTAGTCACATTTTTCTCTCCAAATAATGACCATCCCACTTTGGACCAAATGATTGTTTGAGATGTCTTTCAAGAAAGTAAAAGAGGTTGTTTATACATTTGTAGACATACAAAATGTTATTTCTAATCTTCTCAACAGCAACTGTGACACTAGTTGCAGTGAACATAAAAGGAAACTGTTTGTTTAAAATTCAGCCTTCTTAAAAGAAAAATGAAGTTACCACACTGAATTCTACTTCTGTCTTCACACACTCTCTCTTTATGCTCTCATAATCACATTAGCTGGATGAAAGCCTGGGCTATGCAAAGAATCAATGAATCTGCCACTCATCGGTGCGCTGCTGAACGTGAGTAATGAAGCCAACGGAAAAAATGGAGTGATTCCCCCAGCCCCCTTTTCTAATCTTTCTCTTAGGATCATATTTCGCACAGTGCCTTTGTGAAGTTTAATTTGACAGCAGTCTTTGAAACTGAAAAAGGGCTGTATTTCTCAGGTGTGCAGGGCAGCTACACCTCTTTCAGCCAGAGTATGTGGATGTGTAGCCCTCCAAAATCTGGCCATTAATGAGTGTCCCTCAAACAGTGCACCAAGTGAAGAGCTTCATTTTTTGCTTGCTGCTTGGTGGCATTGCTTCTGAGAAAGAACAAGCCATTTCAAATTTGGAGAGTTAACCAGGCTTAGCCAGCTTGGCAGAGCCTGCAAGAGGAACAACCATTAGAGACGTATGAGGAAAGGTGGGAAGCAAAGGCTGACTGCCAGGGGCAGAGCACAAAATTAGTCTTGATTTCCATTTTTATTTCCTTTCTGCATAGTTCTGATTTTTTTTTTCCAAGTATGAAGTTCCTGAAATAGCAATCACTAGTGTGAATGCAATAGAGATCCCTTTAGAGATGTGAGGGGGTTCATTTGTATAAGTGAAAGGAAACAGAGAGGAATTACTCAAAGCTAAACCCCAAAATGTAATATGTTTAGAGTATTCAGAGAATCTATATTGCAATGCTGTAGTAACATTTGGTGGTATCATCTCCTGCTAGGTGATACTGATATTGGAATATGGAGTTTCCTCTGTATCTTAAAACTAATCTTTAAATAATTTAGGAAAGACACTTCAAGTGTCTAAGTCTGCCCCCAAAATCTTTCAGAGATACCGAACACTCCACAGCAATTAGTTTAGTGCCAGACATTGTGAACCCAGGCATGCTTTGCTCCAGAGTAAGGTGAAGGATCTCCCTCAACAACAAAATAAAAAAAACATAATTTGTTTTTTTCTTCCTTTTAAAATTATTTGCTCCTTTGCTTATTTCAGCTGCAATCTGATGGAAGACTTTTAGATGAACTGGACCTTTGGGACATGCCAAAAATCTCCGCAGCAGTGTGCTAGCAATAAGTCTTACCCCATGCTCATCAGAATTTATTCACATGGGAGAAGATAAAACTTCCAACAGGGAGGTAAGCCCATTAGAAGGCAATATTAAGAGACAGGAAAGAGATGGATAGTTTTTGATGTAAACCAGCAGAGCCCAATTGTAATTATGGAAGTCCTGCTATATAACTGCACAGAAACATACACTTCTCACCACCAAACAGAAGCAAGAGAAATTAACTTTCATATGAAAGAAAATGAAATTTTAATCTTCTTCTGTCTCTTTTTTTTTTTTTTTCATCAGCCCAAGCAAATGGCAAATACCTCCCTATTGCAATATGGCCTGCAAGCCAGACTGTCCTTGGAAAGCTACACAGTAGCGTCCTGATTTGAGCAGCACAGGACTAATTTCTCTTTTAATGCTTGGGAAAACTGCACTTTTAGAAGACTCAAGTGTCTGAATTTGTGAAAATATTTACTTTATAGCCAGCTATGCTGTGTGGGTTTCAAGGTCTCAGTGTTTTTCGAGTTTGCCAGGTGCAGGGATGAAAAGGAGCAAGACCTGGGCACTTGACCCAAGCTGGCCAACAGGATTATTTCCTACCATGAACGTCACATTCAAAAGAAGTTAAAAAGTTTGCTGAGAAGTGCTCACTCTCTCCCTTTATGGTGGTGATCCAGAGAACTTCTTGCCCTGGTGCTGGACCCTTCCCTTCCTCCCGAAGCCGTAGCACTAACAGTGTCTGACATTTGCTGTCCACTGCTGGGATTGCACAGCTTCCTACTGATAGAATTGGCTGAGTAAAATCCTTGTATATTTTATACTTGTATCGGGATCAATATTGGCTCTTTAGTGCTATTATTGTTAACTATCTAGTCTTATTCTACTAAATCTGTTTGTATTTCAGCCCCTGGGTTTCCTTGTTTCTTCCTGATTCCCCTTCCCGGGTGGGGAGGGGTTATCATGTGATAGAATTATTGACTAAATGACAAGAAACTGTTGTGGGTTTTCTCAAGCCATAACAAGTAGCACTACTATCCTAAGCCTTCAGGCACTGCAGAAGAATGAAATTGATTATCAGTATGGTCTTGCTAAAAATTAAAATATTTTCTCACCCCCTTGTTAGATAAGAACATACTCACTCATGTAAATCCACAGAATTGAAGTTTAAAGCCAAGCTCTCCGGAGGCTGCTAATGTGGCATGTAGAATGGTCATGGCTGAGAGACAATAAATTAACACAGACAGCTAGAAGTCCTTGGGCATCAAATCGCATTGGGAATATAAAACACCAGTAAAAAGTGAGATGAGGGGGAGGGCACAGAAAACTCCCTAAGGAACCTTCAAGAAAACATATTTCATCAGCAGATATGAAAATAAAGATGCCACAATGAACACAAGGAGGTATCTAAAGTGGAAGCTAGCAAAAGCCACAGGATATTGTCTGAAGTAAACCACAGCAACCACATACTACAGAAATTAAAGCAATAGATAATCTTCCATACACAGGCGGGTACAAGCAAAGCATTAAGGAGAAGATGGAGATGAGATGTCAGGATATTCTGAAGTAAGCAAGAAACAAGCTCAAGCCACTTTCCAGCCATGGTAAGATAAACAGGAGAGAAATCTAGCTTTGTCTCTTTTCACCAGCACCTCATGTGTTTGCTTCTCTGCTTATATCACAGTAGAGTCTGAAGTGACCAGCACCATTCTTGATGGTTTCAGTTCTATCATCAGTAAAGTAATGATCAGGATCCCTTTCCCTCTTTTGCGACAGGGCTCAATTAATGTTACTAACTTCTTAGGGAACTTGGGTTATTCATTTGCACCTCTACTTCAGTAAGTATATTCAATCCCTATACATGTTTCACTAATCTTTTCTAGACAGAAAATGCACACAAGTACAAATGTTTGAGACAACAGAAACCTACAGCAGTGGGTTTTCAGAAGCGTGTGGCAGAGAAGGAAACCAAGGAAGAAACAAAGACAGAAAATTTAAGAGATTCTAAATAGATGTTTCAAACTTCTAACTAGATTTGATAGAGCATACCGATATAATCTGAACTTTTAAATTCCCATTAAAAACTGTAGTATGCACAATAACAAAATTGATAATTTTCTCTTTGTACAATGCTGCAACTGTGTTTTCCTCATGCTGTTTTTTTCCCATTCTGGCTGCAAAAATGTTTATCACGAATTTTGCTTCCCGCAGTCTTTTCATAAAGATTCTGAAATTTTGTGAAGAGTTTAACGTGAAGAAGTGCAAGGATTTTAATCTTTCTTACAGTAGATAAGAAACACTTGCATTTTCTCAGACCTTGTGCTGAGAGCACAAAACCAAGCCTACCAAAAGTTCAGTAGCTATGTAGGAAAAGACCATCAGCGGCAGAGTACCTTTGGTACACCTAGTCTCCCAAATACTCCAGTATCAACGCATATACATTTTGATAAGAGGGAGACCTGTTAGTCACCTCAGATCAAATCTTTGTGGAATAGCCAAGGGAAAGGAGGAAGGGAAGGAGATGTAACTTAAACTCCACCTGCTTCAGTTATCAAGAGAAAAGTCCACCACCTTGAGCAACTGGTTCATAAGCGTTCAGCCGCATACAAATAGAAGCCTGTAAATGTTTTCCTGAAAATGTTTGCAACCCAGAGGACTGAGTTTTCAAACACCAAGCAAGATGTGTGCTTCCCGCAGAGCCAGAACTCGTATCTTTGCCTGGACTTACCTTTGCTGAGCTAACTTACTCCGCTACGACAACTGACTGCCTTTGTCCCATAAAATCTTTCTGCATTCCTCACAAGTCAGAAGAGGTTTTCAATACAACACAACACTAGACAGAGATAAGAAAAACAAAAAGTGTTGTAAACCTATTCCCATTACAAAAATGTGGTTGTCCTGATCATCTGAGAGACAAAAGCTGCTCTTTCAGAGTAATGACAGAGCATTTAACATTGCCAAGTGCAGAGGAAACTGTTCAGTACAGATCAGGCCGTAGCTAAATTGCAAAATGCACCTTGTTCTAGCATGGCTATGCCTGTGGCAGTTTTGAATACAATCCATCTGAGAGAGTTTGTGCCAGCCAATGCACAAGGGCTATAATAAAAAAGCTATTAAACACTTCTTGAGTTGCAGTCTCAACCCTTGGCTCCATCTTAAGGGACTTAATACAGCAATAATATCTCGCCTGAAAATACATTCAAAGAATCATTATGGGTATTTCACATAGGTATTTCAGCTAGCAGAGGAATGTTATTTGGGAAGATCATCTTGGCTTTCTGTCTGTAGATGAGATTATTACGTGGAATTCTTTACAGCCCCACCACCAGTACTTTAAATTTTAGTTTTTCCTCTATAACATGAAGTCTGGTTCCAATTTCTCTGAAAGAAATAAAGGTATCAAGGCATCTTTATTTTCCTGAGATACGGAACACTTCTGTTGACTAGGAGATCCTCACTCCACACCTAGTGTTCTCCATAACTGCTAGGCAATGTTTTGTGAAAGCTAACATTTTTCTTTTCCTATTGCACCCCACAAATCTACTAACTATTGATTTCAACTGGTGGGTAAAACAGCTATTGTAAAAGGCTGTGTTTAATTATATAGGGATTTGGAGGTTTGATTGTTTTTTGCTGGTTTTAATTACAAACATCTTGTTTGGCAGAATTCAATGAAAATTTTTGTTTTCAGCCTCCTTTCCAAAGGTATTTTTTGGGGAAAAAATGGAAATAATGAAATACATGAAGAAAGAGGTTTTCTGTATGCACTACTCTGCATTAAATTAATAGCAGTGACAACACGCAGCATGAACAGCTCTAAAGCTTCTGCTGAATTATGCCAAGCTCCTCCTAAAACACTGACCTCCAGACACTCACTGTCTTGATCACTATGGATTTAATCATTACTCTGCCTGCAACACAACGTTTAATCTAGCAAGATCTTAAACAAAAACATCTAGGTCCTTACAGTTAGGCTGTATGTTGGCAGTTTCATTCCACAGAAACTTTGCTATCTCTGCACATACCTAAAACTCATCCCCTGGCTCTCCTTATCTCACTCTCTGACTAGCAACAGCCTTTTCCCTGGCCTTGATGAATTCAGTCTTGCTGTGCTCATTGTCTACTTGGCATGATGTTTCAAAGGCCATTTTTCTAGCCTGCCACAGGGTTATTTTCTGTTTCAGTAACCATTTGCCTGTCCTCCATTGCCAAAAGCAGTTTGAGTACTGACCTTTCACCTCACTTTCTGTACTTTCCTCACTTCATCCCTCATTCAGTACTAGTGAGAATCACAGATCGCTGAAGTTTTCAAATGTTGTTTTCTCATCTTGCCCTGGTGTTCCTGCCTTCAAGCAATTTTCCAGAAACACGCAGTGGGCTACCTTGTTATTCTCCTTCCTTTGCCACGATGCATTACACAAATATTGCTTGGCTTATAAGAAAAAGCATAAGACTCACAGACACTCAGATCCTAAAAGCAAGACTTGATATGCTAAAGAAAGATATGCTCTAATATAAATATTGTGCAAAGTTCTTATATCTACCCATTGGGAGAGCTTGGGTTAAATAACTATGACGAGCCTTTTCAGCCTTAGTGCTCATAAATCAAAGCCTGCACATCTCCCCAACTCTGTTCCTTCCTGTGCTACAGAAAACACAAGAGCAATCCACTTTGTCCCCATGACTTTAGCCTTACAGGTCTGTCTTACATGGGCTATAGGTAAACTTCATGTTTTGCCAATTACCTGGATGCAGAATTCTAATGCCCTACTTTGTACTCTAAACTCATTTTAGGCTTTGATCACCAGAGAACAAAAATAAGCAGTGGGTTTTTTTTATATAAAACCACAGTTACTGTTGTAATATAGCTCTTTTATGTCCAAGGGAACAGAGTAGGACTAATGAAATGGATGTTCTCCCCAAGGCATTTTCCAGGATAACAAGTTTGTGTTGATCTGCAGTCAACACTTCCTACCATTTTACTCAAACTTTGAATCAAACAAGGATGGAAATAAGTCATGTGTTTTCACTTCTTCACCCACAAAATATACTTTCATATACAGAATCCTTCCAAGTATATCACTGAGAGCCAGACACCTTCTACCCCACACTGAGTGTATGTAATCAAGTCTCCATTGAAAATACAAATATAGAGCTGGCTGAGTGACTGATAGGCAAATTAGTTCCTGATCTAAGCCCTGAAAGATAGACTTGGCAAAATAAAAGTGTATTTGCTATCTTCTAGAAAACCAAAGAAAAGAAAAATACTGGAAGCTCTCAGTTCAGGAATCACAGCTTCATACTACTCTTTAGTAAATACAGATGCTAGAAATAGAAGCTTTCTTTTGCTGTCTTTGCCAAAGAAGGCGAGAAGCCATATTCATTATTTTGAAAAAGAAAGACTGCAGCTTTTTTGCCCAGAGAGACTTCATTGTGCTTTCATAGAGCTAAGACAAATTCCAAACTGTTGGGCTTACTGAAAGTGCATTCCTCTTAGAAATGGCCAAGAACCAGATCTCCAAGAAACACAGACCCATGGCTGTAACGTAACCTTTAGATATGTTCTGGTCTCCTCAGCTCTCATTGAATTCATCCTCAGTAACTTTGGTTCACTGTCAAGGCTGACAAATTATTTCAGAGCCTCTTACTGAAAGTGTGCTGAATATAGAGCTATAGTTCATATACCACTAGTTTGAAAACTATAAAAAATCAAGCAACACCTCCACCGAATACGTCTTCTTACAAACAGGTATGCCATTGCTATCAGTTCTGTCCTCGCTGAAGTAAAGTAGGTAGGAAAGAGAGTAATTCAAATTTATTATGTGATTGGACACCTAGGTGGACAGGCACAGTTGATGTATTTGTTCATTCCATATAGTAGACACCTCCGAGGTCAGAAGAGAACAACATATGGTTCACTAGCTTTCCGCAGATAGGAAGTATCACCAATCTTAACCCCTTAACTATCAATATACTTTCTTGCTAGATGTAACTGAGGAGAGGAAAGAGAGAAGGAAGTTCAGGAGCAGGAAAGTAAATACCTATTTCCCTGTAAGATTATATGAGCTCTACTGCTGTTTCCAGATATGTTTATCATTCCTTGAACAAGCACATTTCTTTGCAGGTCTCCAGTGAATCCCGAATGCATCAGATCAATAAGGAACAGCAGCAGAATGGTATGCTAAGGTTTCATTTTGTTGGTCTCTTGAGTGTATTACCTTTCACAGTCATCCTAAACAACAAAAACTCACTCAGGAAGTTTCATCAATACTCAAAGTGCAAAAAAAAAAAACAAAACAAACAAACCCTACAGAAACAAAACCCTAGAGAAACACAGTATGAAAGAGATGGAAAGGCTGGAAAAGGTGAAAAGCAGGTGGAAAACGTCTGCACCCAAGATTGAGTGAAACCAGCTTGTACAGCTGCTTTTGTTTTGGAACAGTACCACAGGATCCCAAGTGCCACAGACTTGACCTTAAAAAGCTAGCAAGAGGCAATAACAAAGCTCTCAAAAGAGTAAAAGTGAAACAGCTATTTAAATCTGAGTGAAACTATTTAAAAACTCCCCAAAACTGCCATAATATTCCAAAGCCTCTGAAATAAAATGGACAAAGATTTTGGAGATGTTAATTTTGTTTCAACCCATTTGATTACTTGATCTTTTCCTTGAGGATTCACCAGGATAATAATCTCTTTCGCTGGAATAGAGTTTGTCGGCCAAAAAAAGCCATGGAGCTGACCAGATCTTAGCAATACCTCCTTGTCACTCATAGTATTTGTTAGTTTTGGTAGGGTTTTTTTTTTAAATGCTTTATATGTATCAGAATAGTTAGTACATTCCCAGCTAAATGTATGTGGGAGGTTAGCACAGACCTACAACTTTGCACAGGAACTGTTAAATTAGTAAAACTTGGCAGAAAGATACAATTCCTTCTCTGACCCCAGAAAAAGTAATCTGCTACTGCCACAGTTCCTTATCAATGAAGAATTTTTATCCCATCTTTCTTGGTAACTTTGGCCATGTCGGACACTAAATAGGAAGAAAAAGTCAAAGCTTCACCAACTCTTGCTCTCTTGGCATGTATCTGAGTGGTACTGGAGCCTCTTCTGTGCTCTCTCTGTAATGGAAAAGATTTTTTTCTTCTTACTCCTTGCTCTATTGAAAAGCAACCCAATGGGGAGAGCTAAATGAACTCTTCCTTGTTCCCATCAGCCTTGCTACCATCTGGCCTTTGATTCCAAGAAACAAGTGGGAGGGAAAAAAAAAAAGTACAGCATCAATAGACATTTTATATTTTGTAATATATCGCTTCCTATCACTTAAGTATACAGCTCCTGAAAGGTGCTAAGGTGTTGACTAGAAACACCTACAGCTCTAACTATTTCTTTTTCCATGAAACAACCCTCCTGGGTTGCAACAATCCAGGCTTTTCTAGACTTCAGTTAGGAAACATGTTGCTTTACTCTTCCTGTGCAAAGAATTGTGGGTTTGGGGTTTGGGTTTTTTGGTTTGTTGGGTTGGGGTTTTGGGGGTTTGCTGGGTTGTTGGTTTTTATTTTTTGCTTTAGGGGCTGGAGGGGGAAGGTGTTGAATCAGGACTGGACAGGGGCATTAGGCACCACAGAGGCAGGATGAATAATTTTAAGCATGCAAGTCTGCATGGTGTCAAAGTGAGATAAGACAAGTTCAGTGAAGAGAAATCCACTGGGCATTTCCAAAGACATAGTGACCAGTTGTGGCTCAGGAAGTCTCTGAAGGTGAAAGTAGTAGAAGGCTGGGAGAGATACCTCAGAGAAAAACATCACATTTACTCCACCTTGGATATCCACTTCAAACCCCAGGGCCAGTAAGACCTTTCGTCTTGCATAGTTTAGCTATGAGGGTCTAGTGAATAGTTGATACTTCAACACATGCAATGAAAAAACAGGTCTGTTGAATGTCATCTGGCACCTACTGAAAAAAATTGGTTCTGAATGAACCATTAACAAAAGAGGGTTGAACACTAAAGATGTATCTCTGATCTCTGAACTTTCTTTTGAGCCAACTGATCATGTAAGAACCCTTTTTTGGAGTAAAGGCACTCCGCCCTTTTTGGTCTGTGTCAGTCTTCACTGATCAGAGTACTTTTGCCAGTGAGGTGGTAAAGCATCTTTGCATTGTCAAAGGTAAGCAGACTGTACAGTGCATTGCTGGGTTAATGCCAGAGTACACACTCTGGCAAGCCAAAGTTGCCCCCTGTGAAAAAGTCTTTGTAATAGCTCCAAAATAAAACTTCCTGTGCCCAGGAAAGCACACATCCTAGTATCTCCCACCAGCTGCTGTTAACATTTCTCTTCATTTCACAAACAGTCAAGCAAAGTTCTCTTATAGGAACAGAATTAAAGCCAGGATCTGGATAGTTCTGTATTAGAAAAAGGTAATTAAGTATTGAAACAATGAACTTGGCTATATTCATCATCGAATGCAGAAATGATATCAATTATCAGATATCTTTCCCTAAAGTTACAGAAATTACTGGCCACATCTTGGAAGTCTTTTGGCTTACTTCACACTGATGGTCAGACAAGAAGATATCAGTTCCATCTGATTTCCACTTCTATGTGTCTGGGGAAATTATTTGTTTATGTATCCATCTATTCATTATGAAGAGATGATAAATTCTTTAATAATGTACTGGGCCTGGCTGGCATAGAGTTTACTTTCTTCTTAGCAGCTCGTATGGTGCTGTGGTTTAGATTTGTAACCAAAACAATACTGATAACACACTAATGTTTTAGCAATTGCTGAACAATCTTTGCATAGTGTCAAGACCTTCTCTATTTCTCACTCTGCCACCCCACTCCCCACAAATAGATTGGGAGGTGTGCAGCAGGTTGGCAGAGGACACAAGCAGCTAGATGACCCCCAATGAGATATTCCATGACATAAACTTAGCAGACGCAAAAAAAAAAAAAAAANAAAAAAAAAAGAGAGAGAGAGATAAAAAAGAGTTTTCTATGTTAGTTAGCCATCTTTTGATCAGGAAGTGGATTGGCATCAGTTGACTAATGGGAGATGGTGAGTGATTGCCTTTGAATTGATAGTTTTGTTGTTTTCTTTCTGTGTTTTTCCACTTATCCTTCAAAATTTAAACTTTTTATTATTTTTTTTTTATTTTTTATCTCAAGTCCCAAGTTTTCTTGCCTTTACTCTTCTTTTCCTCTTCCCTTATCCCACTGGGGGGGGCAGGATGTGTGGAAGTGAGCAAGCAGCTCTGTGGTGCTTAGCTGCCTACCAGGGTTAGCCCACAACAAATAGGATAGCTGATCATTGTAGGTCCCTTCCAACTGGAATTATTCTATTCTGTCACTGAAGACAATGAGGACCGAAGATCACAGCTCAAGGACGTATGTAACAGCGGTAACCTGTGAGAGATAGGTTATGGCTAGACAATGGGAGATTTTGCCTTAACTCAGTCTCAGTAGGACTGCAATGCTTTCTACCAGGGTGGCTTTTCCTAGAAAAGTAACTGGAAAATTTAAACAAGCCCCTCATGCAAACATGTGTAGGGGGAGAGAGAGCGCTCCACCTGGGCCATGAAGTTGGAGCAGGTGCAAGAAAAGCCAGTTAGAGAGAAAGAGCCATGAAAGTAATTTGATTTGGGTTTGATTTTGCCTACCTCCTCTGAGCAGAAAAAACAATGTAAATGTAAATTAACATCAGACTAATGGTTTATACTTAAAAGAACTAAACCTTGAGCTTCAACAAGTGCTTGGATGGAACAATGAGATGGTAAAACTTACTTTGTAAAACAAAGGATTAAGAGGAATAGAGGGTCCAGGGAGATCATTAAGTTACACACAGTTTAACTATGTGGCTGTGTCAGTCGTAGGAACTAACTGCTGTATTTATCTGGAAGCAGAAGAAAACCAGAGCAGGAAAGTCAGAGCAGCTGGAGAAATGCAAGTAGACTGTAAGAACATAGACAGTGGTAGGCTAAAAATGGGACAGAAAAAAAAAAATTATTTGAACAAATATTCCAGAAGGAAAATGGGTGTCAGGTTGACTAAGGCTCAAGAAGGAAGCCTAAGTCTTTATTCGTGGTTATAAACAGCAGGCCTCTCATGTTCAGACCTTGCTGAAAGAACCCACTGCTCTGAATGAAAAACAGGACTCAGTAAAAGGTAAATGACTTTCAGCAGACAGGACAGACTCTGATACAGAAGAGACATAAGATGATGAGGAGGAAGGTTTCTTTTTCATGGAATATAGAGTGATCATGGAAAGGGTAGGATGCTACAAGATCCTGTCCAGACAGCCTGGTCCTAAACAGACAAGTCCAGTCTGAAGGTGGGTGGAGACAGTGGGAGACTGTGGGCTCCTTCAGTGCTACCAGCAGACCCTTAACACAATGTTTGTATGGGAGATGCAGCTGAGTTGCCCAAAAGTAGCACAGTTTCCTATTTCCCACATCCCTCATTTTCCTCTCAAACACTTCACTGGTGCAGCTTTCACTGCCAGGTCCTTCACCGGAGGCTAAAGACCAGGCAGCCATGAGATAAAGTGGAACCACTGGGGGTGTGAAGAGCAAGTGCAGGAAGGCAGAAAGATACCACAGTTCTCCCCCATCCTCATCACATCAGGAGATGAAAGTTAAGTACAAAATGAGACAAGTGTTGTAGATGGGGGGGTGGGTGATGCCCTGAAGACACCCCTAACAGTTCTAGCTTAGCCATAAATAGCCTCAACTTTATGTTGAATCCATTGTCCCATTCCACTCCATCTGCCCACTTGCATCCTTACAGCTAGGCAGGAAGCTCTTTGGCATAAGTGCATGTTTAGTCATTTTTTAAAAGGATTTCTGTGCCTGGAAGGTTGTCTGTCTTTGTAAGTCTGTTAAGAGACACTGCTTCTCCTTACAGACCTTGCTTTACATAAATCCTTAGGCTCTCAGACTACAACAGTAATACTAATTCATATCTCCCTCTTTTTATATCAAATATTTTTCATCCCTTGAGAGCAGTTTCCTTAGCAGAACCATAATACAAATTAGTAACGTCACTGTAAAGATCACTCTTCACAAACGAACACAGATCATTCCTAGCTATGAAGTAGGACTGTCATTCTCTGTTCTGACACTAGAAGTTTTGGGTTTCATTTATGTTGCTTCATGTTCAGTTTCTGGATGGGGAACAAACACATCCACACTTCGAAATCAAACCCCTAAAGTTGAGTTTTAACAAGCCCTTGGCGGTGGTTTTAGCTCTGAGTACTTTCTTTTAACATGAACACTTTAATATAATCTTTTTCTGTTGTTGTTACCTGGCTGAGCTTCAAGAAGAGTGGGACAGCCACTTAGCAAATGAGATATTTCTAAATAGAGAGAGGGAACAAGTAATCTGTTATCAGAGACAGCCCTGCATTGCCTTGGCGATTAAAAAACTAATGACCCCATAGCTGGAGCCAAAAAGAGTCTATTGCCCTCTCCTACTATAAATCAGCCAAGCCAAATTCAGTCCAACTAATTATTATGCCCACAACCTACAGCAGAGAGAGCCTTATGAAATTACTGGCCATAGAAGGTAATCAGTCACTCCTTGGAGCCTCACATTGGAGATGGACTTTGCAGAGCTTCCTTCCAACCATGTCAGATTATGAACCTATAGATCTGGGCTAGCAGGCAGGTCCTGGACAAAGTCTGGTGTCATCACGGAAGAGTTAGAAAGCAGGGGTATGTTCAACAGGGGATGTAAGCTGCAAAATGATGTCAGGAGTGCAGACATTAATAAGCACAGGAATCAGAGGAATCTTGCTGAGACTGTGTCTAAAGAGTCATTTAAGCCTCCATCTTGAATTGTCCGATCTTTACCAACATTTGCAACTATTGGTATTACCTAACCAATTTATTCTCAGCCACCTATTTAGCCATTCTGCAGTGCTGCTATCATTTTCCATTCAGTAACACGTGCCAACTGAAACCACCCTACACCAATCTTGCATCAACCAAAATCACATTTGAAAGGTTCACCCCCTTCTGACAAAGCCCAGCTAGCTCTGCTTCAGCCTTTCTGATGTGGAATTGCCCACAGAGCTTCCTTGCCGTGCATATCAGACATTGACCCAGTGTGAATGGCATTCAAATAGAAATGTTTTTTCCAGTCTCACTGTACACTGCAACTCTTTCTATGGAGTGAATTTTTCCATTGAAATCCATTGCAATCCCATTCAACAGACATACATGAATCCATCAAAATATGAATCTTCACATCTTTCTAAAAATCTACCTCTCACTCCCACAAATAAAGTATTGCCAAAGCCAAATCTCAATATTTTCCCCCAGAGTCTTTACTTTGCTGTAATTTTTTTTTTTTTTAATCAAATTTATAGAAGCCAATTGCGGCAGCTTTGTAAAAATGTCCACAAGAAGGAAGAGGGAGATGTGCAGTGAAAAAATAGACCTTTTCTGCCAACACCATCCCTTCAATCCATTCCTGTAAGATCTCTTTGCTATCACAGAGAATTCTTTAGGGAAACACTTCCTGAGAAAGTGGACTTCAGTGGGTTCAGGAAAGCGCAGCTGAGTGGAAAACAAATTTTGTAATGACCTACACAGCCATGCCAAACACACCAGTCTGGAGCTTAATGAGCTGCTGTAAAAGTCCCCTAAAGACTTTACTGGCCACAGTGTCCAGAGCTCCAATGTCAGAAAAAGCAACCATGTCTCATTCATAGCCTTGACCTCAACTTCAGCCAAGAGATGAGGGGAGAGGCAGCAATCTCTGCTTCCTTCTACACCATGACCTCCAGGAGTGACCCTACTGTCACCTCTTACCCCACTTGAATTTGCAAGTAATTCACCATACACACTCTTGCCCTCCATTTGAGGTTTCAGAGTGACCCAGAGAAAGAAATAAGCCACATATTAATTAAATCCACATCTGCTACAGCAAATATTGCTGCTGCTAGCACTGCAGAGAAATGATATAAAAAGGACCCCAAGCCATTAGAGAGAAATTCATTTGATTTCCTTCCAGTGCTGCTGACTCAGAGCTGTCTCCCATGCTCTTGATCTCTATCTCTTTGGCTTGTCCTCTTGACCCTGTCTCTCCAGGGTTTCTGACTGGCTCATTTTCAGCCTGATTCTCTCCTCCTTATTCAATGCCTGTCATATTCATGCCTTTCTCCCAAGTACAGAAAGAACATACTTTTCACCCCCATCTTTGAACCCATGAGTCCCTCTCCATGCATTCAAACTTTGATGGCACAGTCTGTTTCACAGTTTTAATGGCCTCACCACCCTGTTTCATTGGGTGAGATGTTAGTATATAAAAACAGGGCCATGACATGGACTGTAATGTTAATTACAGTCATTCATGGCTTTTAATTGTTAGCACAGGCTTGCTCTGGTGCAATTAAAATGTCAATTTGCAGACTTTCAGGCAAGTTTAGGAAGACCACTTGCCAGAGACCATTCCCTGAAGGCAATGTGGGCTGAGGGAAGGGCAGGAGAGGGAGTTTGGTTGTGTGGATACAAGCAACCCCTCGTCATTTGACCTCTGGGCTGGAAACCAATGCCGAGCCTGTTTTATTTAGCAATACAGCAGCACCCTTGCAGTCTAGTTTCTTCTGTTCCCATTGAAAACCATCTCGATATCTTTACAGTGGACCCATTTGCTGCTGGATATTGTCATCTATTGTGACAAACTATCCTCTTTTACTTCTGCTATGGCACTGAAGTCTCATTCAGTTGTTTTGTGTTGTAACTCCTGTATCTACTTGAACACGTCAACACTGGTCATGTCCCTCCAGGACCTGTTCTCAGTTCACCCCTTTGACATGTGTGGGCTTTCCTTTGATTACAAACACTCAGCATTTGTTTCTGTCTTCCACACCTGGCAATTCCCAAAATCTTAACTGGCCTCTGCCCAATTCTGCATTCACATCTCCATGCAGGCCATCCAGCAGTCAACTCTAACAAGAGGTTCGCTTATCCTTCATGTTGGGCAGATTGATTTCCAACCTTGTGCAGCAAGATCAGAGAACTTCAGTACAATTTTCAGCAGGACTTTCCACCAAGATCACATAAAAAATAAAAATGAAAATAAATCAGGCTGTTTTCTCCATCCTTCTTTCATCATTAGTTGACATTTCCATCTAAGATGTGTACTGCAGCTCAGACAGGAACCAGATACAGCAGGTTGATTAGGATCAAGGGCAGCTCTATGCACGAAATTAACATTGATAACTTAATAGCTTTTTCCTTCCCTAAAAAATTCTGTTAATTGATTATCCTTTTTCTTCCACAGACACAATGGAACACCCTCTCTGTTGCTTTCTAAGTATCTGACTCATATCTAAATTCTTTGATTTCTTTTGCAGCATCTAGCAACATGGATCATCTGCCTCAAGCATTTGACCATCTTTTCTCCATCACTACAGCTACTTCAGCCTTTGCTTCTTCTGAGGTCTTCATTCTCTTCTCATTATACTTGGAACAATCATTTAGGAAAGAATCATTTCTCCTGCCCAAAGCTTAATATTTGTCATCCAAACTCTTTAATGAATTTTATTGTCTTCCTTTTACCTGCATCACCTTTTTATCTTCTCCCTCCATGACCTTCTACTCCCACAGACCTGACTCTGCCTTTCTTTCTTCACTGCTCTTTCATGAATCATTCTGATCATATCCCACTCCTTGCTTTCCCACAGGAACTTTCTGGCAGCATATACCTATCT
>RSEF01000002.1:154995942-155018010 GCA_003993805.1 Himantopus leucocephalus | reverse complement strand
GGTAGCCAAAAGGAAATAAGGGTTTGGGGAATTAGTGAGGTGAGTGACTCATCTACAGCACCACAAATTATGCGAGTGACTCATCTACAGCACCACAAATTATGCCCCTTCTAGCATCCTGGTGCCTCTTCTTGTAATTTGACACTTCTCTCCTGCAACCTAAATCTTCTACTGAAGCTAACCTGACTCTTTCAAGAAAATTTGAAGTCTGAAAATAAGGGGGAAAAAAAAAAGTTGTCTTATTCACTGGTTGTCGGTGGAAATTCAAGATTATTCATGTTCTGAGATGCACTGAATTTGCCTTATGTCTTATGTCTTCATTTCAATAGTTAAAACAACTGCAAAACAAATACAGTCTTCACCATGAGTTCAGAGTCCTCCCTTCTTTAAAATTGCAAGAATGGTGTTTCCACAGCTCTAATATAATGCTATCTCTTAGTCCATAAACTTCCAGTATAAATCCTGTTGCAGAATTCAGATCATGGTGCTCTTTTCAGTATTAATATAATGTTAAAAAATGTCCTTATTAACTATTTAAATGTTCTTTCAGTATCATTCCTTCAGCTATTGGGAATACCTTTCATAAAAGTATAGCATAGTTAATACACCTATCAAAACAGAAACATGTTTAGCAGTAAAAATTTTTGGTCACAAATTATAAAAATGTGTGTTTCAACTTCCAATTCATTGCCAAATAATATTAAAAAAGGCAAGATGGAAAAAGGATTAGGTTTATATTCCTTTGATTATATTCTTTTTAAAGCAACTAGTTGTTTAAGGAGGAATGTTTGCAGTTTCACAAGATCCAAGGTACTGGGGAATCTTTTATAAAATAATATTTTCCTCTTTCGTTGGGGGAAAAATATAGTTGAGAATGCTCATTATACATTATTTAAACAGCAATGACAAAACTGGACTTTATAAGAGGAACACAAATGCAATTCCAAAAGACATTAAAATTATCACTTTTTAAGTGATTATAGTTTCTGCACTCTGGTTGTGCATTTCCATTGTTTGTCTTTATAGTGTCAAAATTACAAATTTTCTAATTAGACCATTATCAGTATTCTACTAAATAGAATTTTTATAGCTTTACAAAAGTAGGCATTACTTTTCAAAGTCTTAAAACTTTGTATCTGTCAGTAATGGGGAAGATCTTTAGAATTCTGGAATGTTTACATTTAAAAATCAAGGAAAAAAAAAAGACCAAAAAACCCCAGGATGAGAGGAGATAAGAATTAAGAAGGAACATATTTTCACGTTACTGCAGGATCAGGAAAACATATCTAGTTGTGATAGTTCCTCAATCATTCTTTATATGGATGTGCCCGTTGTGCAAGTGCTCTACCTGCTCTGCTACCCAGTTTTACATCATGCCATCAGTCCATACTAGAACGACTTTCTATTACTTTCCATTCTTTTTTCTAGCCCTCTTTTTTTTTTGTGTGTGTGTNGCCCTCTTTTTTGTGTGTGTGTGTGTGTCTGTGTCAGCATTTGCTAGCTAGCTAATCAGCCCGTTCTTATTGAAAAAATATGAATTCCTGAGTAAATTCTGAGAACTTCTGGTTCTCTGGCTTACAAAGGTCCTTGCACTCCTTGTGTAAAGCTGCTTACTTCATCAGATCACAATCCATTACTTTTTGTTGTATTTTGACAACTTTTACTGAGTTTTCTTTAGAGCATTTGTGATGGATGTGCTTGACCTCTTAACCAAACTAACAGTAGTTTGGTACAGGCTCCAAAGGAGGTAAAGGCCTGAGCTGTACCCAGACCAAGAACTTCTCTAGTTCAACCTGTTCTCTGAAAACCCACAAAGGACACAGTAGAAATCAATACAGATGAGTTTGGAACATCAGTCAAGAGATTTATGCATAAATAAACACAAATAACAGGTGGCTTTTCCAAAACTCATTCATCAGAAAACAAAGAAAGGTGTGGGTACAAGGTGGGTACAAGGTGCATGCCTTTTCCATCACATGTTAATTTGGCTATAAACCAACCACTTTATCCCATAAATATCACAGCCTGAGAGAGCGTTCTTTGAGCTCTTCCTGCTAGACAGCATGGCTGCATGGCGGTGATCTCCCTTTGAGCTGGGATGCCTCTCAAGGTTGCTCATCTAGGCAGAGAGGCCTTTTACCAATGACAGATTGTTGGTAAGTGACCAACATTGCACATAACCCTGTAGCAGGGTAACTTTGACACTGCCTTGGTACCATCTGATTGCATGCTGAATTGATGCTAATGACCAAATCCTGGACTGCGTCTGGATCCAGCCGCACCTTGACTCCTCTCTGAGAGGGAGTTTAGAAAGCAAGGGTGTCCATTCTGAACCTCGTGACTCAACACAAGGGCCTCCCTTGCCCTTTGTGTCCTCGGTCTCTCTATGAATCATTCTAACTCGAGTGTAATTGAATTTTCCTTTGTATGTTTCCCCATGTAATAATTAATCGAGTGAACCTTGCCATCGAACTTTAAGTCACACTTTTGCAACATCATATTAAAATCATTTTGCTAACACTTTTGACAGTGGTTCTTTAAGTGATCTAAATCACCCATTTGCGACAGCATTTTCAGGCAGTATCTGAAGTGAGGCATCTGACTGTAACCTCCTTGCATGCAGGGATGAGATGAGTGTCTACTACTCATTTGTGTGTTCTGTGGTCTTCTTTGGAAGGAAATTATGTTACAGGTAGGGAAAGAGCCACCATGAGTCCCAGATGGTTCCCTGCTGTGGGCAACAACAAGACTGAAAGGGATACCCTGGGGGGGTCACTTGCCCCATGATGTAGAACACAGCTTTCAAAGCCTATTTATTTTTTGTCCCAGGACGAAAGAATTTTCACCACAAAAGGAAAAACCTGTATGAATGTTGTTACGCGTGCATGCCAATTTATGTGCATGTGACGTTTTATATATATTTTATTCTTTGCATATTTTTAAACATCTTAGGCTCTTGTGAATTTGTTGTTGAAACACTAGGTCTAGTCAAAGAACTTCGTCATTCAGCCAGTAAATTTGTGATTTTTTTCACTTCTTGGACAATGACCTGAGAAAGACTTGTCATGCACAAAGATGAGGTTTTTCCTTACTATGCATAGTTTCATCCTGCTTGAGAAATAATTCTACTGACCATTGGTTGCACCTCAGTATTCTAGACAAACCTTTAAAAACTCTTCTGCCAGATTTTTAAATATGTTGAAATTAATAGCACTGGGCTTGAACTGATCTATGGGAAGATAATGCTGAGAATGAAGGAAAGTCAATTAACTTATGTTAGCCTGTGTTTTGAGAGAACAAGATATACATTCTGTAATAAATGTAATAAAATTTATACCTTGAAATATTTCATATTCAGAAACAAAAATATGTTCTATTGCAGAGATAAATCTGAAATAATATTTACAAGGTTTTGCCAGGAGACTATTTGGAAAGACTGAAGATCGAGCTAGGAATACACAGTTTAGATATACAGAACAGACCAAGATAGGCACTTCTTGCACAAGAAAAAGAGTTTGACTGTCAGTCTTTGCATTTCAAATTGCAGAAGACCTAGGTAAGCAGGTAAGATAGGGGTAAGCAGTCTCCACTATTTTTAGGGATCATTACTTTAGTGGAAGTCTGAAACATTAGATGAAGTTAAGTTACTTGGACAATAGAAAGCCATTACATCAACTGATTCTGTACAGGAACATTAAAACATATCACACTAATATGGTCAAACTTATACAGATTCACATTTATTCCCTAGGCCTCTTTCATCAGTAAAGCATGCTAAACAAAACAAAACAAAACAAAACAAAACAAAACAAAACAAAACCGAAAAACAAAAATATCCCAGGAAGGTCTGGATTATACTTGCATCCTNCTAATATGGTCAAACTTATACAGATTCACATTTATTGCCTAGGCCTCTTTCATCAGTAAAGCATGCTAAAGAAAACAAAACAAAACAAAACAAAACAAAACAAAACCAAACCAAAAAACAAAAATATCCCAGGAAGGTCTGGATTATACTTGCATCCTGCAGTGCAAAACTGCTTTTCCTTTTAATATTTTACATGTTCCCTTTTTAAAGAATCAGTTTGAAGAATTATAGTTATATATGTTATATATATAGTTATATAGTTACATAGTTATATATAGTTTTATATATATATGCCTCATAGTTATGTTGTGGGTTATTCTATTATCTTCAAAACTCTGTCCAANCTTTAAAGAATCAGTTTGAAGAACTATAGTTATATATGTTATATATATAGTTATATATAGTTTTATATATATATGCCTCACAGTTATGTTGTGGGTTATTCTATTATCTTCAAAACTCTGTCCAACAAGAGAGTGTCTGTGATTTGAGATTTGTTAAGTAGTTGCCTGTGGATAACCGATAGTTCCACAACATGTGAACTAGTACTGTTTCCAGGAGAGTTGAACTGTGCCTATCACACAATTTCTCTGAAATGTACTCTATTACTAGCTTCCATGCCATTAGATAGTATTTCAAATGCATTACAAAATTTTCCACTAAGTACACCAGCAATTCCAGAGGTATTCTTTCAAAATCAACAGTTATGCAAGATTTTCTGTATTTTCTGTGTGGATGAAGATGAGCTTATCAGCATCCAAGCCTTTTATCTGTCTCAACAAGGTAAGCATTGTCAAGGGACATGGAGAGTGATATGTCACTCATACATCATTGAATAACTGACAGGTGCCATTAAACTACCCTAGATGAGATCAGGCTTGCCATTCGGTATGAGCAGTAGAGGTACACCAAAACACCAACAGGCGTCCAGCTGATACCACGTTCTTTGTTGTGGGCTTATTTTCCCTAAAAGTGAAAAAGAAAACAGTGGGTATTGATTTTCAGAATTATTTTTCCTTACTTCAGTTTAGAAGGTCTGGTCCAGTCTTCTTGTATAACATACTGGCAGTCTAAGAACAAATGTATTTATTTCAATTCTGAGTTTCAAGCTATTTAATTGTGGCCAGATCCTTTTGTTGGCATATAAGAAGGGTGGAAGTACAACCTAGTCATACTTCATTTTCATTTTAGGGTATTTTAATGTGCAGTATTTGAAGCAGTGCTGGTAAACAGCATAATGCTCAAAGATCTTAGGGCAATGAAGAGAGAACATCACAAAAAGATTATGCACAGCTGCTTCAATATTGCTCCACAAAGCTCAGTAACATGTTTCACTGTGGAAAGTGGTATTAATGACACCTGATTCCACATGGATTTGCATCTTGTGTTTTGATTTCATTCTAGGAAGAAATAGCTGACACAAAAGTTTGCCATACATTGAGTGTTCTTATGTATTTATATGTATTACAAATACTTATTATATGATATATATAGATTTATACATTATGTATATTTATATTCACTTATGTGGATTCTCTGAGGTATAATAACACATTAAGTTGCATTCCCTCAAGGTGCCATTAATAAGGTGTCTGTCTTCTTGCTGGCTCCTGAAAGCTTTTGGTAGGATTTGTCACACCAGATGTAGACATCTACACCTTAAATATGTAAAATTCCTTTACAATCAGTGGACGCTTCTAGAGTGTAATTCGACATGAAGATGTCTACAAGATGTCAAAGAAACTTTTGATCATCACTTTAACTGTCAAATTTGATTGAAATTGGACAAGATGTTGAACAGTTATATGGACCTGCCATAAAGAGAGATAGAAATGCATGCATACCATCAAAGAGGGCAGCAGTTTCATCTACTTAGGAACAAGGATAAAAAATTATTTAAAAATCCTGCTCAGTGAATATTATTTTACATTTTTATGATATTCTGATATTGTATTTTATACAATTATATTCTTTGAATATCTGTGAATTCCTTTGAGAGGTTCAAAAATCTCTGGGTTTTTGTTAGATTAGAGCTATATCTTACAAAATAATCAGGCCCGCACATAAAAATTTACCCTGTAGTACACAGGATGGAAACAGTGTCTTTGGCCTAATGCAGACAAACTATGCTCAGTGAAAGAGAATTTATTCTCTTTATTTTTCTCATATCTTATTATGCATCCAGCAAAACCTTACATTATAGTGATTTCAATGCCAACTCCTCCATTTGTTTGGAGGTTCCCTAAGTGAATTCTCAAGGATTCATTGAATTGCCATTGAATATCAATTAACTAGGGAGAGGTAAAGTGTATCTACTATTTGTGTTAACATGTTATCGGTTCTGTTGTATTTTGTTCTGTTGTATCAGAGTAGATTTGTTAGTAACCTCAGGAAAACATACACAGTGTATCTTACATGCCTTGCTTAGTGCTTTAAGCCTCTTGGTTAGTGTCTCAATCTACCATTTGCCTGTCCTAAGTGTCTTCGTGTTGTTCTACCAATCCATTAAATCTTAATGCTAATTCCAAAGCTCTATCTCCCTCTCACATTAGAACTCCTTTACCTGCACAGGTGTACTGCTGGTTTTGGTAAACATTATCCTTAGATGAGTTCCTATGAGACTGATCTACAAAAAATGAAGGATTTGTCTACAGTAATATGACACGCTACTGAATTTCTCAGTGCCATGTAGTCAGTGCAGAAAAGCTAAGTAGTAACAGGGAACAATCCTGGGAAGTGTAGCTGTGTCAGTTTTGTTGCTAAATTAGTAGTGTCTGGAATGCTTTTACCTAGTGCTGGTCACTAACCCACCAATTTGTGAGTTTATCTTGGCTGTTAGCATGGCACTATTCTGAATAAGTAGTTTGGATGCATCTGTTCTGTTTTGAACAAGAACAGAGTTTAACCGCATGATTTTTGCTGTGCTGGTTGGCTTCAGCGCTGGTTAACTTCAGTGTGAGGGAACATGGCTGAGCACGTTTAATTTAGTAACAGACATACACTGTGCATCTATGCAAGGAGTGAGTCAAAGCCATCTGTTCTCCTTGACCCTTCTCCCTGAGTGCATACTACTGGATACATATTTTTCATCAACTAGTTTAGAAAGCAGCCTGAGCTCAGAGTGCTTATAAATTATGGAAAGATATGCTGTCACACCTACAAGAGACTTTTCAGAACAGGGCATTTATCTGCTTTACAATGTCAAGGCAACTGTTTTTGAACCAATATGTTGTTGAAGAAAGGTAAGTATCATAAGTGTTATTGCATTTCATTTCCATTGATGGCTAGGTAACTCAAAATTTACAGTACTAAGGTAGTCATCTAGGTCTTTCATCCAAGAGTGGAGTTCAAAATGCATTGGTGTGTGGGTAGGCTCCCCACAAAATGCTTGAAGAATGCAATCCTGTAATGACAACTCCAGAACCACTATGCTGAGGAAGAACAACTGCTCCAGCTAATCAAATAAAATATAATGAAATGAAATGTAGGTAGGTTTTAAATACCATCTCTCTGCAGGACCTTCATGCCTAACTCTAGGTTTCTTTCCTTGACTCAGATTTCAGTCCTGATCATCTGCTCTTGAGTTCTCTGGTAGTTTTTTCTTCATAATGCATGGCTGCAGAAAAGGTAGGAGAGACTGGTCCCCTTTTTCCACATGTGTTTTTATCCAGTAGATCAGTCATTTTCATACTTTCTCTGGATGTGGATGTTTTGATGTTATTTGTTTGTCATAGCACATAGTGTGCTTGAAGCAAGAGTGAATCTCCTTTTCTATGAAACCCAACTGTGCCACTATGTGCTTTCCATATTATTTATTATCCTCTTGTAGAAATACATTTCTATGGAATCAGAAAGTTTGCTCTAAAGGCCGTTTATTATATTTCCATCAGCTCTCAACTGTGCTTTCAAATTTTTACCAAATAATCTTCTATTGAACCTTCCTATTATATCATGTTTTCAGTGCTCAAAAATTACCATCTATATGCATGCTTATTTTACTCAAAGTGTAGTCTTACCTCGAAAGACCTGAAGTTTTTGATATCCCAGCCAAAGCTATGAGAATAAAACATAATGAAATCTCTCCTCATTTTTTTGTGGAAAAAATATATTTTTCCTATTAGAAATCCCTTGTTCTGGTAACATCCAAGGCTTTAATCTTCATGACAAAACTAGTGTAAATTTTTAATTTGCTAGACTGGAAGAAAAACATAAAATCTCCAAAGGCAACAGATTGGGGTTTGTTTGTTTGGTTTTTAATATACATAATATATTTTCTGAGAGTGGTTTATCTGAAGCCATGTTTAACTTCTTTTTTTTTCCTTGTAGCTTCTCATCCAAGTAAATAAACATAACAACACCAATAATGAAGCTTTCACACTATAACGGAGCATTAAAACTCCATTTAAGTCACACACAGAATTAAGGATAATAAGGTGTAATATGCATAATCCCCTATGGAAATAATTTCATAGGAGGTGACAAGAGGTGTATGAAAGTTGTTAATATTGATCTATTCTTTTCAAGTAGTTTGCTAGGAAAATATACACATTCCAACACAGATTAATTCTTTTTTGCTATTGACACAGAAGCTGAATTCACAGGCAGATTACAACAGGACAAAATGCTATGATGAATTTGTGGCCAGCAAAGGGTGAATGCAGTTAGCAGCTACTCATATCCTGAAGGTGAGATAATTGGCCCTAACTGTGCTGAATTACTGTGAATAAGCACCTGGGCAAAGCTGTTAGCTGGGTACAAAAAGCAGTCCTGTGCAAACATTTGTGTGGAAGTGAAACTTGTGTAAAGTATGTCAGGTTGGTTTTCTCTTTAAAGTGGATTGTTTAATAGAGATCAGGACATAGGAATAAATGCTGAGAATATATTGATTTTTAGTTCTAACTTTTCATGTGGTTTTGCCATAGTGAATATTCTTTATTTCCTTCCCTGCTGTTATGGAAGAATAGTCTTTCTTTTCAATATGGTACAAAATTACTTCGATGTTTTTCTTTGTGCTGTTAACTTAAAGGACCTTGTATTTCTTCATAGATCTCTGTTACCTGAATTTTGCCATCTGATGTTAAAATCCACAAGCATAGCTGGAAAAAAATGAAATACAGTTTTTGATTACTGTGGAATTTGTAGCGGTGCCTAGTAGCAAAGGAAGCTTACATCTTTTATGCATAAAAATGGTGAGAATATTAACCCATACAGTATGTAATAGTAATAGAACTCACACATTGGGATTTATTGGAACAATTTGTTAGCTATATTCCAGCAGAAACATCACTGAGGTTGGTCTGATATTCTGGCTGAGGAAAGTCAGTGACTCTCATATATATCCAAAGTACTGTGTATAACAAAGTAATCATTTTTTTTTATCAGAATGTTATGTAATTTGATATATATTTTGTCAATGAATTTGATGTTGACTGTAATGGGTTTCAATAAGAATAGAATCAGCAGCCAGTGATGAAAACCAGCAATGTATCTTAAAGAGCTTGTGGTTTCACAGTTTTGATTCAGTCATCCAGACTTATTCTCGTATGTGCTGATTTATGTCACCCACTTTCCTCTCTATTCTGGGCACTGAAAAAAAACCCCAATGGATAATGTAGAGTATACTTACAACTAAAGCACAGGTTCTGCATTTATGTAGAGATAGTACTTAAAACATTTCACAATTTCAGCCGTAATGACATGACAATTCATCATCAGCATGAAATAACAGAATTATTTGGAATGTTTTTTTGAGGCAATGCATGTAGTGAAAGTTGAAACAGCACAGTTTTTTAGTAATACACACTTTCAAACAAGCTTTCATGAATAAAAATGTGAACATGTGGATTCCCTTGGAGATACAGGAAAAGTTCCTTTTTCTGCTTCAGAAAATTAAACTTCATATTTCCCATGAGAATTTTCTAGCCAGCAAATGATACACTTGCTAGTCCTTCTTTTGAACTAGAGAAATTTAATTTGAGATTCACTGAGGAAATAGCTTTGTAGTCTCCTGGTTAAGAGAATACTCTAGTTTAAGCTCTTCACTTCACATCACTGTTCCTAGGGTTATTTTTAATTAAGAGCAAACATATATTGGATGAAATTTATTTCTGTTATTAGGTTATTGGTTAATGTAGGTGACGTTCTGTTACTTATACCTCACTACACTTTTCACGTGAGAACAATGTCAAATTAACTTGCTCTCCCTTCCACTGCACGCCAAAGAATTTATTAAGATTTGTTTTATTTGTGTTTTTCTAAACTTTAATTTTCAAAGTATACTCTAACTGATATGAAATGTAGCCTGTGCCCCTCTTCATCCACCATTCTCATCAGATAATCACCATGTATTGTGACAATTCTATAGGCATATATAAAGGACCATTATCAGAATATCTTGCCATCCTGAATTTTCACTTCAGCCTTCATGGTTAAATGAGAATAGATAATGTTTTTCACTAGGAAATCCGGGACTGGCAACAAGCTTCGTATGCATGTCTGCATCTATATAATGTTGTGCTTTATTTACCTCTACTTGCAATAGTCTTCTTTCACAGTAATTCTCAAATGAAAACATGGTATTTTTTCCTCCAGTAAATATTGCCACGCTTTCACAGGATTTGTTGTAGGAGAAAATTTCTGACATACATGTGGTACTGCATATTCTCCAGATAAGACAAAGTCAGATCCACATACTCAGATATTCAAGAATTTATATTGCAGTGCTTCCTCTTACCCCATCAAGCCAAAGAAGGAAATAAATATTTGAAAATTAGTTTATGATTATCACACAGAGGTGTGTGACTTAACCAGAACTCTTCCATTCTTATCATGTATGACTACCAATATGTGGTATTTCCTTTATGCTTGTGTGCTTGCATTTTTAAATGAATATGATTTCTAGCTTTTAACTGGGTTATTTAACTTTTTGTCACTTAGCACCATTATTTATCTTTCACCATAAAAAAAAATAGTTTGTGAATTACTTTTATTTTATTTCCATTTGGTTTTTTTCTCAGTTTTCTTGATGGCATTTTGGATGTCACAATTTTGGAATGTAAATCTAGACTTTAGAATTACATCCCGTTCTATCAACCCATTGTTCATATATCTATACCAAAGAAAAACCCAATAAAAAACTCTAGGAAAATTGCAAGATGTTAACAGATGCCAGTGGTGAAAATGAATGGAAAAGTACCTGTGTACTTGTATGTAATTGCCTGTGTCACCTCCCAATAAGATCACTATTCAGAATGCAGAACATTTTTGTTAAATAAACAACACATGTATCTCTCTTCCACTGATGTTATCCTTAACAAATAATGACAATTAAGATATCAGTTTGACATCCTTTTTAATGTGGATTGTTTCAAAATACCTATGGAACACATTAATCTTGCATTTGTCTTTAAATATTAAGAACGCAGGAATGATTGTATTAAGATTTTAGGTACCCTGCTTGATCATAAAGGGTGCTCTTAAAGACTGTGTAGGGGCTGTAACAAGGTAAGCATACACATTATTTTCCCTCTCCTCAGGCTGTTGCATGTTTCTATGCTATCCTCAAACTACTGCAGTGAATTTTTCTGAGCTACAGGTGATTTCTATCTTTTTAATAACACAAAATATATATCTTTCCAATTTTTCCCAGTCTCTCATTTAATGCTTATAAATATTTTCCATCCACCATGTCCTTCAGCAGTAAGTTTCATAGGTCTATTACCTATTGTATGAAGGAATATTTCTTTCTTTTTTTTTTTTTAACTTTTAATTATTTTTTTTTAGTTCTATTTTTTTTTTAAGCAGGAAAAGTGTTTGGGTTTTTGAACCTGCCTCTAGCTATTTCCATTTGGCATCCCCTACCTTTTATGGGAAAAAAATTAGGGAACACTGGTCCCTATTCAGTTTCTCCATGCTCCTTTTGATTTTTTATATCTCTGTCATATTTCCCCCTCAGTAGTCGCCTTGCTGAAGACACTTAGGCTATTCATCTGTTCGCTGTACAAAAGCTATTCCATAGTTTTGAACACTGTTATTGAGACTCTTCCTTTTCTACTCTGTCTTTTTTGAGATGAGGGGAACAGGATTTCCAACTGTATTCGAGGCAAATTAAGAATTTCTGCACTGAATTAATGATGATTCCTGTTTTGTTCTCTGTTTCTTTCTCATAATTCCCAATATTTGATTGGATTTTTCACTGTTATTGAGCACTGAGGTGACCTGTCTAATCTTTCCTCTAAGATTTTGTTCCTGACCAGTAAATTAGCTCTGACGCCATAATTTTATATGTGAAATTAAGATTATTCTTCCTTGTGTGCAGTATTTTCTTTATCTTTATTGAACTTCACCTACACTTTGATTCCCCAGTCCCTCAAATTTACATAGTATTTCTGCACTTCTTCACAATCTGTCCTTACTCTTACCATTATTGATAATTTTAGATCATCAGTCAAGTTTCTACTTACTTCCCTTTCCAGGTCATTTGTGAATAAATTAAACAATACAGATCCCACCACAAATCTCCAATGTATTCCTCTGGTGATCTTCCTTTAGCAGAAGACATGACCATTTACTCCTACTTTTGACATCCCAAGTTTTCATCATTCCTCCATATATAATTTTACTTTTCTATGATATGTTTAAGTTGAACTGAGAAAAGGTAGAGAACAAAAAAGTACATCCATATGGTACATATCTAGAAAAAAATCCCTAACACCCTCCCTTCCCCAAGAATAAAACAAACTTAAATGTTAAGAGCAACCCAAAACTCTTAATATGTGTGGGGATACATAACTCACATAAAGACCATGGAGGTCCATGCACAAAAGGCAGAACATATGACCAATTGGTATGAAAAAGATTGTGGAAGACAGTAATATCCTTTTCTCTTTTTTTTTTTTTTTTTTTTTTTTTTTTTTTTTTTTTTTTTNGTTTTCAAGCATGGAGATCTTCAGATCAATTTTAGGACAACAGTTAAAGAAATTCTTCCTCTCAGAGTACACTGTGGAGAAATAGAAGATAAAACATTGAGACAAATAAGCAGGTAGAAATATTTGTATATACAATATTTAGCTAAAGCAAATGCAGTGAAAAATCCTCATTGTGGTCTTTTGAAAAGAATAAATTCTTTCTTGGTGATTAAGAGTAACTTCTAAGTGAGAAGGTATTAACTTACCAGGACAAAACTGCAGAACTCAAACATCAAAGCTTAAAATTGTCCCTCTAGTGGAAATCACACAGATGTTCCTATTAAATAAATAAGACTTCTTTTTTTTTCATCTGTAGCAGCTATATTTACAAGACCATTTTTTCTGTAATTTTAGAATAAAATATTTAGAACCCTTCTAAATTCCAGGGTATTTTTAATTTGTTTGGAACTTCAAAAATACCTAATCAAATTGGTTGCAATAAGAACTTTTCTACCTGATTATTCCTTACTGTTATTTCAGCCCTTATATATTTTAACTCATAAGACGTTTGTATTCATACTTCTTCTGGTACCTAGGGCACGCAGGTACATCTAAACACACTCTGCTACTGATGAGTTTAGATCCTAACTGCTGTAAGTGGTTTTAGCAGCTGTCAGTGATATCATACAAAATGTCAAAGACTTGGAGAATGACAGACATGAGGTTCTTCATAAAATCATCCCCAAATGAATATCTAAATCCTTATATTTCGCTCTTTTCCCAATGCACATACAGTTTTCTGATGCTGGCAAGCTCATATATATGACCTGTGCATTTTTTGCTTTGTCCACAAACAGGTCAAGCTGGAGACTGGTAAGTTACCATGAAGGGAACTGGTGTTGTTCCACATAAGTGTTTTAAATGCTCTTTTTTATGCAGATTCCAGAAGAGCTAGTTAGGGATGTCAAACAGAGATTTTGCGTCTTGTGGCCTGACTAATAAGTGAGAAAAAAAGGAACCTTGTTTTCAAAGCTGATGTTCCACATGTTTCCATGGTAACTAGAGCATTCTCTTACATCAAGGTTTCTATTTTGTTATCTTTTAAAATTCATTTTTATTGTTAGTATTTTTTTTCCATGTTTTGACTTAAAAGTGATAAGTTGTAACATTTACTAAATTATATGTTTGGTGTCTTAAGGAACCACCTTGTAAAGAACATTTATTTAATTTCATGGGAGTTATTTAGACACATAACAAGGGGGCAGGGGGAAAGAAAAGAAGGTTTGATTTCCTAAAAAAAACCCCAGTTCTACAATAATTGCAATCTAGTTAAACCATTCATACTGGTAGTCCTATGCCTGCAGTGTCTCAGGGTTAAAACACTTGATCAAAAGGTCAAACATATTATCATGCTATTATTGGCAACTGGGGAAAAATATGGCTTCCAGATTTCATATGTGCAAAGAATCTGCCATAGTTACATTATGCTGTTAGTAGGAACACAAAATTGTCATCACCTTTGAATATAGTGCACTTTTTCTTCTTCTATCTGTTTCTTTGTTCCTTAGTATATTTTGAGATGTCTAATATTTAATTTTGAAAGTTTGGTTTACTAAAGAAATGCCTTTTTTATCCTCATCTTTACCAACTGCTGGAGTTTGAGACTAATGCTGATGACATTTTTTTTTAATATCATCCCAGATTTTTTAGAACATACATTGACATCTATCACATAAGGAGGAATAGGAAGACTGCAAAGGATGCTATCTTCTTTGTGTGAGAGAATAATGATGTGAATTTCAGGACTAATTCAGAGACAATGGCAGTATATCCCAGCAGAGACAGAGGCTTCCTTTGTTCCAGATTTACTTCACCAGTTGCTGTAAAGCATAACTCCTGTCTTTGATATTTTCTGGTGATACTAGGTCTTCCTCTATCTACATGACACCTTTTATAAGTACTTTAGTCAGGTGTGTTCCCTCTCATTCTCCAGGGAGCCAAGATGTTAAAAGGCATTTTAATATCCTATGACATATTGGGCATTCAAGTTAGATATCGCAATGCTAAATTTTAATTAATTTCTGAGTCTAGCTTAGAGTTTCTTCATACAATCACTACTGTTTTACTCAGTGATAAACACCAGGAACATGCAGAAACTATTTATTAGAAAAGTATAAATCCCCTTGATATCCAGTAGATCCAGTGATATCCAAAATTAAGCATCCATTGTATTTTTTCTTCATATTAGGTTGTTCCTACATCAGTCAAAAAACACTTTGTTCCTCTTCCACGATGTCTTCAAATATAACTGAATATAGGTTTCATATCTCCTTTCCATGGAGGCCAGATATGGGTGGCTCCTACATGCGAGCTGTGCAGGCAGTCAAGTCAGTCACTATCCTCTTCTTCACAGAATATATGCTATGATAGCTGCTTTTCTTATTTATGCTTAATGAGCCAGCATTCATCTGTTTTCATTCATGCTTCCTATTATAAGAAACAGTATTTTTAAAATGGCTATGTCAGTGTTTGCACTAAAAAACTGAAACTAATATACATGAACTCACAATTACAGTGTCGGAGTACAAAGGTTTGTTATTGTTATAATTTTCAGTTCAGGCCAGACGTTACTTTCAGATCATGTTGTGTGATGATATCGTGATTGCTGAGGAGACCTTCAATTTAGAAACATGCACCTTGCTTGAAAGTTGGGCTGTCAGGTTTTTATATTTGGCTCATCAGCTCCTAGTCCAGGAAACTTGCTGGGGTCACAGAATCCTCTCTCTCTCTCTGTATGCGTATATACTCAGTGGTGTATATAATAACATACGTATGGATATATTTACACACTAGATGTAAAGGTTTTTGCTGTTGAATAATCAAAACCAATCTTGCTTCTAAAGTTCAGACGTGAAACCCATCTGACAGTCAATGAGAAAGGCAAATTGTTAAAATAGTGGCTGAGAATAAGGAAATTTAAAATAGCTACAAATGTGATATTGTGTAGAAACAGGGACTTGGCAGTTCTATTTGGGTTTATTTATCAGTTTCTCTGTTCAAATTCCTTCACCTTGATTCATTAAATTGGTTGTTTTCCTAAGCAATAAATAAATAAATAAATAAAATAAATAAATAAATGGTCACGTGGAAAATTTATCATTAAAATAACAGAAAGCCAAACATATTAGCATCGTTTTCTGTATGAGTTGCTGGCTTCTTTTTGAACTAATCATTAGTTCCACTCTTCCTGTAGCAGGCTATGCAGTTTTTCATAGCCTGAGAGTCATACAGTCATCATCAATTTTAACAAGTACACAGCTTCAAACCTTTCCTATGAGGCAAATTGATGACATTATTTTAATTGAGTGACTTTCTTGATAGTTTAATCATTCGTTACCTGCTAACTTCTGAAGTTTAAATGAATGAATCACGGTTAAGCATTTTTACTGGCTTTGCTCCTTCAACATCAGGTGTTTCCATAAATATATACTCTTATTTTGGTATTCAAGACTTCTAAAATCTGTCTGTAACTTCTAACATTAACTCTGCAGAGTGAAGAGGATTGCTAATGTTCCAATAACAATATAAGTCACAGAAGGGAGCTCTTTCTGAGTGCTAATTATCGCCTCTTAAATATATTGCTTAATGAAAAAAACAAATTTATGACTGCAAGGAAAGAGGAGAAAGAGTAGAATAAGAGGAAATATAGGAGATGAACAGCATAATGACATGGCAAATGACAAAAACAGAAAAGAACAGTCACACTGAACACATGAATAAATATGAACCCTGGGATAAGATCAGAAATAAAAAAACAAAACGAACAAAATTCTCTAAGCAACACCTTGAAGTGTTGTTCATATTTTTTCATTTCAAAGTTTGCCTTCCATTGGTAGGCATGTTTTGAAAGCTTTATTACAGTGTATATGATATACCATCAGATGAAAGTCTAAGAGATTTTCATTGTAGGCAGCGTTCTCTATTGGATGGGAATGATGATTAATCAACCTTGTAGAAGTTAGTACATTAAGGGCCAATGAATTGGTTAAACAAATGGTGAAATGCCTTTTAATGGCTTTAAGTATCTTAAATGAAAAATCAGGTAATTAAGAAAGGCTCCACTCTTCATAAACTTTCATTAAAAACTAGTGACCTTAATGGTTATTGCATTGAAATGTAAAGAAATCATAGTAATCCCTGCTGACTATGGTAAGGAATGTTAGAATGTGCTAAATGTTGCTTTCCTAAAAAATGAGTAATGTAACGTAGGAGAATTGAAGGAGGAATTATGTTTCAAGGTCCTTTCTAAAGGCATAGAGGACAGTTCTGTATTCACAAACCACCAAATTAAATAGGTCATAAACAAGTCTCGGAATGTTAGGTTCAAGTGATACTCAGCTTCAGGAGGGTGAAGACAAAGAGTTCATTTAATTTCAGCCAGAAACACAACTGTTAAATTTATATTAAAAAACCCCAAACAAAGCAACAGAAAATTGAATGGGTCTGAAACAGATAAAGATGAATGAAAAACCCAATGCAAAAAACAAATCTAAAACTCCAACCCCAAACCCAAACCTAAGCTATTCCCTGTTTAGATGTGGTAGAATTTTAGAAAAATGTGAAATGTTGTACATGACAAAGTAGACATCTTTACAGAATGCTTGTTCAGTCAAACTCTACATAGGATATGTAGAAAGAAATATTGAGAGCTAACAAAAGAATTATACATCCCAACTGAATATTCTGGCGTTTTGTTTTAATTAACTGTCGTGGTTTAGCCTCAGCCGGCAATAAAGAACCACACGGCCGTTTGCTCAACCCCCTCACACCAGTGGGGGAGGATCGGAAGAAAAAGGCAAAACCCACTCATGTAGTTGAGATAAAGGCAGTTTAACAGAACAGCAAAGGAAAGAGGAAAACAACAACAATAACACCAATAGAGGAATGTACAAATGCGATTACGGTACCACGCTCACTGACTGGACCTGAGAAGCCCCAGCCCGCTCTGAGAAGCGACTTCCTGCCCTCTCTCCCAGCCAGCTTCCCACTATAGAGTGTGCATGGCGTCATATGGTATGGAATACCTGTGTCCCAGGCAAGATCCTTGGGAAATATAACCCTATCCCCACCAGGACCAGGACATTAACCTAACAAATGTGAATAATAAATTCACACATTAGGCAACTTTCTTGGGTTTTTTTTTTTTTTAATTATGAAGAATAAAAAATTATGATACAAAACCAAAGTGACTTCAGTCAGAAAAGATGTGAAGATGGATTTACTTATTGTTGCAGAAAATGCTGTTCCCCACCATGAAACAGTGGGTCAGCTCACAAGAGAATGGGTTAAGATACATTGCGTGAAGGCTGCTTTTGTGACTTCACTCCAAGAGATCATACATAATCAATTAAGTTTTTTGTAGGAATTATTGATCAACTGGATATTGTCGTTGTACAGGACAGATGGGGGGAGTAAAAGTTCAATTGCTTTTATAGTCTATGGAGAAATCTTTCCTTCATCTAATGTTTTCTCTGGACTGGCTATTAAAATGTGGAATAAAAAGAACTCAGAAATTTTTCATGTAGAGAAGTTATTTTCTCGTGTGCCTTTTTCTGATTAAAGCATCGGTGACCTCGTTCGTTATTTTCTTTCTTTATCTGTCTCTTTCATTCTTTTTCTTTCTTTCTTTCTTTGAGAATTCTAACTACTGTCCAGTTTGTAAAGCCTGTTTCTCGTTAGAAATCTTCAGTGGGTAGCACCTAAGTGTTTAGCAGTGAAATGGCTCTAAATAGGTCTTTGTTCTAGTTAGATTGTGATTTTTAACATAGAAAAGGAAGAATTTTGTCTTACCTTCATTATTTTTTCCTCTTTTTCTTAACTTCCAGGAAGCCAAAATATTGCACCAGCAAATCTGCCAAGTTGTTTAAGAGAAGGGGTTCCTTTGACTGCTTGTCATGTACAGTGTTGTACAGTGTTGACATCGATCGATGTTTATGGCAGGTTGTGATTTTTGCTGACTTATGTTTTGTTGCAAAGCTGAAGTGAACTGTATTTTATTGCACACATACAATACATCAGCTTTCATCATTTACTTGACTCTTTTCTGTTTGGTTAAATGCAAGTAGATACATAGAAACAGAACTCAACAGTTGGGTTTTTTTATTTCCTTTGATAAGACTATCTTAACACATAATATGTAGCTGTGCCTGTGTTTTCCTAATTCAGGCATGACTTCAGCACAAAATATTTTGGAACTCGGTAAATGTGTATATTCACATATAATTATTACATAAAATAATTATTATGCATACTATATATTTGTTTAATCTGGTCAAAATGATCTCTAATGTAGTTAGTAAAATAAAGTGATAGCTGAAGACAAAGGAATCCATATTAAAAAAATTGGGTTTAATTTTTCTAAGTATCAGGCAGCAGGTTAATGTACTATTTTTGAAAGTTCTCTGGAAATATCCATTAATTTTTGCTACAATGTTCTGAATACTTTATCTACTAATCTAGAAGTACAATCCGAACAACTTGTACTGATTGCATGGCATCTTGTTACATTCAATGAATTAAATAGAGTTAACATTATAGATTCCTGCTCTATTTAATTATTCACTTAAATTTCAAATTTTCCAAGGGGGATCTTACAGTAGACATCTGCTACTGACCTCCAAACCAAGACAATAAGGCGAATGAAGCAATAGTTGGGTCACTTACGCAAGCTTTGGGTCAGCAGAACCTGGTTCTTATGGGTGACTGCAACTACCCAGACACTTGCTGGAGAACAACACAGCAACTCACATGTCATCCATCAAGTTCCTGGAATGTGTAGAGAACTGCTTCCTCATAGAAATGTTAGATGTGCCAACCAGGAATGAGGCACTGCTGGACTTGTGACTCCCAGACCAAGAAAACCTGCTTTGTAATATCTCAGTTATTGTTATCCTTGACTGAAATGAGCACAATATTGTGGAGTTTGGGATTCTGATGAGCATGCTGAAGGTTAGTACTAAGACAAAGGGTTTAGATTTTAGAAGAACACGCTTCAGCTCGCTCAGAGCTCAGTTGGGAGGGATGCTGTAGGAAACTTCCCTGGAGGATAATGGAGCTAGCGAGTGCTGGGCATTTTTCAGGAATGCTCTCCTGGAAGCACAAAAACAGTTCATCCCCACTAAAGGGAAGGGAAGTAGGCCAAGCAAGAGACCTCCTTGGCTTAACTGCAAGCTTATGAGTCTGCTCAAAACAAAAAGAGAAATGTATCAGAGATGAAAAAGCGGACAAATACCCATTGAGAACTACAAGGGCATTGCCAGGACATTCAGAGATACAGTTAGAAAAGCAAAAGCTCAGCTCAAATCGAAATTGGCCAGAGGTGTCAAAAACTGCAATAAAGGGTTCTTCAGGTATGTAAGCAAGCAGAAACAGAAGGAAAATATTGGCCCGCTGGTGAATTAGTCACCAACAATGCTGAAAAGGAAGAGGTTCCCAACAGTTCCTTCACCTCTATCTTTACCAGCACTTTTGGGCCCCAGGTCTTGGGAACAATCCACGTTTATGCAAACACAGACCCACCATCAGTGAAGGATTGGTATGTGAACTATTACAAGAGCTTGACCCCTACAAATCAATGGGCCCTTACGTTATCCACCCAAGGCTGTTAAGAGAGCTGGCTGACATCATTGCAAAGCCATTTTCCATAATCTTTGAGAAGTCGTGGACATCAGGGAATGTCCCAGAAGACTGGAAGAAGGCTAACTTCACCCCAATCTACAAGAAGGGCTTAGAGGAGGATCCAGGAAACTATAGGCCCATCAGTCTTACTTCAGTCCATGGGAAAGTTATGGAATAAATCCTCCTGGGGTTATCACCAGTCAAATGAAGGACATGACTGGGAAAAGCCAGCATGGATTCACCAAGGGCAAATCATGCTTGACAAACCTGATCACTTTTTACAACAAAGTAACCTGCTCGGTTGATGAGGGGCAAGAGGTGGACACTGTCTACTTGGATTTCTCCAAGGCTTCCACATGGTTCCCCAAAAGTTCTTCCTAGAGAAACTGGTGCACTACAGTCTAGACAAGTGGTCTGTGTGGTGGGTGGTGAACTGGCTGACAGGCCACACCCAGAGGGTGGTGGTATATAGCTCCTTTTCAAAGTGGCAACTTGTCACAAATGGGGTCCCCCAGGGACTGATATTAGGCCCAATGCTGTTTAGTATCTTTGGATGATGGGATCAAGTGTATCCCACTGGGGATGAGATGAAGTTTGCTGATGATACCAAACTGAGTGGGGAAGTGGACACCTCGGAAGTGAAAACCACCCTGCAGGAAGACCTGGATAGGCTGAGAGAGTGGTATCCTGGTTTGAGGTAAAACAGAAACGATTTTCTGTTCAGTAATTTTACTTTGCAACTAAGCCTCATCTAAATAACTGAACTCTCTGAAACTCTGAAAACAAAGCATATTGTTGAGACACTGTTCGCTCTCAGAGTGATAAGATCTATGTTTATAGTTGATGCCATGAATGGTATGCATATAAGCTCTTGCTCATACTTACCACTATAATAACCAAAGTCAGCTAGCCTTGTTATTTGCCCCGTTGGAGGTCAGAAGTGGAAAAGTGTAGAAGGGTCCCGCCTGTCAAGAGGAGCAGACAGGACAGGTGAGCCAAAACTGACTAACATGGTATTCCATTGCATCTACCTCATGTTCAGTATAAAAGCTGAGGGATCAAAGGGGTCAGTCTTTTTCTTCAATGGCTGGTGTCTGAGAAGGACTTTGTTCGTCTACCTTTGATCCCGATCCTTGTGTTCTTGAATTCAGATCTGGAATCCAGTTCCCATCCATCACTGGTCCAGTCTGGGACTTTCCCAGTGCCTGTTGGTAACATGATTGTCATCCTGGAAGCTTGATACAGTTTTGCATATATTGCATATATTTTATTATTTTTTTTATTATTTTATTATTATTATTTCATTAGAGTAGTTAAGCGTTTTTTTAAATTTATAAGTCTCTTTCTCTCTTTCCCTCCTCTCCTTGTATAGAGAGGTGGGGGAGAGCACCTGTCATTTGTTGCAGTGGCCAGTCCAGCCCAAACTATGACAAGTGGGCTAACAAGAACTTTATGAAGTTCAACAAGGACAAGTGTAAGATCTTGCACCTAGGAGAACATAATCCAGGAGTGCAGCACAGGCTGGGATCTACCTGGGTGGGCAACAACTCTGTGGAAAAGGGAGAAATGGGATGGCTTGGAGAAATCCCATGGGAGAGGGCTCTAGAGGGTAGGGGG
>RSEF01000002.1:154980841-154994942 GCA_003993805.1 Himantopus leucocephalus | reverse complement strand
CCTCAAGCAGATCAACACGCCCACCTATCTTAGTGTCATCTGCGATCTTACTATGATTCTATGATTCTAATGCTTTTTCTTATTTAAAGGAGAACAGCATAGATGGATGTAAACTGTACACACTACCTTCTGACAGAACCAGCCAAATATTAAGGCCTCTACGTAATGCAGGACTAAAACCAATAAGTACCTGGCCTCTAATACTGAACTCATATAGCAAGTTAGCTTCTGGGGACTTTAATGACAAATCCAAATGTGTTAAAGATGACAAAGTATATCCAAACTTCATGCGAGATTGAAGCTGAAGATTGCTAGATCCAGAAAAAGCAATGCAATTACAGACTTTTAAAGCAAAGAATGCTATAGATTCACATCACTGAACACTCCACATCACTCCACACTACAAACATTAAGTATAGTCTACAGCACATATTAGCTTTCAACAAAAATCCTCTCTTTTGATTGAATATTTAGTATGTAGAAAAACATGGCCAAGAAATTGGGCTATTAATAGGTTTTCTGCTTCTTTGGATCTCCTAAATCCTAATTGCCAATGTTTTGTCAACAATACTTTCACCTCTCAATCTGTCTCTAAGGTGCTATTAAAATCGGTAATAGAAGGTTTGTAAAATGAAAAAATTATCATGCCAAAAAAAAAGGAAAAAGAACCAACTGTTTTCTTGTGAAAGCATGTTTCCCCCAGTTATATAGAATACTTGGCAGATGGCGGCACAAGTTTTGTAGTTCAAATATCAAGCAAAAAACCTCCCCAGACAGCCCAACAAATGCTTCCACAAGGAAATCTAAAGTACGCAACTTTACATTGTTCCAATCGTTGTTCTAACTCACCAAACTAAATAAACATTTTAGAAATATGCAAGCATATGAGTGAGGAATACCCCAGGATTGTCATTTTTCTGGGATTTGGGGAGGGGAGTCATGTCTGGCGGGTTTCAGTATGAAATCCTCCAGCATTTCCACCCTTCCTGCTCCTCTATTCTAGCTGAGTATCACTGTCTAGGCTACCTCTTATTTGGGATACTGAATTTGCATATTTGAAGGCAATTTTGACTGTATTAACATTTTTTACTGTATCAGTGGCACTTTTCTTTCTAGGCTTTCTGCAGTTTCATTTGGCAAGATCTCCCTGTTTAGTGCTCTCTGAAAAACAGTTGTCAGTTTGTTAATCTGTCCTGTATATATTAACAAAGGGTTGCAGTCAGAAACAAACCCTGTAGCACTCTGAGTGTCTGTCTGCAACATCTTAGAGTCTGTAAGAAATTCTGCTGATCTAAGCAAGTATCAATTAGTTTAGCAGCAAGAATAAATTTGCTACTTCTCTCCCACATGCCCTACTCTCACCTAGTATAATTCTTGCAGTGGTATTTTAGATTATAGCACACAATCCTGCATTGTCATGGAAAAACACTTTATGTTTTTAGCAGATTCAAGGGAACCAAAAGCCCTTTGGAAATTTGCTCTGGTAAATTTAACTCTGGTATAGACTATCAATCAGAACAACATTAATTCTACAGAGTCATAATGTTTGACACCAAACCCTTTTAACGGACAGATTTCAACAAGGGCAGTTCCCAGCAAGCAAGAGGTTGTCAAGTATATTCTACAGCCACAGAAATTAAGGAGCTTGGGGATGACCATTGATTTTCCTGTGCATCCTCTTTCCCAGTAAAAAAGGCAGAGAAGCTACAACTACCTGAGCAAGGTCAAGTGTCCGTGGCAGTAAGTTACAGTGGACTGTAGTATAGGGTTCAGCAGGTTCTCTTAAAGACGTAGCTATAAAAAGCCATTACAACATGAAACTTCAATTCTCTTCATTTCAGTATCAAGAGCAGGAAAATTAGGATCATATCAATGTTTTTTTGCCTGTTTTCACTGCTGGCATAATCAGTTCTGCTCGCAGCTTCCTGTCAGAAAGTGAAGTAGTCTCAGTCACCCAGCAGAAGTAACTCTTCTCATTGGCATCCACTACGAGCTAACCTGCTTAGAACAGACCTCTATCTAAAACACTGGGCATATATCGATTAAGTTTCAGATTCCTTTTCTTCAGTCAGGTTTGTCCTCTGAAAATAGCTCCAGAGGAACCGCCTAAATTGGATACCTAACAAAGATTTATATTAGATTGCAAATAGGAATCCAATTATGCTGGCATTGAGCCAGAAAGTCTAAACAGCCACTCATCATTTAACGGCTAGGGCAAGAAATCAACTGTACCTTTTGTAAAGGCTTCTAAAAATCTTGGCAACCTAACTGCAAAGATGCCCACTAGATCCAATTCATCCCTTACATGTGCTCATTTCCCCAGATACTGATCCTGTGGCAATCAACTTACAAAGGACTGTAAACTCTCTGCTTTTTAGTGTCACTTCATCGGTCCTCACCTTGCCCTACAGAAAAGGGCTTCACACTTCACAAGCTCAAATATCTGTGTCTATTTCAGGATTGCAGGCAAAGAAATAGCTAAACTGCACTCTAGGCAACATGGCCATGTAATCTCCAGCTTCCTTCACCACAAAGAAGCTACCCCTTTTCAGTAGGTACCTTTGACTTAAGAAAGCAGCTTTCTCGATGTAAGCTATGATGGCTATTGATGAGTTCCAGCCATTCCTCAAAGACAGGATTTGCATGAAATCCTGGGTGGTCTGCTCAATATGTTTTTCCTCACTACTTCTGTGGCAGGCCATACTGGTATATACACAATGACTGTTCCTGCCTGTTATCACTGCCTCAAGCTTTCCCATAAGGCTCTGTTCAGGTTAATCCTTAGCACATGTTACTCTGTTGAGCTCCAGGAAAACAAAAAAAGCTAAATCAGTCTATTGCTGTTTACACTAGCACAGACTTTAAAGCAACAAGATATAACCAAATCATTAAAATTCCTAACAAGCAAAACACAAATCATAATTATTTCAAGGCCCAGTATCAGTCAATTTTCTGCAGGTATTCTTCCAAAATCCACTTAGCACTTCTGATGACTTCCAGTAGACATTTTACATCAGTATCATACATGCAGGGAATAACAAGGAAATTTATAGCTTGATTTTCTGTTAAAGTGCATCTACAGGCTTTCCTGCCCACCTTCGTAAACAAACAGCTCTTCTTCATCATCTTAGCTAAAGGTGTAAAGAAAAATTGCTTCCAACGATTGTTCTGGACAGGTAGGCCATGAAGAGACTTAAAATAGACTGTTACCATGTTATTTAATTAAATTCAAACTTACCAATTTAGAATATACCAGTCTAACAGAACACATGAACAGTGTCACAAGGTATTTCCAGAGAGGTGAGGCACAAATTATTTAAGTAAGGGGTAGGAAATTATTTAAGTATGGGTGGGAAACTGGCCAACAAGGCCACACTCAGAGGGTAGTGGTCAAGGCTTTTACCCAGGCTGGCAGCCTGTCATGAGGGCCCCAGGCTGTTCAACATCTTCATAAATGATCTGGATGATTGGATTGAAAGTGCCCTCACCAAGTTTGCTGATGACACGAAACTGGGTGGTGAGGTGGACATGTCAGAAAGGAAAGCCATCTTACAGAGAGACCTGGACAGGCTGGAAAAGTGGGCTAGCAAGAACTGTAGAAAGTTTAACAAAGACAAGTGCAAAGTCCTGTACATCGGATGGAATAACCAAAGGGCCCAGTACAGGCTAGGATCTGTGTGGCTGGGGAACAGTCTTGCTGAAAGGGACCTGGGGATGTTGGTGGACAATAAGCTGAACATGAGTCAGCAGAGCGCTGCTGCAGCAGCAAAGGTAAATCAGGTCCCGGGCTGCATCCACAGGGGCATGACTAGCAAAGATAGAGATGTGACTATCCCACTCTACTTGGCGCTTGTCAGGCCACACCTGGAGTACTGTGTTCAGTTCTGGTCCCCACAATTCAAGAAAGACGTGGGCAGACTGGAAAGGGTCCAAAGGAGGGCTGGAGATGATCAAAGCACTGGAGAGCCCGCCCTACAACGTACGACTGTAGGAGTTAGGTCTCTTCTCCCTGGAAAAGAGAAGGCTCAGAGAGACCTCATCACAGTATTCCAGTACTTAAAGGGTGGCTACAGAGAGAACAGAGATGCTCTCTTCACCAGGTACCACATGAAGAAGACAAGACGCAATGGGTACAAGTTGCACCAGGAAAGGTGTCATCTCAGTATAAGAAAGACTTTTTTTACAGTGAGAACAATCAATCACTGGAACAATCTCCCCATCACTGGAGTTTTTCAAGATGCAACTGGACAGGATGCTAGATGATATCATCAAGGATCCCTTTCCCATGAAAGGTTGGACCAGATAATCTTTTGAGGTCCCTTCCAACCTGAGCTGTTCTATGGCTCTGTGAAGCAATACTTGCTCTTCTGCACTGAGGCCAGAGGCAGTTCTTTCTTGTATTTTTCCATTACAGGAACTATTTTTAAACTTGCAACTTAACAGCTCTCTCCTCAAATTACTCCTGACACCCCAATAACAAACACACATTTGAGAAGAACTTGTGCACTTCAAGAAAATGTGTGAGAAAAAAAGATAGAAAAATCCTGGATAAAGGACAGTATTCCACGTACAGTCCTATCCACAGCTACCAGAACCAAGAAGTCAATTATGTTGGCTACAGAACAGAGAATGCCAGAAAACTATTGGTGAAAAAGAAAAAAACCTTCAAGTAACAACAGTAAAACAAGGCCATTAACAGAAAAAAGTACAGGTTACATCTAGAATCATTTCTACAATAAAGAACTATGAAAGCAAAAGTCCACAAATATGATCCTCTCTTTCCAGAAGCGCCCCTCTGAATGGCTCCGCTCCTGCCTGAGCAGAGAACGCATCATCATGATGCAGCCTTACTAACCAGAGAGAAGAAATACAGTTGGTACTATGCTTCAATCTGAAGATTTCTGTTTCAGAATTAGGAGCAAAGAATTTCCAAAGTACTGAAGAGAAAGGGGAGAGAATTCCTTCAGTGCGCTGTGTATACTTCATGCAGTGTATCAGAATATTTCCCCTAACTTTCTTCACAGCTTTTTCTGGTGTAATGTGCAACAGATTAATCTTCAGAGACTCATTATTCCTTGTGGTGCAATGAGATGACTTCTGGGATTATGCAAGGATACTCTTACTGAGCCCAAGTATCATACATACTTTTTACTTTCCCAACTTTATAGGAGTGTTTGACTTACAAATAATTTACATGAAGTTGAATAATTAAAACCAACAATGGTCAACATTAGCATAAAGATTCCAGAGCCCCTCACGCTTTCTCTTTCAAGCAAAATGGATAACAGCAGGATCTGTAAACCCGTATCCTAGGATCTCTGCAAAGGATGAGACAATGCTAATACCACGAAGCACAAACAGAACAGTAAACAAAAATGGTTTCACCCTGGCAAGAAATTAAGTGCAAGACCAATCTGATTTTTAAGGAAGATATCCTGCTATCTTCAGAACCTCTTCCTTACCGGACTCTAGTTGAGGAGAATGCAGAAAAATCAGCATAGAATTCTTCATGCCACAGGTTTGGTCATACTGTAACGCTAATCTTAGCTATGACACAGAAAATGTAATTAAACAGACAGGACACAACTTTCAGAACATTGCAGATGTTACTTTGCAGTTTGAGTATGTTCAGTGGCCAAGGAACCTAAAAAGATAGCTCTGAGGAAAATGTGTACATCACCTGCTGTACAGAGAGAGGGAAGGAGAGAAAAGGACACAGAAAGAATGAGGGTGATAGCAAGAAGAGAGAGAGATTGAGAGCAGAAATGGGAGAGAGAGAAGAACAGAGCCAGCTGAGAGTGCAGGAGGGGGAGGGCAAGGCAGAGAGGAAGAAGGAGAAATGAGAGGGAGAAAATAAGCAAAAGTAAGAAAAAGGGAGTGTGAGTGAGGAAGCAGGGTGTGAGATACAGGGAACAAGCAGGATGAAAGAGGTGGAGAGTGAGAGGGGCAGAAACAGGAAGACAGGGAACGCAGGAGAAAGAGGGAGAGATTGAGTGAGACGAAGACACAGAAAGAAACAGAGAGTGCATGGGGAGAGGAAAATAGAGAAAGGGAGAGCGAGAAAGGGAGACACAAAAGGAAAGAAACAGAGAGCAAGAGAGCAAGGGGTGGGAGGTTAAGAGTAAAAAAGGGAGAGACACGGAGAGACAGGAAGGAAGTCTAAAGAGAGACGTACAGGTAGGGACGGACACACACAAAGGGAGGAAGACAGAGGAAAGGCAGGAAAGAGACAAAAGGCAGGGGCTTTATAGAGAAAAAGAGTGTGAAAGTGAAGGAGAGAAAAGAGGAGAGAGATAAGGGTGTGGAGTGAAAAACAGAGAAGGGGGGCGAGAGAGCGACAGGGACAGGAGGGGAAGGAGGGGGGAGAGCAACAGGGAGAGAAACTCAAAGAAACCGAGACATTGAGAGAGATAAAGCAACATTGACAAAAAAGGTGAGGTAAAGGGAAAAAGAGAAAGAGAAGGATGAGAAAGAGAGAAAAGGAGAAAGCAGGGGAGAGAAAGGGGGAAGACAGAAAAGGAGGCCAAAGACAATGGTATGCAAAGAGAGCATGATAAAGGGAAAGAGATCAAGAAAGGGCGGTGGAGTAGAGAAAGACAAAGACGGCAGAGAAAGAGGGACACAGAAGGGGAGAGAAAATTGACAGAGAAAGGCAGAAGAGGGGGGAAGTGAGGGAGAGGGAGAGAGGGAAAGCAACAGAATGTGAGAATGACAGGGAAGGAGACAGAAAGAGGGCTAGTAATAGAGAAAGACGAATGCAAAGAGAGGGAATGGGGACAGGGTGAGAGAGACAAGGGGAGTTAGAAAGAAAAACAGACAAGGGAAGAGAGAGAAAAACAGGAGGAAAAAGAGTGGGAAAGAGGAAAAGACAAAGGTGGAAAGTACATGCATGATGGAAACTACATGTGCAAGGGAAATAGAAGGAAAGGGGAGAAGCTGAGCAAGTGAGGGAGTGAGGGCGAAGAGGGCTGGAGAGAGAAAGAGGGAAAGACAGTAAAAGGGCACATGTTGGCATGAGAGGAAAATGAGGTGGAGACAGAGACCAAACGAGAAGAGGGCACAGAGTAAGAGAAGAGGGGGAAGACGTAGGAAGGCAAAGAAAAGAAAGAGGAAAAAAACCAAAAAAAGTACAATGGGCAGAGTGACATCGGGAGAGATGAGGAGTTAGCAGAGATGAGGGGACTGAGTGGGAAGGAGGACAGAAAACAGGATTGAGAGAGAGAGGGGAATAAAGAGGAAGATACAAAGGTGGAGTGAGGCAGGAAAGGCAGAAAAACGAGTAAGCAAGACAAAAAGATAGGCAAAGGGAAAGAGAGCAAGTGAGAGGGAAAGAGTTGGAAAAGAGCGTGTGGGATAGACAGCCTGAGTGAGAGGCAAAGAGACAGAAAGAAAAGCAGGGGCAAAGAAAGCCAGAGTGTGATCAAGAAAGAAATAAAGAGCACACAGAACAGAGTGATAGGGAAATAAAGTGAGTCAGGCAGAGGGAAAGAAAAGCAAAGGTAAGACAGCAAGCAAGAAGGAAAGGAGAGGGAGAGGGAAAGAGCAAGCATAGGCAAAGACTGACAGGGAGTGAACAAGAGAGAAGGATGCAGAAGGAAACAGGCAGAGGGAAAGACAGTGAGCATGAGGTAAAGAGATCAAAAGGGAAAGATGCAGTCAGACAAATTTGGAATGACAAGGGAAGGAAGGGACAGCAACCGATAAAGAAAGCAAGGACAAGAAAGGGGAGCAGGCGAGTGAACAGGAGAGAGTGAGCAAGGAGGCAAAAGGCAGAGAGCTAAGGACAGCAAGGGAGAGGGGGGGAAGAGAACAGGAGAGAAGACAAAGGGAAAGACAGCAACAGGTCAAGAGAGGCAGAGGAAAAGAAAGAGAAAAAGAGAGAGAGGAAAATACACTGAATGGGACAGAGAAAATGAGAGGGAAAGAGCACAAGTGAGCAGGAGAGAAACAGCAGAGGGAACAAGTGTGAGGAAATGGAACAGCAAGAGGAACAAAGAGGAACGGAGAGCGGACAGGGAAAGACAACTAGCAGGAGAGAAGGAGCAAGAGAACAAGCAGTTTGCACAACAGTTTTGCGTTTCTCCTTTAGAAGCTTCTGGTGACGGAGTCCAGGAACACTGGGGCACCTCCTGGGAACCCTCTGAGAAATCTGAGGGTACATACTCTTGCAAGGTAACAACAAGGTAAGGGGAGCCACAGGTCTGTGGGCCTGAGGAAGCTCCATTAGTTTCTAATGTGTTCGGTCAGCTGCCCTTGACTCAGGTTGCCTTTGTTACAGCTGCTGCCTGGTAAGAAAGGGTCAAGCACTGTATAGCTGCTAGACCTAGAGCATAAGCTAAGACACACAGCAGTTTGTGCAGAAGTGTGCAATGAATGGATCCTCTTCTTAATTCAGACTAGCCTAAACATTGTCAGGCATGGTAGTAATGCCACATTTTCCAGCAGCTTTTGCAGCAGCTGTGCAAGATTGACTTTTGGATAGCAGATGCAGGGCTGCCAGTCCCCAGCTGCAGGGATTGCACAGGCCTTCTCCCTAAGGCTTGCAGAGATGGTCTTCTTTCCTGCAGCAGATCCGCTGTTGTTGAAGAGCTGTGTCACCAAGTGGAGAAGTTATGGAAGGAAGTGAGCAGGCTCTGCAGCATGAGAGAGGATGAAAGAGAGATATCACCTTCTCAGAGATCCTATTGCTTCAAGGGCCCTGGACCCCAACTGCAGTGCAGACACATGAAAAGTCTGTCCCTAGCAGAATGGTAAGTGAAAACTCTGTGGGCGGCCAAGGCTGGAAGACAGTGACTTCTGGCACTAAGAGGAAGGGCTCCTGCTCCACCTGAAGGCTTTCAACTATGGAATGGGTTCACTGTCTTCAAAGCTGAGGAGGATCTAGGTGTGCTTTTGAGAGAGTTTATAGGAAAGGATTAAAGAGCAGACCAATACAGGTGACATTGTGATGGATGTCTGCTATAGGCTGCCTGACCAGGAAGAACAAGTATATGAGACCTTCTACAGATAGCTGTAAGTAGCCTCGCGTTTTCAGGCTGGGGTTGTCATGACATATTTCAACCACCCCAACATCTGCTGGAGGGACAATACAGCAGGGCATAAGCAATCCAGGAGGTTCCTGGAGAGCATCAATGACACCTTCTTGACCAAACTGACAGCAAAGCTTACGAGAAGCCTCTGCTGGACCTCATATTCACAAACAGGGAAGGACTTGTTGGGGTTGTGAAATTCAAAGGCAACCTTGTCTGCAGTGACTACGATGGGGACTCCCAAAAGGAGGAAAGAGAGCAACAAGCAAGATTACAAACAGGTTTTGGCCTCTCTCTCGATCTCCTTGAAAATCCTATGGGAAAAGACCCTGGAGGGAAGAGGGGTCCAAGAAAACTGGCTGATATCTGAGGATCCAAGCTCCAAGCTCAAAAGCAGTTCATCCAGGAATTGAGGTACAAATGCCAGGAGGCCTGCATGGATGAACAAGGAGCTCCTGGCAAAAGTCAAACATGAAAAGGAAGCACACAGAACGTGGAAGCAAGGACAGGTAACCTGGAAGGAATACAGAGACACTGTCTGAGCATACAGAGATGTAGTTAGAAAAGCCAAAACTCACCTGGAATTGAATCTGGCACGGGCTGTCAAATGCAAAAAGAAGGGCTTCTATACAAATACATGAATGGGAAAAGAATGACTCAGAAAAATGTGTTCCTGCTGCTAAAGGCAGCAGGGAACCTGGTGACACAAAAAATAGAAAATGCTGAGGTACTGAATACCTTCTTCACCTCAGTCTTTGCTAGTAAGACCGTTCTTCAGAAATCTAAGCACTCACGACCCAGAGAAAGTAGACAGCAAGGAAGACTCACCCCTGGTGGAAGAGGATCAGGTTAGAGAACAATAACCAAACTGGACATACCTAAGTTCATGGGCCCTGATGGCATGCACCCATGAATACTGAGGGAGCTGCCTGATGTCATTGCAAGGGCACACTCAATCTTTGAATGATCATGGGAATTGAGAAAGATGCCTTAGGGCTGGATGAAAGCAACTGTCACTCCTATCTTCAAAAAGGAAGACCCAGGGAACAACAGGCCAGTCAGCCTTACCTCGATCCCTGCAAAGGTGATGGAACAACTATTCCTGGAAACCATTTCCAGGCTCACAAAGGACAAGAAGGTGATCAGGATTAGTCAGCATGGATTCACCAATGGGAAGTCATGCTTGACCAACGTGATAACCTTCTATGATGAAATGGCTGGCTTAGTAGATGAGGGGAGAGCAATGGATATAGCTTACCTAGACTTCAGTAAGGCTTTTGACACTGTCTCTCATAAGTTCCTCACAGAGAAGCTAGCAAGTGTGGGCTGGAAAAGCAGACAGTGAGGGGGACTGAAAACTGGCTTAACCGTCAAGCCCAGAGGGTGGTGAACACTGGTACAAAGTCCAGTTGGAGGCCAGTGACGAGTGCTGTAGGGATGAACACAGGATCCAATACTGTTCAACATTTTTGTTAATGACCTGGATGATGGGGCAAAGTGTGCCCTCAGCAAGTCTGTTGATCATACAAAACCAGGAGGAGAGGCTGATACACCAGAAGGTTGTGCTGCCATTCAGAGGGACCTCAACAGGCTGGAGAAATGGGCCAACAGGAACGTCAAGAAGTTCAACAAAGGGAAGTGCAAAGTCCTGCATCTGGGGAGGAACAACCCCAGGCACCAGTACATGCTGGGGGTCACCTAACTGGAAAGCAGCTTTGCAGAGAAGGACCTTGGGGTGCTGGTGGACACCAAGTTGTCATCAGCCAGCAACGTGTCCTTGCAGCAGAGGCCAATGGTATCCTGGGGTGCATTAGGAGAAGTGTTGCCAGCAGGTTGAGTGAGGGGATCCTTAGAATCATAGAATCATTTAGGCCAGAAAAGACCCTTAAGAGCATCAAGTCCAACCATAAACCTAACACAGCCAAGTCCACCACCAAACCATGTCCCTAAGCACCATATCTACAGGTCTTTTAAACACCTCCAGGGATGGTGACTCCACCCCTTTCCTGGACAGCCTGTTCCAGTGCTGGATAACCCCTTCAGTAAAGAAATTTTTCCTAATATCCATCCCCAGCCTCCTCTGGTGCAACTTGAGGCCACTTCCTCTTGTCCTATTGCTTGTTACTTGGGAGCAGAGACTAACACCCATCTCGCTACAATCTCTTTTCAGGTAGCTGTAAAGAGTGACCAGGTCTCCCCTGAGCCTCCTTTCCTCCACACTAAACAACCCCACAGTTCCATCAGATGCACCTCATAAGACTTGCGCTCTTCTTTGGACACACTCCAGCATCTCAATGTCTTTCTTGCAGTGAACACAGTATTCAAGGTGCACAGTATTCACAGTATTCTCTCATCTGAGAGAGAAGGAAAGCACATCTGAGAGAGAAGGAAAATTGGGTGGGAGGGAGGAGAGAGAGAAATACATAGGGAAAGTGAGAGCAAGGGAAAGCAATAGGGAGACTGGAGGGGAAGTGGTGAACAGAGGAGAAACAGAAAATACAAAAGAAACATGCAAGAGAGCGAATGCTCAGAACATGAGAGAGAAGGAAACCAAGAAAGAGGCAAAGCAGGTGCGAGAGGCAAAGTATGTCAGACAGAATAAATGTGTGTTTAAGATTGTGAAAGAGGGGAAAGGCCTGTGAAAGAAAAAACCAATCAGAATGAGAAAGAAAGCACATCTGAGAGACAGACTTTCAGTGAGAGGGGTAGCACATGGCCAACGGAGAGGGAAAGGCTGGGGGGACAGAGGCAACCAAGACAGCAAGAAAGCACATTGCAAAGAGTGAAAGCACGTCTGAAGGTGAGAGACAAGTAGAAGGACAGACAGAGGGAGAACAGAGAATGTCCAAGACAGGCAGACAAAGAGGCAGAAGCAAAACAGAGAGAAGGAATGCAAGAGTGAGACTGGGGGTTAATTTGTGAGGGAGAAGGAGAGCACATTTGACAAAGGGAAAGCCCAAGAGACAGATGAGCAGAGAGACAGGGACACCAAGAGCAAGAAAGAGCGACAGGGAGTAACAGAGAATTAGCATACAATGGAGGGAAAGCCCAAGCAAGGGACTGAAAGCATGAGCGAGAGGGAAAGTGCGTGCAAGATTGTGTCAGGGATGGAAAAGCACATAAGGGATGGCGAACGTGAGAGAGGCAACTCAAGGGAGAACGAAAAAGGCAAGCACAAGAGAAAAACATCATGTGAGAAGCGAAGTATGTGAGGGAGAGAGGTACAACATATCTGGAAGAGAAGGACGGCTGGGGGGCGGGACATAACTGACAGAGGAAAAGCACATCTGAGGGAGAGGGAAAGATGGGAGACAGGGCAAAAGAGACCAAGGAAGCAAAGGAGAGAGGACAGAGAGAGCTGGAGACAGAGATAGATAGGGGAGGTGGGAAGAAAGAGATAGTGAGATGGAAAGTTCCACAGAGAGAAATGGTTGAGGGGTGTGGTTGAGAGGGAGGGATAGCGAGAAAGAAAGATGAATAGCAAGACAGAGAGCGGGATAGCAGGTGAGACAGAGGGGGATAGTGAGAGACTGAAAGCTTGAATGAGACAAAGTGCAAATAAGAGAGAAAAACTGAGAGATGGAAATGCATGAGAGGGCAGGAAAGGATGTTAGACGGGAAAGCAAGAAAGAATGAGAGTTAAGTGCCTAAATGGACGCAACAGCAGCAAAGCACATAAGACAAAGCAGCAAAGTGCATACGAGAGAGAGAGAGAGAGTGGCAAAGCATGCTCGTGAGAGGCAAAGCTTGCATGGAAGAGAGGTAAAGCACGAGCCCAAGAGACTGAGAAGTGAGAGAGAGACGGAGAGAGCATACACGCAAGCAAGAAAGAAAGGCAAAGTGCATGCGTGAGAGAGAGGCAAAGCACAAATGAGGGAGAGGCAAAGCACATGAGAGGTAAAGCACTCGAGAGGCAAAGTGCGCGAGGGAGGCAACGTGCACGCAAGAAAGACAACATGCATGTGGGAGAGAAATGCATGTGAGGGAGCATGTATGCTAGAGAGGGGAAGTTTATGCAAGAAGGGGAAGCACAAACAAGAGGCAAAGCGCACGCAAGCAGCGAAGTGACAGAATGAGATAGGGAAGTAGAAGAAAAAAAGCACGAGAGAGGCATAGCACGTAAGACAGGTGAAATGCTGGAGAGGCAAAACATGCAGGAGAAAGAAAGCATCAGAGGGCAGGGAAAGCATAACAAAGGGAACATACATGCAGGAGGCAGAGCACATAGAATCGTTTAGGTTAGAAAAGACCTTTAAGACCATTGAGTTCAACCATAAACCTAACACAGCCAAGTCCACCACCAAACCATGTCCCTAAGCACCATGGCTACAGGTCTTTTAAGTATGTCCAGGGATGGCAACACAATCACTTCCCTGAGCAGCCTGTTCCAATGCTTGACAACTCTTTCAGTAAAGAAATTTTTCATAATATCCAATCTAAACCTATCCTGGTATAACTTGAGGGCATTTCCTCTTGTCCTATTGCTTGTTACTTGGCAGAAGATATCAGCCCCCACCTCTCTACAACCTCCTTTCAGGTAGCTGTAGAGAGTGACCAGGTCTCCCCTGAGCCTCCTTTCCTCCACACTAAACAACCCCAGTTCCCTCAGATGCACCTCAGAAGACCTGTTCTCCAGACCCCTCACCAGCTTAGCTGCCCTTCTCTGCACATGCTCCAGAACCTCAATGTCCTTCTTGTAGTGAGTGGCCCAAAACACAGTATTCAAGGCATGGCCTTACCAGTGCCGAGTACAGGGGGACAATCGCTTCCCTAATCCTGCTCACCACACTATTCCTGATACAGGCCAGGATGCTATTGGCCTTCTTGGCCACGTGGGCCATGGGTTCATATTCAGCTGGCTGTCAACCAACACCCTCAGGTGCTTCTCCACCAGGCAGCCTTCTAGCCACTCTTCCCCAAGCCTATACAGTTGCATGGGGTTGTTGTGACCCAAGTGCAGGACCTGACACTTAGCCTTGTTGAACCTCACACAATTGGCCTCAGCCCATCGATCCAGCCTGTCCAGATCCCTCTTTAGAGCCTTCCTACCATCAAGCAGATCAACATTCCCA
>RSEF01000002.1:154941652-154980831 GCA_003993805.1 Himantopus leucocephalus | reverse complement strand
AGGTCCCTTCCAACCTTAACGATTCTATGATTCTATGAAATGAGCTTTAAGCCTCCCAGCCCAGCTGGTGTGACCTTGCCCTGGGGACCCAGGGCTGCTGTACCAGCTGAGGGCCCTGCTCTGGAAGAGGTGGACTCAAGCGAAGACAAGCAATCTGTGCCTGAGCCCCTTCTCCCACTCCTCCTCTGCCCAGAGGCTGGGAGCAAGTTTTGTAAACCACTGCTCCCAGACATGCAAACCAGAGCAGATCAAGCATTATGTTTATATGTATCTACATATTCTGTTTACAGAAGTGACTGGAATTAATAAGATCATTTCATCTGTCCGCAGGAGGTGGGGCAGGAGAGAAAACACTGTGCATTCGGAAATAAGCACCATCTGTTCCTCCTGACTGTCCCTGCCCACCCTTCCAGCTCAGCTAAGCTCTTTGAACCATGCTTCAGCAATGCAGAGTGGAGAGCTGCCTTCTGCATTATCCTCAACCTTCACACACATGCAAAATAATGGCTTGTTTGGCCAGTAATTCACACACGAAGCACTGGGAATGAAAGCGCCATATACATCCCATCTGCAGAAGTAAGTGGACAAAACAGGCGCACGCATGCAGCTGTCTGATTTCCAGCTCCAAATATACCATATTTGCAAGCTCAAGATGCTGCAATCTCTGTGCAGTTCTTGTACATACCGATGACTGTTCCTTGTCACACAGCTGGTGGGATTTCAGCTTTTTCGATTGCTTGACCTGATGCACAACTGCAAGGACTCCATGGGAAACACTCATGCCTATACTTAAAAATCAGCCACAGAAACCTCAGCTGCATGTTAAACCTATTCTTGGTTCTCAATATGTTGACATCCTGAACTATGAAAGATTAAAACCAATAAATCTACTGGTCTTCAGATTTTTAATATAACCAGAAACTGTACCTACTAGATCAGTAGGGAAGAAGATAAAAAAGGACATGTCAGTTTATGTAAAAATCCACAGGCACCTGGCACACACGTAACCCCTCCGGCCTACTCTTCTTGAGATATATTTCTACCACAACTTCTGTTTGGTGAAGCAGAAGACCCCAAACTCAGAGACAGTAGTGAAAACCAACCCAGGGAAGACTAGGTGGGAAAACGGCTTCATGATTGTCTACAGGTGAAATTTCATTTGAGATTTTGTTCCTACCTACCTCCTTTTACTTTCAACCATGTTAAAGCTTTGAAGCTCTAAAGACAGACTCATAAGGCTTTTTAGGAACCACAGGGCAGCTCAGGACCTTTCTGAGCTCCTGTAGCAGGATGCAACAGCTGTTCCATCACACTAACCCACAAGAGGGGTCAACTCTGTATATTCTTAAACTCATCTTGCACGTCAGTCTCTACGTGTCAGAAGCAGTCCCTTGCTCTAGGGCCCAATCACCACTGGCATCTTTCAGATTTTGGTTTTAACAACCCATTGAGGAGAACAGGCCAATTCACACCTTTCAGTTATTGCTACTGCAACTGAGGCTTCCAGAGCACCCAAAGAGAGGGACGCTTTTCATTTCTTAACATGGCTTTGTAATATCATCAATTAAGTGCTTGCTTCTTGAAAGAAAGAATAAAGTTCTCCAAAAAATATAAATTAACAAGAAAGTCTACAGGTAGAGAAGCATCAAGTGCACAGACCTTCAATGCAAGTACGTCCCACCAAGAGAAACAGCAGGGTCAACAAGACATCCCTTGATCCTACCCAGCATGCTCTTTGCACAACCAGAGTGAGATGTTCCCAAGTTGCCAGCTACAGAAAATGAGTGCACCAGCAAGCTGATTCAGTTTCTCCTTTTTCCTCTTTCCAGTCACTTAGTGTTTTTTAAGTCAATATCTCCATGTTAAATGGATGCAAGCACCCAAATCAGTGTATTCTGACAAGTTATCTTGTAACTGATGCTTAAGAACCAAGGACTCAGCAGTTCATTTTGTCATTGCTACCTGGAAAAATCAAGATTATCATGAACAAGAAACCATACAAATCCTGAGGAGTACAACCACACAGGGAGAAGTCCTCAACATAAACACAAATGCAGTGAGTTACTGTATTACTGCATGAAGAAACATCATTAAAAATGACTTGGAAGTTTTCAAAACCAGACTGGACAAAGCCCTGAGCAACCTGGTCTGAATTCAGCATTGATCCTGCTCCAAGCAGGAGCCTGGACAACAGGACCTCCTGAGGTCCCTTCCGCCCTCACTTCTATGAACAGAAGCAAAATGGGATTAAGGTCCAGGCTGTAGGCAAATAAACTCAGAAATCTAAATATACAGGACTGACCTCCCATGATAGTCAATAGCACCCAAGTCAAAGCAGTCAGGAGACTCTGGAGAGCAATCACACTAACAGAGACACCAAGACAGTCAGGTGACAGGCTCTCAAGATTCATTTTCCAAAAGCTACACCTAAGCTCCACATGGACACCCACCACTGGGAGGGGACCCAGCCTAAGCAAAATAGCCAGAGCATATTACAGCTGGAGACCCACATGCTTTGCTGCTGCAGCCTTTGATACAGAAGACCAACTTTTCAGTACACACAGTGGTCCAAAAGGCTTAGAAGCACACAGAGAGGTTTCCTCATTTGGGCTGTTTTCCTTCATAGTATAGACTTCTCCAAGTCTGATTTTTTACACAAATTATCCCAAATGAACAGGACTGCTGCTGAGCACCACAGGTGGAAACAGATGCCGCAGTGCTCTGCATTGGCTCCACATCCCTCAACTAAGCTCTGCGGTACAAAACCAGATGCACAGAAAGACTGTGTATGGCAGAGGCAAAGGCACCATCAGCTAACCTTGAGCCTCGCAGGGAATGGACACTGCAACATCTCTGGTACATGGTCCTCTCTGCAGCAGCATCAAGTTTTCTGTAGGGAAGTTACTAAGAAATCAGAAACCTTTTTAAGGAAACTAGGAAAACTGGAGAGGGGAGCAAGGGTAAGTGTTGTGTGTAGGAGAGCTGTATTTTCTAAAATAAGTCTATTTTCAAAAAATTTGGAAGGACTTAAAAAATTTAAATAGTTTTCCTCCACCCATGCACACAGAAGCAAAAAGAAAGCCTGCTCTGTACCAATACCACAGGACAAGCAGCATGGAGCACCCTAATTCTGCTGGAAACAGTTCAATGAATCCACAGCTGAAGAAACGTTTGGTTACAACAGAAGAGACGTACCTACCAGACATACACACCACCATACCCCACCAGCAGTAGCAAGGGAACTCAGGAAGAAGTGTATTTAAAGGCTTTATTAATAGAGCCAAGGGGAAGACGGTTCTGTTTCATAGCAACCTCCAAGGTTTTGCAGTTTGTTTCTGTTCTTTTTTTGGGACAGAAACAAAATGTCCCTGACATTTTTCAGCAACAGAATTGTAATGAGTTGTCAGAGTTGGAGATCACCACCTTGCCATAGGGGACTGGCTAGCACCCTTCCAGGGGCATCCCCCCGTGAGTAGGCTGGGTAGAGATGCAAAAGACTTCACGCTCAAGAAAAATAATTTGGCATCTTCATCTTCCCTACCAGTTCATTTCGGATTAAGAACTTGAAACCCTGTTTCTGCAATCCAGGCGTGTGCTTAAAAAAAAAGAAAAAAGAAAAACATTATCAGGCTACAGTGTCCAGACCAACTTCTCTTCATAAAGCTTTAAAGCCAGAAGTGTTCCTGATGATACACTGCTTTAAGCAAGAATGCTTATTTTGGCAAAACTTCATTTAGCTGAGAGTACTCTGGTCTTCTCAAGAGGTTAGGAAGGAAGCATCTAGCTGAGAGCCCCCAGCTATCTATGATAAAAAATCAGTTTCAGAGCAAACAGTGCTACAAATGAAGCTGCACACAGCACTTTCAAAGGAATAAAGAAATCTTCACTCAAAGCCCATGCCATGGCAGCAGCCATGAAAGCCAAAAGTCCCCTGAGGCAGCTCCTCCTGGCACAAGCCTGCACGGAGCAGCAGGAGCGCATCCCTCTGCAGCAGCTTCACGGCGGCATCCCCCAACAGAAGGATGTGGGCTTTTCTTTCCTAAGACAGAGCTGCCTGCCACTCCCAGCTCCACCAAGAGATCACTAACTTCTCCTCACCAACAGGGACCAAGCATATCAGGTCAAAGACCATTCTGATGTCAAGTTAGCAGACAGTCCTAAAGGCACCCCTCAACCCAGCTTCTGTGAAGAGCTAAACCCCAAACCTAGAGCAACCTGTAGTGATGGAAAGATTATTTTCCAAAGGTTCACACGCACACAAGAACATCTCCAGGTTTCAGGTAGATCCAGGGAGGGCAGAAAGGAAAAGGGTGCTGGAGAGCTGCAACACTCCGTGGAATGACCAGCCAGGAATTGCCACCACCTTGGTGTTCCCCAAATCCCAGTGGGATTCCTGGTTCCTCAGGTCACAGGAAAAACCCCTGCATTCACAAAGGGACTGGCACAGCTGCACCTGCTGGGCACAGTCCCCAGGCAGGGTCCCCTGTCTATGCTTCCAGCACCAAACATACAAGCCCCATTTCTTTGCAAGGCAGATAAATCCAGGCAACAACAGTACAGCCAACACATCTGTCCATTTAATCTTCTACTTCGCCATCCAGCCATTAAACTTGTTTAGAGCAGGGACAGGCAATGAATCTGTAGGTCAATCCTAACACATACATATAAAAGACCTCTTTTTATAGTTACCTTCACAAAGGGGTCTATAGACTATTGCTTACTATATTCTGTTCCCTGTCATGCAACCTTTGGTTGTGTCACATTAAAACAGCAGGCAGGATAGTCTCAATGATCACTTACAACTTTATTAATATCACAGTTTTATAATCCACCACAGAGTTTCGAAATATTTTAACTCATCTCAAAGGCAGCAAGCCCCCATCAGAAAGGCTGCTGACAACCAGCGCCTGGCAATTTCTAACTCTGCAAACCCTCATTTCAAGGGGCTGTGCTGTATTTTGGACATAAAATGCTGTGGAAAAAAACCAGGCACAGGAACTAATACCATTTTTAGTGGGTTTTCAGGTGGTATTTTTTTTTTTCTGGGCTGTTGTTCAAAGACAGGGGAGGAGAGGTTTCCCTACGATACTTCCAAACTAATGCAAATATTTTCAAAAACAGGAGACAAATCAAATGCTGCATGGAAAGGGACAGGCAAGAACCCTGCCGATGACTGCAAAAGTGCTTTATACATAAGGAGCAGGACAAGTATTTGAAAGCCAGGCTGAGTAAACAGGAAAGCCATAGTCCTCAGAAACAATAGGATCAGCCAGGTTCCTTTTCTGGGTTTTACCACCAATTGTTTCTTTGTGCTTTTGGAGAGAAGTTTAATGTCGATGTACTTAAAAAATCCTCTCAAGAAGCATATTAGCTTCCAACAGTGTGATGGAGTATCACAGACCAGCTGGGCTGGAAAGCAGACCCTTGGAGCACTTACCCTGCAAGCCTCTGACCACTGTAACCCACCAGCCAACGTAAGCAAGACAGACAGACATGAGCAAGACAAACAGGGCCATTCCACAGAGATGAACTCGTGAAGAGGTATTCCAGCTAACACAGGCCAGCGCTTCTTATGTCATTATAAATAAAGTGACCCTAGTTTGGGGGGTTTGGGTGCTTTTTGTGCAGGTGTGCATCACAGTGCTGGCAGCAGCCAAAAGATGACACCTTGGGAAAGCCCTGGAACAGGCAAAGCGTGGAAGAAGCTTCTTGCAGTGCATTTGAACTTCCAACATCATGCAACCTGGGCACCATCCGCTCACAGCACAGACCTGCCTTGAGGTTTCAGGCTGGTCTGGTACCATTTCCACCCTTTTTGCATACATGACAAATTCACATGAGTATCTTTGAAAAGATCTCATGCTTGAGCATCCCAGGGTGCTCGAGTCCGGACCACGTGCTACCTCTGACATGCAGCAGCTGGAAGCATTAACCCAGCCATCCTCTGGCCATTTGGCGCACTGCGCAGCCCCTGCTTAAAGGGCAGTGGTCAAAACTCACCATAATCTATAGACCCAGTGGGTCACACCCTTTGTTGCATTAAGCACTCCCTCTAGTCAGCACCATTTGATTTTGGTGAAAAACACCAATAAACAAAAGAGAAAAGCATGAAGAGCAGCTTGGCTTTTCCTGCTGCTTTTGCAAGAGAAGCCACATCATTTGGCATGCTAGTCAAGGTCCAGGCAGAAGCAGTCAGGTGAAGATCACTAATCTCTAGGTCTGCCTCTCTTTTTTTTTTTAAATAAAAAGTTTTACTAGCTATAATACCAAACTGTTTTGTTTTTTTTTTAAATGCAAAATAATTACACACAAAATGCTGTGGGGGGGAACAAACACACAAACAGAAAAACCCTTGCTATCTTTGACAGATTCTCATCACTTTCTATCATTTCACACCCCGCACAGTTGTGCCTCTATTGCACACAAAAAGCAAAGAACAACTATGTGGAGATTCCCAAGCTGGTACAAAGCCACAAGCAGAAAGCAACTCTGAAATACAGGGGTTTGGTAGAAAACAATGAGAAACCACAAAGAAGAAAGGGAGCCTCACACACAAGAGCCAAGACAAACATGACACTGAAAAAAAAGTAGCTGCAACAGCTCAACCACTTCAAGTCTTGATTTCTTCCATGACAGGGGAAAAGGCAGTGAGGGATTCAGGTGAGGGGTCTAGAGAACAAGTCTTTTGAGGAACGGATGAGGGAACAGTGGTTGATTAGTCTGGAGAAANTGAGGGAACAGTGGTTGATTAGTCTGGAGAAAAGGAGGCTGAGGAAAGACCTTACCACTCTCTACAACTACCTGAAAGGAGGTTGTAGAGGGGTGGGGGTCAATCTTTTTTCCCAAGTAACAAGTGATAGGACAAGAGGAAACTGCCTCAGGGTATGCCAGGGGAAGGTTTAGATTGGATATTAGGAAAAATTTCTTGATCAAAAGCGTTATCAAACATTGGAACAGGTGGAATCGCCATCCCTGGAGGTATTTAAAAGATGGGTAGATGTGGTGCTTAGGGACATGGTTTAGTGGTGGTTTTGGCAGTGTTAGGTTGATGGTTGGACTCGATGATCTTAAAGGTCCCTTCCAACCTAGGCAATTCTATGATACAAAAGCAGTGGAAGCAAAAGAGAAAAAAAATTAAAAAAGAAAAAAGAATGAAACTAAGAACCTCTTTTCCCCCAACAGCTAAGTAGCCAAAGCTTTCTGTACCAACCTGACAAGAAAGTTCCCAGGCAAAAAGCAAGCTGCCAGCTATATTCCCAAATTTAGTACAGAAATATTGTGACCTATGACAGTGAATATTTCATAACTTACAACCACAAGGATAAATAGAAACTTTAAAAAAAAGGCTTATAGAAGCACGCTACTCATTTGAACTCCAAAAAAGCCTTAGAGCATAACTGCATTTTCTCACAAAAAAAAAATAAATCTATAGTCTCCTTTTTTTAAAGAAAGTTTAAAACTACTACTGTTTTTCAACTAAAATACTCCAGAAATATTAAAATCATTTGCCAACATTTACAATTAATTTCTGAAGATGGAAAGTAAATGCATGCACTCATTCTGAATGCGTTTTAGCTATGCATCATGTTAAGTCAGGGAGGGGTGCTCCCCGCCATGCTCCAGCCCCAGCACCGCCACATACCTACCACGTCCAAGAAAACAATAAAGTTTTGCACATTTGGAGTAAAAGCACAACCAGTAAGTGACATGAAGTAAACCAGTTATTTTTATAATTTTTTTTTATATATATACACTTTCCAGGATCTCTTTATATTACTACAACCATCTGTTGCACAAGTCGCAAAGCTGCATGGAGACGAGCATCCTCCCAATGACGTATGATCCGATTTTGGGATCGTTCCAAGTCTGGATGAGGAAGCACCATTAATTGCTCCTTATCAAAATACACATTCCCCTGCTGGGCTGGGTCTTGAAGATTAGATGATCCTACTGAATCAGAGGGAATCCTAATCACGTGAGGAGGAAAAGGGGAGGGAAATCTGTACAGTGCAAAGGAAGAAAGAAGGGAGCAATCACTACATTGCGAAAACCTGAACTTCAGCAAAACCCTCCCTTATTCCTACTATTTTAGGAATGCGAAAAAAGCAAAAAAAATTACACCCCCACAGCTTTTTACCTTTCCCTTACATTTGTCCTACATCCCAGTTTCCCACAGAACTGCAGTTGCACACAAGTTACAGATGACTTTCACAGCTGCACAAGAGACAGTTGGATACAGAATAATACCTGGCAAGCATCATGCAGGCTTGAGATAAACCTGTGTATCTGCTAACACAATCAGCAACAGAGCAATAAAATCTGTGTGGTCACCCTTAGATTTCCGCGATGACAAAACACAGATACCAACAGTTGACTGCTACTATAATGAAACCAACTTGAGATGGGAGACTCAGGAAATTGCTCTCCATCATTTCATGCACTATTTACATTTGGAAGCTCGTCTCTGCAACCACGCTGGCCAGAGATGCTCATAGTTTAGGTTTATATTTGGGGACACAGCTCCATAGTTACAGATTCCCACCAAATAAAGGTCCCATGTGCCTTTGCCTTCTCTTCTGAAAAGCCTGCCTTTGGTTTGGGGCAAGCTTAGCAAAGTTAGGGGTCCTGAAAAAAAAATCATTCAGGTTTTACAGCTGTTACAATTCCTGGGGAGATGGAAACTGCAGAAACTTACTTATTTGCTGCATGGTACAGATCAGTACAGTGTCATTATTTCCTCTGTATCACCACTTGTGCTTTACTCCCTTATATGTATGGGCTTGCCTGCACAGCGACAGGACAAAGAAAAAAAGATTTTTTAGTAGAGGAAAGAGTTGTACCAAAAAGCAAATGGCCTATGAGATATTATTTCAGGTTCTTTCACCAACTGGCTTTGCACTTGGTGCCTCTTAATTACAAACAGCAACAATTTTTCAGAAATCCCAAGCTTAGTCTATTATTTGTAATAATTGCACTACCTAGTGGATGGTAGCACGCTAAAATCCTTATTTATCCAAAAGACAGTCTCTTCTTAGCTCAGAATAGCAGCTCCTCAGTGCAGGGTCAAGAGGACATCAGAGAGCAACCCCTTCCAAAACCTGGTACTTCTTAAAATACAAGGCACGCTTCAGCTTCCAGCGAACCTGTCAACACCAACACAATAGCCCTGCCCTAAGCACTTCTATTTTTAACATTTTCCATCCATGCAAAGGACAACTATTTAATAAATCTAAAGGAAGCATAACTAAAAGAGTTGAACAAAACTTTTTTCACGGCCAGCCTGATTAATATGAGCACAAGCTATAACCTTAGGCAGCCCAAATGCATTGCAGGGATTACTGCATTACAAACATATGCTGGCATCAGAGACAGGAGATGCACCGAAAAACGATGCCTGATCACCTGGGAGCACGACAGCACATGACAGAGTTGGATCTGATGCAAAGGTCAATCACGATATGCTGTGATGGAATGTCATCTGGTATGGCTGCCGCGGACAATAGGTGCAACGAAGGATAAAGGTGACCTTAAATAGCTCCTTCATTAGATGTACCCGATCCCTTTAATTTTCTTTAGGGTGCCCAGGATTGCGTTGTAAATCTGAGCGCTCACAGAGGGCCTTAAAAAACCCCTGGACTATGTACACGTGTGCACACTATCTTTAGCGAACAAGCCTTTGCTTGCCTTGCTGGCAGGATTCAGCTTGTGTTCAAGCTGAAGACACCCTGCTCCAAAATAGTCACAAACTTGCTGCACTGGAAGAAAACTATGCATTTAGCATCAAAAATAAAATGACCCAGAGGTTTTTCAGCCTCTCTCCCAGCAGGAAGGAAGGGCTAAGCTCTCCAAACCCCCCAGCAGGACTCTGCAGCTTACATACCTCAGTGACTTCACGCTACTTTTGAAACCAAGCCCATTTTGGACAGCTTTCAAGCATTATCTGGGGAGGAGGGAGTTGACTATCTACCACCTTTCCCCCAAATGGGAGAGAGAAGGGGGGGAGGAACCAAAGGATGAAGTTGCACTGCAAAACTGTGCCTGCACTTGCAAAGGAGCTTTCAATGATCTGACAGAAGAGCATCTGTCCCTGTGCTCTGCTTTCAGGCATCACTACCTATACATACCTTGCAGGTATTACCTGTATAATTACCTCCTGCATGCTTTGCCCAAGCACCCCCAAAACCTGAACACCCCACTAGTGATGACCATACCTCTTCCCAGCACATCAGAGGCAGCTCCAGGCCAGCAGATGGGCTAGATCCTTCCAGCAAGAGCAGCCTGGGCAGGAACCGCTGCATACCCATGCAAAAATGCATCGCTCTAGGGCTTTTCTTGCTCATCTTTATCTCTGCGTGGGCAGGACACATACTGAAGGGAGACGTCTGTAAGAAAAGCCCTCAGGTATGCTAAACTCGTTTTCCATTCCTCCAGGCACCCACAGATTAAGTAAGTAGGTGAAAGTTGCATTAAAAAAAAAAAAACACCAAACCAAAAAACTCTCATTAGGACTAATGAACACAGTTCATTTGCAGGACCAAAGAGTGCTTTTTTTTGTCCCCAAAAACAGAAGGCATAACCATTTTTCTATCTATATTCTACAAAGATTTATCACCATTCATTGGTTGACTCTGTTTGCTGGAAGAGCAGCTCTCCAGCTCTGTACAGGTGGCAGATGACTTGCCAGAAAACTTCCTCCTAGGAGACACATATGCCAACTTTTCATCTCTTAGGAAGCTTTATAACAAAAGAAATGCTGATGCAACATCAGCCTGGCCAACCTGACATGTAAAGAACAATAATTCTGCTGGAGCTGCTCTAGTAATTAACCCAAATCGCTGAGACACTTCGTCCTCTTTCTCTGCTTCAGCCATATGTTTAACTCTTAGATATGCAATGAATATCAGCAGCACAAGAGTCCTTTATAGGCTCTATCTCATCCACCACTATGGGAACTTCAAGCAAGTCACGGTGTTATTAATTCTAAAATGAGTAAGCCTATAAATTTAATTGCATTGGGGCACATCATCTCAATCTTCAGCGTGATTTATGAAAATTAGATTGTTTCACATTGATTTTTTTAATAATTCTTTGTGATTAAAAGCTTTAAAAAAGAAAAAAGTGGACTGTTTATAAAATGTTTTTCCACTATAAATCAATCTGTTGCCCTTGAATCTGCTTCCAGTTTAGTCAAGCAGTTGCATAAATATCAGTTTGCCCACTTATTTTAATGGGTTAAAAAAAAAAAACCAAACACCAAGTCTCATTATTCCTGCATATGCAAAGTCAGCTAAAACAAGCTAGGACAGCTGAATCTCCAAATAAAGGTGTTTTGTACGAAGTGAAACTCTACAATAATTCCGTATTTTAACTTAAGCACATACATGAATGTCTTCTCTGTGAAAATCCTCCCCCAGAAATGCTCTCTAATCTCTCTCTCAAGCTTTTTCTCAGGTTTCTTCCTTCAACTAATGAGCCGCAACCATGTGCAAGGCACAAAAGTGGAAAATTCAGATTGCTCATTTCCTTCCTTTTACAAAAGTCTGAGCTTTCAAAGCTTGCAGTAACTTCCCATAATCCGAAGTCCTCATTTTGAGTTTGTCTTATCACAAAGGTCCTTCTAAAAAAGGTTTTAGGTTATTTTCAAAATTGGCTGCAACTGGTGTCAGTCTGTACCCCATCCCTGGCCTGTGCATCCCTGGTGCCTCCTTCCCACCAGCCAGCACTTACACAGCCCCAGGCACGCCCCAGTATCACCAAGGCCACCAAAAGGTTATCTTTCCATCAAACTAGCTGCTGGGACTTAAGCAAGCTGATACAATCAGCTGAGGGCTGCATGATTCCTTGCCCCGAGCTGTGGTGAAGTGGGCAGGGCTGAGAGAAGCCCATGTGCCTTGAGAGACCATGAAGCCACACCTTCATTCCTTGCCTCCCAAATTTTAAGCACCCCACTGAGCCGCAGAACAGCTATTCTGCAAGGACACTGTGCAATTCACACACAAAAAACGCTTCTGCCTTGTAATCTGTTGTCACAGCAACTGAACACAAAACACAAGACTATCAACATGAAAGCCTTGGGGCTGGGTGAAGAGGAAAGAGGGGAAGCAGCAGATGCACAAGATAAAAACAATATAGAGATACATGGCAAGTATTTGAGCACCTCCTGACTACTTTCTGCTAGTCAAGCCCAGAATGAAAAACCCAAGCTTCCTACAGATAATCCTTACGGCTTACACGTTTTGTTGAATCACAGAACAGTTTGGGTTGGAATGGACCTTTAAAGGTCATCTAGTACAACTCCCCTGCAATAAGCAGGGCCACCTTCAACTAAATCAGGTTGCTCAGAGCCCTGTCCAACCTGACCTTGAATGTTTCCAGGGATGGGGCATCTACCACCTCTCTGGGCAATGTTCAAGTGTTTCACCACCCTCATCATAACAAATGTCTTCCTTATATCTAGGCTAAGTCTACCATGCTTCAGTTTAAAACCATTACCCCTTTGTCCTGTCACTACAGGCCCTATTAAAAAGTCCGTCTCCATCTTATAAGCCCCCTTTAAGTATTGAGAGGAAGATGTTCAATGATGATTTGGTTGTTTTACCTTGGTAACATTCTTCAAAGAAACAAAGTGGCATGTATCCTTTCAGCACCTTAGATGGAAGATGGTCCAGGAGTGCCTTAGCAATTATTTATTAATCCCTTTTTAATTGCTGATTCAGAATAATCAGTAATCTTTTCCAACAGGATAAGAATCCTCCACTTCAAAAATGTTTAAATATGCCTTTCTCAAGAATGAAAAAAAAAAAAGCACACAGAGCCAGAAGTTACACACTCTTTTAACTACAAATGAATGTTTACACTTTAAAGCAAGCCTCTGCTACTAGAACTTTATTAATTAATCATTAACTCTATGACAGAAAGTACGACGTTCCACTCCACAATATGCAAAACCATCATTTGTCCTGGAGGCTCTTGTCTTTCCCATCTCATCTCAGAAGGTAGATGCAAGAATAAAGAAGTAGTCTTAGCATCTACCTCAAGAAGCAGGACAGTCAAAAAACCACGTTTTTTGTTTTGTTTTAGGTGTTTGTGGGGGTTTTTTTAATATTAAAGCACAGTGAGGCTGTCCTTATTTTAGTCCTGGCAAGACACCTTGTAGTACCACCTGAAGCAACTAAGAGTAGCCAATCATCACGTAACTTGATGAGTAACTGCTACATACAGAATCATAGAATGGTTTAGGTTGGAAGGGACCTTGAAGATCATTGAATTCCAACCCCCCTGCCATAGGCAGGGACACCTCCCACTAGACCAGGTTGCTCAAAGCCCCATCCAGCCTGGCCTTAAACACCTCTAGCGATGAGGCCTCAACAACTTCTCTGGGCAACCTGTTCCAGTGCCTTACCATCCTTAAAGTGAAAAATTTCTTCCTAGTATTTAACCTAAATCTATCCTGTTCCAGTTTAAAGCCATTCCCCCTCATCCTATCACTACGTGCCCTAGTAAAAAGTCCTTCCCCAGCTCTCCTGTAGGCCCCCTTTAGGTACTAGAAGGCTGCAGTAAGGTCTCCCTGGAGCCTTCTCTTCTCCATGCAGAAGAACACCTTTCACAGCCTCCACCCTTACTTTCCAACCAAAACCTTTTGTAATCTATTAACTTTCCACTGAGTTACCTGTGCTGAAAAATGGCTTTAAAACGTCAGCAGGAGAAAAGCAAAAGCTGACAGATTTCAACTATATGTTCGAAGACAAGCTTCCCTTAAGCAGCCAGCACAGCTACCCAAACAAAGCAAGTGTTTCTGCAGACCACATACTCCTATGGGAGCACATGTTCCCTTTGCATTTTGGACTATTACCAGCAAATTTCTTAAGCAAGTCTGGACACGCGTCACTCCTCAGAGGGGGGGTGATAAAGAAAGTTTTCCCGCGTTACGCTAATTACGCACAGAGAGCAGAGACGTGAACCAAACACTCCACACTTTCACATGGGTCCAATGGCAACACCAACTCATTTTCTTGAGGTTTCTTCCAGCCAGTCTCTTGTGGTTTTCCCAAACCCATGAGCGGCTTTCTGCGGCAGGACCAGAGGAAGCAGCAGGGATGCTGAGCACATGGGGATGCCCAGACCAAGCAGCTGTGTGTTCACAGGAAGGACAAAAGCCAGCAGAGCTGCCAGCACTGTTGTGAATTTCAAAGACTCATGCAATTTAGCCAGGCACAGTTTAAAAACTTTCTGGTATACAGTGCTAATGATGCAGATTATCAACTCCAAACTCTATTCCTTTTGCTAAACCATCTCTCTTCCCACAATGCCTCTCTATACCCTGGTATAAGCACTCAATACCACTCCCACTGATGGGATTACCCTTTCAAAACACGTTTCGTTTCATTCCCTCCCACTGTTTTCAAGTTAACGTCAACTTTTTAGGCGTAGGAGCAATAAAACACATTTTTAGAAAAAGCAGGATTTGGGGGACAGAAAGGCTGGCAGACAGGGTCCCTCCCATCTGCCGGAGCAGCATGTTAATTTTTTTACCATGCAGTTCACAAAAGAACATGCCACAGCCCTGCAGTTGCAAAACAGACCAAATGGATGACATCAAAAAAGGTGATTAATTCACAGACAAATTAATGAGGAGACATATTTGGTATGAGCTTTTGCAACAGGAACAATTGAGATTCCTATAAACATTTGTAGCCTCTTCCGTGTTAATAGCTAGTGACACCATCCAGGCAAAGATCAACATCAGCAGCCCAGACAATAGCACTGTTGTAACTGTGCATCCAAATCCTTGGTTAATTAATCATTAATTTGGTGAGTAAGGAAGTACAAAGAGACCAGAGCCCACTACTTCAAGTGCACCAGAAAACCAGTCCAGTTCCTTCCCTGACGCAAATAGGAGCTTTACAAGGGCTGTAACCAAAGCTCTCAACCTCTGCCGATGACTGCAGTACTCATGAGTGGCCATGCCACAGCTGCATCACAGCTGCTCCAGGCAGTTTTCAGACACCATAGGTAGGTGCTATGATTTAGAAGTAAAACATGATTTGTCATCAAAAAAAAAGAAACCCAGGATTGTTACTGCCATGTTTTTGCTTAAACTTGCAGAGAATCAGAGCACAGAAAGGCAACAAACTCAACTTCGAGAATCTTCTGGTGTCCTTCCCCAGTGCTACCCGTGTACTTTCAGAGTAACAAACGCATCTTCCTAGAGATTTCTAAATATATCGGTGGATAACAAATTAAAGGTCTTTTAAGAGTGCCTCTTGGATAATTTTTCATGAAATCATACTCAAAGACCAGCGGCAGTCTGCCAGGGAACAGAGAGAACCAGCCTGGGGTGCAAGGGGTGCCCCAAGTCCAGGATTTACAGCCTTTCCAGCATCTTCCAAGCAGTTATGGGCTATCTTGTGAAGCAGCCCCTACATCTTACAAGGAAAGAAGTACAGAAAAATAAGACTACAAGGAAATCTGTGACAGAGAAAATACACCTTAAGTTGACCAAAACCCATAACTGCTATTCCTGCCTGCTTGACAGGGACAGGCAAGCAATATGGTCTCACCCTGCAGACATTCAGCCAGATGCTCACTCCTCATCTACATTGGCAACCTCTAGCAACTTTTTCTTCACCCAATAGCCTCAACTCTCCGATTTAAAGAAATTTAATTCTGGAAAATGAAAAAGGCATTGTTTATTCCTGCCTTCTTGGGATACTGACAGACAAGAGTAACTAAGGTCGCTTGCAAGAGAACTGTGGTTTCAGAGCCACAGTGCTGTCAGCCAATTAATTTTTTCCTAAAGGTATCTACCATGATTTGGAATATCAGTTCTTCACAAAAGCCACAAGCTTCCCTTCCTAACCACAAGTCAGGGACTCTGGCACCACAACAACCTACTTGCAGTGTTTTCAGACAAACTGCCAAAAAGAAACGGACAGCACTAAATACACTTTCTCACAACAGTTACGATAAAAATCAAAAAGGCCCTTATTTCCTAAAAGTGCTATGAAGCTCTTGGAGAAGCTCAACTCTCTATCATTACTTCCAAAATAATCAGTACTTTGTTCCACAAGGAACTCAGGTTTAGCTGCCCAGATGGTGGATGGCCCCCCTCACACCCCTGCAACTGGGGACCGCTAGTGGGAGGGAGAAAAGCCACCGGCTGTGAGAAAGGGGCAGCGCGCACGTACAGATGTATGCAGAGTCACTCTGCTTAGAAAGCAGAAGAGCGGTGACTCGTGTAATGCCAGTAATTTAATCAGTTAACTCATGCCTGCAGAGCATGGATGGAGGGGACCGAAGAGCCATCCCAGTCCTGAGCACCCCTCCCACCTCCGCCGGCAATCCCAGCAGAGGGGAGGGGGCATGCTGGGAGGTGAAATAGGGAGAAAACTAGATTTCATTAAATAGACACCACACGACAATGGCAAGTGAGTTCACGTTTCACCCTGGCAGCAGCATCGGTCCTTGCAGCAGCTGCTGCATCACCACGGCCCTGAATCTCTTCACTCCATGCTTTTTACACTTTTTTCATAACCCTGCTGGGAATCAGCACAAAAACCCATTAGTTTTTAATGACAAAATAATGGCTTCAACTCAGTAAAACTTGTAACTGTCCTTCAATGGTGGGCTTCCTCCCATCCCAAATCCTAATGTGTGCAAGAGGGGAAACGACAGAATAATAGTAAGCATTTAACAATTTTGAATTTGTATTGTACCTCTCATCTGAACATCACTGCAGTCTGACGAAAATGAAAACCACCAGCCTCTTATCTGAAGACATGTATAAAGCAGCCAGCATAGGAGGGAGGCAGCAATGCTACTCACACAGGCCAAGAGGCTATTGTTGGGACCAGAAGCACAGGGAGATCTCAGCTGAACAACCCCATCCCAGGGAGGGGGAAACCTTCCCAAACTGCACAGCCCAGGAACATCTCAGTACCAGGGAAATGGGAGCAGAAGGTAGGTGAAGCCCAGGCAGACTGCAAGGAGATTCAGAACAGAGAAGAATGGGAGAGGGGTCAGAAAAAAGACAAGTAAAGCAAGTAGGTCTGCAAGCTTAGAGCAACCACGGCCTCAAGCATCAGCTTCTTAACTAGTTCATCAACCAGCTGATGAAAAACTGCTTGTCCTACGTTACTCCAGCCAGGACAGTGGGACCCAAGAGACCTGTGAAGGCAGCTAGCAAAAGCAACGGCTGGAAGGAAGGCACCAGCTGCTGTAAAAAAATAAAAGTAGATTGCTGGGCCAACCCCTGCACCCAGGAGGCAGGGCAGAGGGATACACGCCAGATCCCTGCAAATAAACCACATTTTTTCAGAAGCTGGGAGGCAAGGGCAGCAGGCACAGCAGCTTCTCCACAGCTGCTCCCCAGGGACCAGCCCCACAAGCTGCCGGGAAGAAAATCCCACTGCAAAATCCCACCGGATGGGAGCATGTAAAGACCTGCAGATGAAAGGACTATAAATAATCATCATAATCAGAAGCGGACCACAAAAGTCCTAGGGCAAGAACATCTTCTTTTTACTTGGTCAAAGAATCCCACTTAACACTGTGATACCAAGAAGCATCTGATGGTAGTTTTTCCAGAAGGGACTGATTTTTCATTCCACTAATCTCAGCAAGAGAAACTCACAATGAAAACCGCGCCTTTCAGAGCACGTAGTTTATACTCCACAATCTTCTAAGTACAGCATAAGAAAGTACAACGAAAACTGCTGATTTATCTCTCTTGAAGTGGTTCAATGCAACCATTTGCTTAAAGATTCTATGAGACGCATTCAAAGAAAATTAGAAAGATTCATTTTCCTGAAACAAAATATGCAGGGAAGAGAAAGAAAAGAAATTTTTTTTTTAATCTGTTCAGGATCCTTGATATTTTTCCCCCACCAAAAAAAAAAAAAAAANAAAAAAAAAAAAAAAAAAATCAAACCAGCCCAAGCACAACGTGCTGTATGAAAACCAGCTAACCCAGGCGGGAAAAAGGTCTTTTCTGATGCCAAGTACGTTGAGCTATAAAGCAGACCTTGAAAAGTAACTTGCAAGATGAAAGAAGCATGCTTAGAACTGGGCTGGTGCCAACCTCAAACTCCCCAGCGCTTCCTCAGCCATGAAGCACCCAAGGGAACAAGTGTTTTGGGCAACCCACTGGCAAGTCAGGCACTACTACATGCAGTCTGCCACTGCCCACTTGAACACACGTGTGCTGGGGAATAACCGCTGTTATCAAGCAGGTTTTGATGTTTCATAGGTTTTAGGGGGTTTTGGTTGTTTTTTGGTTTTTAAGAGACTCCTCAGACATAGCTGATCTTTCGGTTACAAAGGGTTAAGAGCAATGCAGGGACCAAATTTTACTCCTTTGCACTTCAGCCCATTGGTAAGGGCCAGCTGCCACACTGTAAGACATTTAACAACTCTGCACCCTCATCTTCCCAGGTCAGCATCTCAAGCCCTCCAGGATGAATTAGAGGATTACCCCACTGCCATGGGGCTAGTAACCTCTACAACACGGATCCACTACAAAGCCAAGTCAGGTAAGCAGTTCTCTCTCTCTCACAAAAGTCTGCAACAGAGACAAAACCATTACGTAAAGCTGACCTGAGAACTCGCAAACCCTGGGTCTTTGCAAGATCTCAATACACCATCTCTACTAATGCCTTAAAAATATTCTCCTTCCCCCACAGAAACAATAAACCCCCAAAAGCAACTGTGCAAATAAGCCCTCAAGCTATCTGGAAGTCTACCTCCCACGTACAAGATGGTACTAGCTTACCTACCAGGTGAAAAAAAAAATCCAGTAATAATTTTTGGATACTATTTCTAAAAGAGGAAATTTTGAAATTCTCCATTACTGAACACAGCTGTGTTGTGTCAGAACTGTAGGCATGATTACCACTGGAAAACAGCTCTTTGATGACTATCACACTGGAATATCTAAAACAAGTAGAAGCATGGAAACAAGAAGTGCTTTGCCACCCAGTTTCAAAACAAAATGCTGAAGATCACTGAATAATATATAAGGGGTTGGTCAGGGTGAGGGATTTTATGGTAAGTGATGTCTCAAATCAGGCTGGACTGGTAGAAGAGAGATTAAAGACTGAGGCTGATTTTTTTTTTTAATTTAAATAAAACTACCTTGCCACTCCTGTTCCTTTTCACAGCTGACAAGTTTTCACTGCTTTCCATGCTTCTACATCAGAAAAATTGAGAAATCATTATGTTTTACCTCAAAAGTACCTAACACACCCCACAAAGGCTAACAGCAATTTACACCTGCAGCCTGGCAGGCAAGAGAGGCAGCCTCTCAGCTCAATATTCCCAGTCCCATTTGACAACTGTACATGTCTGCTAGTAGCAGCTCTCTAATCTCATGGCACAGTTGCTTTGTTAGCAGCTGTCCCGAAGCTCTCGTCCATGCTGACATTGCCAACATCACCATCCTACCAGCACAATGCTAAAAACCTTACATTACTCAAGGGATGCTACAGACCACGAGAGCAGTCCCAAGCATATCCTTTGCAAGTGGCTCAGCGTTAAGAGGTTGTCGTAATATTACAAAGAGTTTTAAACACAGCTAGTGATGCCACAGGTCCCCAACACAAGCATCCACATTTATCCCTCACTTAAAGCCTGTAAAGCTTGATTTGAGACACACAGGGCTACTCTGTACTGGGGAAGGGGAGGAACCCAATATACTCCTGTTTGTGCAGCAGGACAACAGACCCAGTAAAGTTTCTGCAATTTATCAGTAAACTATGAAACTCATGTTATTTTCTGATCAAAACACACTGTGGTAGCCACCAATAAGCAAGATCTCACAAAGAGATTCGTAAAAGCAGGCTGAAACAGCTCCTCTCGGGCAGGAGCTTACGAGGGGCCGCAGCCCCGGACTGAGCTTTCGAAGGTTATTACGAACCAGAGACTGTGACGTTAGATGCAACTAGTTCAGTTTAAAACACCAGACCTCGTATCCCAGCTAATCCACAGGTAGAAAACAGAGCCAGACAGTGAGCACGAAATCACTCAGCACGGCGTCACCGGTGGCGGTAAGTGATGAATTAGGGCCCTTAGGACACAAGCAGGAGGTCTCAGTCTGACAAGGGTTGTATGATTAAGGGTAATGCTCGCAAAATTATGGCAAACTACAGAACCAAGTTTCCCATCCATCTGCGCTGGAAATTATTTTCTCTACGTGCTGTTTGCAGAGCAATCCCATTTTTCATTTCCGTGGGAAGCAGCAGCCTGGGATTTTCACTTGCAGACTCGAGAGAGGCCAGGAGAGCTTCCCGAAGCCTCAGGCTATAAGAGAAACGCTACTTGATGCTACTGAATAAGCCAGAAATTTTTCAGCAAGCTAACCATTCTGAGCAGCAAACAACAGTTTCCAAGGTTTAAACCTACAATAGCAGCTATTTGACTGTGTCAAAACCCGCGATTAATCCTTCTAGCAACTCAGGGCAAGCACCACAAATAGCAGCTGTTTTTGCAGCAGAATACCACACAATCCCAGCTCTCTCCATCCCCCAAAATAAGTGCTCTGCCATGTATAGTATTCCCAAAGGCGTCATGCAGCAGCATCGGTGTCTCAAGAAACACACACGATGGCGGAATTGAAGAAAACCTGGGAATTTAAAGGGTATGCAGGAAGTGATAAAGAGCTTTAAAGCAACTTTATATAACTGCACTGAACAACTGCTGGCCATTAAAAGCCCTGATCTCTTAACTACTCATGTTGAAACCTGCAAAATGTAAATCAAGCCTTTGCGAGACCAACTAAAATAGAGTCCCCCCAGGGCTCCACAAATACCACGGCAAAGCCACTGCGGCGTGGGGTCGACTCTTCCCAGCCCTGGCTCAACACGTCTGCAAAGGCTTCCCGACACACCCCGTAACACCAGCCTAAGTGCCGGAAACACTCTCTCCCAACACATTAATTACCATTTCTCCCTTTTTAAATTGCAGCTACGCTATGCAAAACTTCACGTGCATATGTCTTGCTTGTTCGCCATTGGTTTTGCAGTGGTTCCCTAGGAAGGCAACGAACCGCAGCCTCGTAAAGTTTTAATAGGATAACCAGCAAACTAACAGCATCACTCTGCTGTGCTAAATTAAACAAAGCAACTGATTGCATCCCAGTGGCATAAAGTACGTACTTAATTTAAGGCACATTTTATAGCCCGCCCTTTAAAAAATAAAAAGCTGCTTTTTTGTACTAAAGAGGAAAAGAAAAAAAACCACCTCTTCTGCTGCAAAAAAACTGGCAAATCAAGCCAAAGCTGAACATAAGAACTGGCATCTTGCCTGGGTTTCCTTGTAAATGCCTTCAAATGGCAGTCATAACCCAAACTACGCTTCGCAGACAAAGTATATATAACCAAGTATGATCGCTCTCCTCAATGCCAAATAAAGGACTGAGCAGTTAGAAAAGGGGGAGGTGAAGAAGATGGGCAATCCATGTCTAACAACCAGCAGCTTTTACAAGTTTTTCTTTATTTTATACATACAAGATACCATCCAGCTTGGTCGACACAGGTTTCCAGGCTGGTCAACAGTAGGGATTTCAGAAGAATTCAAGAGCAGGATCACTCAGTTCTAACCACAGTCCATGCCCACAAACACAGCCGACATGTTTTTAACAAAGGCAACCAGCAATTTAATTTTTCTTCTTGGAAGGCAGACTACCAGAGACCTGCCTTCCAGCACTGAACACCAGCTCCTCTTCTCAGGCAATGACAGAAGAGGTGGGAATCGGTCTTTGCTGCCTACCAGATAGTCCTGAACTCACAGCTGAGGCCACCAGCGTCATTGGTCAAGCACATCTCCCGGGCACCATCCCTGCTGAGATGCAGCAGACGGGGAAAGCCAGACCAGACTGCTTCTAGCTCACAGGCTTGTTGATAAAAGCGTGGCTGCTCTCAGCGGAGACGGGGCCACTCCAGAGCCACCAGCGTGCTGAGGACGCTACCTCTTTGTCTGAGGAACAAAACACCGGGATCACGATAGCTGAAATCAAGCAAATCCAGGCAGAGAATAAAAGTGGTGGGGAAAAATGAGAGGTGGCTCTAGCAGGGACGGTTGGGAAGGGAACAGAGAGGCACACATAAAAGTGGATAAAAAAAAGGTGTAGAAACAGTAGAAACAACAGAAAGCACACAGAAATTAGAGCTGCAGAAAGAAGTAGTGAGAGTCGGCTCTGAAAAAAGATACATCTGAAAAAATACAAGCCTTTGCCCAGCAACACTGCCCAGCACCAAAAACATTCCGTGCACCTCCACGCTATTTCTTTTCCCCTTCTTCTAGTGTTCAAAGGAGCATCTTTAACACACAGCTTTGTTTTGGCACATTAGGGGTCTAAATAGCAAAGCCGTGCTAAAACGTATGCATACAAAGCACTGGGGAGATGCCAGAACTATCCCAATGCTCCCAGCAGAAGCGAACAGCACAGACTGTAAAAATAACGTGACACTCTGGCTTCAAAAAAAAGCAGACAACTAACTACATACCGTAATGCCTCAGCTTCCATCTTCTATTTAAAAGTTGGCATTGCTGCCACAAAGTCCCTTTTTCCTGGAATATACGGGAACATGCAGGGAGGGCAGTGTTGGGAAAAAAAGACTGTTTGGGTCAAGCCTAAATTAGAAATAATTCAACCTGAGGAACTGGAAAATGGGTGAAGCAAAGCGATACTTTTAAGAAAAGTAGAAGAAAGGACACAGTGGTGCTCCCCCCTCCTCTCTTCCACTAACCTAATTACACAGACACCACCCTGCAAACAGGTTCAACTCCCCCTTCTCCTGATTTACAGCTGCAAACTCCAAGCCTCTTGGGGGGAGGCGTCTTACTTAGGGAGTCTTAATACCCTCTCATACAAAGAGAAACAACTTTTGTAACTCCTGATGTTCCTTGTGCAGGGAGTGGTAATTACCCCAATTCTCCTCTCCCCAGGGAGCACCCTAACTTCTGGGCACAGACCTCCTTTCCAAAGGCTCCTGGAATCTGAGCCTCTAACTTAGTAATAGTGATCCATGCTGTATTTTTCTGTATCAAGCCCTTTGACAGCATCTAGTCTCAAAACTAAAGATTTTTAGATGTGTTCGGAACCGTAACTTGCAAGAAGATTCAAAGGAACCCCTGCAGCCCACTCTCACATGCTGGCAACAGACCTGCAGTTCTTATTGACCTTTTGCAGGCTCCTCCAAAATGTTACACTGATCTACATGGACTGAACATTGCTGGATGTTAATCAAGACATCCCAAACTGCCAAAATCTCAATGCAGGGCAGCATCTGCATGCTGGAAGCCTGGAGCCAACGCTGCCAGTCCGGAACGGGTGCAAAGCAGTGCTAACCATTCAGGATACCCGTGCTTTTACAAATAAAGGCAACTGCAGCATCAAACAAGGATACGGGTTTGAGCACACAGCCTAAGCCTTGAAAATCATGCAGAACTAACTGCATAAAAGGGCTCTGTGTCCCAGAATGCGTTTGTGTCCTACAGAGTACAGAAATACTTGTCAAGCCCTTTGCCTCTTCTCTCTTACTGATGTCAATAATTAAGTGTCCCACAGACCGTGGTGTGCTGTGGGGAACAGCCCGGGGGCACACAGAATCCAAACGTGACACCCAACCGCTCACACAAACAAAAATGTCTTGAAGTATTCACAAGAGCAGAGCAATGCTGCAGAGGATTTTGGGACTATTTGAGACTAAAATGGCACTTTTTGGTACTGGACAGTTCTTCAATGTGCAATGAGCTCAGTGATGCGTACGAAGACATACAGGAATATTTACTGCTCACACAGCACACGCACAGATAGCTTAACACTTTGCTATCAGTCTTCTGAAAACGAAGTCCCACCACCCATGCCCATAACAAGCTTCCTATTCTTAAAAGGCTTTACACTACAAATACACCACCCAAAAACCTAACTGGAAAAAAGAAACAAAAAAAACACTCAAATATCTGAAAGTCAGTCAGGTAGCTTCTTCTTAAAAAGTTGCACTCTAGTCTAAAAGTATGCCAGAGCAAACTCACAAACCTACAAGAGCCTGCAAACAAACCTGCAGAGCAAACTCACAAACCTACAAGAGCCTGCAAACAAACCTGAAACCCAAGTGATTGACAACGATCACGTTGTAATGCTACACTATTTTAAAGATGTGGTTGTTTTCATCAAAGACACATGCACATTTCTTCATAGCCCAGGACACAGCATACTGTTTGTTCCAGTATGTCAAAAAAACATTATTTTTCTCAAAAATCACCCATACACATACAGGTGCACAGACTCAAGGGCAGCTGTAATACAGACATGCCTCAACTAAGTTTTACTTTACTAAGTTTTACTTTTTAATGAAGAACTATGATGTTCTATTAAAGAATAAGTTGAGATCAAATCTTAGCTTACTGTTTTTTCCAGGTGTCCTGAATAAAAATCCCCAATGTACCCAAAAAAAAAAAAGAGAGAGAAGATAAAGAGGCCTTAGGAAATATCTTCCCTTATCCAAACAATTATGTATGCTTATGTGGTATATTTATTTCAAAGCTTCTAACACAAAGAAACACTTCTTTAGGGTGGTGAGATGCTCCCAGCTGCTGGGGCAGATGGACACAGCCAGCAGGTGACCCCTGGTACAGGACTCAGTGCCATCATCTCCATCTCACAGACACAGGCAGGAGCTTTCATACAACCCATCCTCAGGTTGTGAAACCCAAGATCCAGCTCCCCCACCCTAATGCAGCTTTTTTTTTTTCCTCCGAATTACACCAAAAGCGCAATGCATTATTGATGCTAAAACTTAAAGTTCAACAGTGGCTCTTGAATAGAAACTGTGTACGGTTACACTGAGGCCTTTTCTAGTTTTTACTTTATTTAATGATGCGAAGATATAAGCTGTGGTTTTAATTTTCTGTGGGCTGGCTTGTCTTCCAAACCAATTACCCTTTCTCCATGTCAAGACAGCTTAAATAACTGAATGAACAGAGGAAAAGAAAAGCTTGTCTACAAACCAGAGTGACAGCTAAAATACTTTATTCCAAAGGAACGCCAATTAACCAGAAAATTCTCCTCCTTTTTTTTGACTTGATGTTACGGGTTCTGCAGTAATGCTGACTGCTCTCCGACAAACCTAACCCACACAGTATTCAGTATTTAAAAGGGAACGCTGCCCCAGTATAAGAGAATACAGAGCAGATGTGCCCACGCACACACACACCTTTTCCTGCAGCACTTGCCACTTTTCAAACCAGCCTCTCCCACCTGAATCCCAAGCCTCTTGGTGCCTAGAAGACTCCAGGATCGGAACTTCCCTGTACACGGGGGCGAGACACGCTCACTGCACTGCACCCCGGAGCAAACTCTGCCTCCCGCAGCCTGGGCTCGCTCGTCTCGCAAATGGACAGCACAACCAACGCAGACCGCAGCGAAGCAACCTCTTGCCATGCTCATGGCTCACTCTGCCTCTGTGGAGAAGGCTGAAATCTAAGTCTGTGAAGCTCTGGTTTGCAGCTATGATTGGCCCTAAAGAAAACACTGGCAAGCGAGAGGTGAAGAGCCCGTCGCCCGTCCCGCACGACCCAAACCCATGGCCGAGAAGACCCCAGTCACAACCGGGACCTCGCAGCCAGCGTTTACGTGAGAGGAACCGCACCCAACCCGGATCCACCCACCAAAAATTCGGCCACCAGCTACCCCCGGGGCCTAGTTACAGCCGCCTATTAATTAATCCAAGCGCAAGCAAGGACTCCACGAGCCCCGCGGCGGGGCGGTCCCTCAGCCCGCTCCCCCCCACCAGCACTCCCCGGGGCCTTCCCGCTGCCGCTGCCTTTGNGGGGGGGGGGGGGGGGGATGTTGGCCCCTTACCCAGGTGGAGGGTGAGGTTGACGGCGGCGGGGTGCTGCACGCCGGCCAGCATGGTGCGGCTCTGCCACCAGGTGGCGTCGGCCGGGCTGTTGTAGTCGGTGAGGAAGGCGGCGCCGTGGCGCAGGTGGGGCTGGGCGGCGTCGCAGAGGTGGCAGGACTGGGTGACGCCGGTGACGCCGGTCTGCACGCAGTACTCCTCGGCCGGCGTCCCGCACGTGTGGGTGGCCAGCACCGTGGCGTTGAAAGCGGCGTTGACGAACTCCGGCATGCAGCGCTGCGGGCGGCCGCTCCGCTCCTCCGTGCACTCGTCCATGGCGCCGCCGCACCGCCCGGGCAACCACAACCACACCACCGCCAGCCACAGCGCCCGCGCCCGGCGCTCGCCGCCGCCCCCCATGGCGCTCGGCCGGCGGCGGAGGGGCTGGCCGAGCGGCGCGGAGCCGGCGGAGGGGCCGGCTGGCTGGCTAGCTCGCTCGCTGGCTGCCGCCGCTCCGCGCCTGGCCGTGGGCTGGGATGGGATGGGCCCGGCCCGGGCGAGGCGGGGCGGGGCTGCCGGCGCGGGGCAGGCCGGGAGCGGAGTCCCGCCGGCGGAGCGGGCCCGGGAGCCGCCTCCTCCTCCTCCCGGAATGCGACAGCTTAAAGGGGCGATGGCGGCGGTGGGGCCCGCCCGGAGGGGAAATGCCCGTTTCCCGCCCTACGCCTGTCTGCGCTGCCGCCTCTCGCTCCGCAGCGGGCGCCTGGGCTGGCGGTGGTCCCACGGGAGGGGCGACCCCCTGCGACAAGGGGGACGGGGAGGGGGAATCTTCCTCACAGCACCGGTGGCGTTGCCTGGGGTGGGCCGCGGTGCCCCTCCAACCCCCCACCCCCCCCAGTCGCCACCTCCGCCCTGTCAGAACCCAGCAGGAGCCACCCCTTTCTTTCTTTTAAAGGCTTCTCGGGGGGGGGGGAACCCAAGTTTCTCAAGAAATGTGAGAGAATTGATTGTGCTTTGCCCGCTGGGCCGTTCGGAAGCCAGTTGGTCTTGTGCTGTTCAAGGGCACAAGCCTGAAAGTGGGTCTGAGGAGGGGGACACCCCTGTTTCCACCTCCGCTTCTTTAATTTTTAATGAACTTGTAGCTATTTTCATATCTAAATCCAGATCTCTGCGCTGCTTACAGGCATTGGCTCTGTCAGACGTGACCAAAGACTGGGTTATGAACTTGAGCTATCGCCAGAAGATCTCCCCGTACCTTTTCAGGTTGAGGAACCATGTAAAGATTAAAATCCAGGAATCATGTAAAGCCAAAACCGCTTTTATAGGAGAAAGTGCCTCCAGAAGCCTGCTCAGGAAACAGGAAACTACTCGTCACGATAGAAATTGATAGGAGAGTCAAGGGAAGGCTTTGTAAACTCAGAGTCTGAGAAAGCCTGAACGCAGCCTGTGGCCGTAACAGCAGAAAAAAATACAGTTTGTTCTGGGAAAAAGATGCACCTTCTTGTTTTGAAGTAAACACACGTATCCTACAGAATCTGACCCTTTGCTTCTTGCATTAAGAGCCTGTGTTGGACTTTTCACAAGGTCCGCACAGGACATACTTGTAACCAAGCCTGGAAATTATCCTATTGCTGGTAGATGTTGTTATTGCTCTTGGTGCTACACACTGGTGTGGTGATTCCTCTTTTTGCCTCCCCAACAGAGTACGCCCCTGGCCATGATGAGATAGCCTCTGTGCCGAGAGTCCCCCAGACACCCCCAGCACCAGCAGAAGGGACACGGGTACATTACAGAGTCATCGCTGCATCCCTGTTGTTCAGGCTGGAATTACACATCTCCAGCGGAAAGTTTGATTTCCGCCACTTCCCCCCCTTTTCCTCAGTTTCTGAAAACAAGACGGCCGCTGTGAAAGCAATGCTGAGCTGGTGCCATCAAGGCAGAAGCTCTGGAAATGGTGTCCTAATGGAGCTTCTCAGGTTCAGTAACAGCCTGGCTGATGCCTGCAGTTGAGAGCGGACACAGCAGGGCAGGCAACAAGGACCGAGGGTGCAGGAAGCCACATGGAGCAGATCAATGTGAGCGAGAGAAGGGTTAGGGTAGAGGTGAGAAGGGAACAAGGACTCTGAGCAGGATCAGAGGGTACTGCCACAAATCCCACTCAGTAGAGCAACGGGATCATCTGTCCACATGTGCGAGGTTCCCATGGATAATGAAAAAAATTCAGCTTAATGCAAAATTCTTGGGTTTAAAGATACTCAGTTTTAGTACCTAAAAGCAATAATTTGGTTGAGTTTTTTAACTAATCATTTTCCAACATTTTAAAGGATGTATGTAGGACTGTCCTCAGCAGTTTATGTGAAGCCCTTCTGTCATTTCCAGGTTACTGATTCTAGTAAAGCAATCCTGAGAAAAAGATAGCTGCTGATATTTGCCATCAAAATCCACTTCATACTCATAATGGCAATTTCATCTTTGACATACATATTTAAAGTACTAGGACACGTGGAGTGATGAAGTCAGTGCAGTAAACCTGCACTCATCTAACTAAACCCAGAATTAAATCTCATATCGCTATAAATACATGACCTGTGCTTTCCTTTTAATATCTTACCTGCTGAAATACTCTATCAAAGCATTGCAGCGTATTCCCCATAAACCCATTTCCTTTCCAACATAGGAAAAAGCACTCTTATGTAAAATAACCGTGTCTTCCAAGCACAGAACCCGGATAACTTCTCTAACTTTGCAGTGCTTACAAGGGTGAATAATAGTAAAAAAACCCCTTGGTCAATAAATTCTTACGACTGGAAACTCCCATGAAGCAGAGTGAGTCATCCTGCACGGCAGGAGTGGCCTGAAAGGAAGGAAGGACTGTGGGATAGATAGGATGGGCACAGCAACGAAACTTTCAGTTAACCATCTGTAAGATAAGAATAATATTTGTGGATAAGCTTCATGACTGTGCTGGGCTTAGACAGCACAGGCATAATGAAACAACAGCAGAAAAATGACGTGGCTGCTGCTTCAAAAGCAGGTGCAAGTCTTCAAGCACTTACTGCCCCAAATTGCACTAATCACAGTGATATCAAGTCTCAAGAACATGTGCTTTCTATTTAATAAAGAGGTGGTCGGGGAAGAACTTAAATATATAAAGTTAACTGTAGACATCGGCACGTTGTTACTTCAATTCTTTTTTGAAGTACGCAGATCAGGTTAAATGAATGAGAACAAGTGGGGAGAGAGTAAGAACAAAGAGAAGAAACGCAAAAAAAGGAAAAGCAACATAAAAACCTGAGAGGAAACAGCCTTTATAAAAGCAACTCTTAACAGGAAATTCTGTCAGCTTTCGGAAGGCCAGAACTCCCGAGGCTGGCAGTCTCACTCTTCCAATAGACCTCTTTTAGGAAAAAAAAAAAAAGAAAAAAAGAAAAGCAGTATTTTCTTTCCTTTTGATAAAAGAAAAAAAAAAAATGCAACAATGTGGTGTGCACGCACAAGCAATTTGAAATAACAAGTTAAGAGCACAGTTAGTCTCTGTCCTTCTACAGCAGCTCAAACTAAGCACTGACACACCTATACACTAAGATATTTGACACATTTGGGGCTTATGAGGTCCAGAATGTTTTTAGTAAGCATCACAGGGCAGCAAGTCCTTTAATTTTCAGTCTTCCCATACTGGTTTAGCACCAGCGTTTGTTCACAGACATAGGAAAACCACTCAGAAGTTTCAGACTGTGATAGTGGAGCTTGCTTGCTCCATGGGTGTCAATTATTAAAACAGGTTTGTAGAAGTAACCCCCACAGAGAAAAACAACCTACATTTGCTAATAAAATTAAGTAGGTCGCTTGAGGATCCCCAAATGAAAACTGCTGTCTACCCAAACATTTCGTTACCAGGACATATGTGTCAGTTTGCACTAAAAAATGAAGGACAGAAAAGCCCCATGCTTGCCATCAGCCTCACAGAGTTATCAGCCACTGGAGGAGCCACCCAAGCAACCTTATGAAATGTCACAATCTGGCTAGTTTGGGCAATGTAAAAAGAAGTTTGCAGCAGTTTTCTGCCTTGCCCGCCATCGCGCAGGGGCTTCCTGCGGGCCTCACTGGTTTTCTCAGTGGATGCAATCAAAACAACAGTAATCGCAGCAGACATCCCCTCCCCGGCCACCAAGTAACCAAAAACACTTAAAAGAAAGCAGACGAGTCAGCAGATTCACCAGAGAGTCAGTGCAAAAGAGTCAAAATTCGGAAAGGCTGGGTGACAAGATTCAGATGCTTTTACAGGTGGATGCAAAAAGAAACCACACTGCAGTTCTCCATTGGGGAACGCAGAAAAAAACCTGCTCTAAACCGTTTCTTTTTACGAAGATAAAAGCCAAGCTTTACGCTTGCTTGTTTTCTTATCTTGGTTGAAAACTTCACCCAGTTGGATCAAATATTTTGACTCAGTCCCAGCTGGGATAATCTCTATGATTCCACTGAAGCATAGAAATGACTGTAAATTTAATCGACTGATCCGTCGCATCTTTCTAGTGCCCAAAGTGAAACGATCAAAGTGCCTCTGTGCTATGCAAGGTGGGATTTCAATTCCATTCTTGGCAGCTGGGCACTACATCAATCTCAATGTCAATGACAATATGAAAAAGCTTGATTTTTCCAGGCAACGGCCTCCAGGCGTGTCTAAAATGGGAGAGAAAGCTGTAGCAGAGTTGTGTCTCACATTTTATTTCAACGGGGATGGCAGAAACTGTAGATTGGGGAACCAGGTTAAGGATCAAACGATCTCTTTCCACATGCAGTGCAACAAATGCAGCTTAGGACTAATGCACGAACGCATAAGAAATGCACTTCTGTATTAAAATTAAAGTATGGTTTAAAGCCATCCTGTTTAGAGAAGACCTTCTGCAATCAAGGATAGGTCTGCAGAGAATGTGAATTAGTTTGGCAAATGTCTGAGGTTTCAGCGCAATCTTTGTCCACTATCACTACCAGTAAAAGAGAACAAATCAGAGAACCGTACTAGTTACTACATGTTCATACCTATCACAAATTTATGGAAGCAGAATGTTACTGTAACCTTATAAATAAAACCAAAAAAGAGAGCTACTAGCCATGAAAGCAGAAGGTGTTTCATATAATGGTTTATTTAAGTTTGACTTTCTTAGTTGCTCTTTTGCAGATTACCCTAAATAATCCTATATAGCAACTACTGGTAAGTGAATAAAAAAGTATCTCTGAACCTGTTCATGAGACGTAATCTGCTTCTTACAAGTTTCTGCAAACCCAGGAGAAATGAAAGACATAAGCTGATTATTTTATCTCTTTTCTGAAGTGGGTCTGGGATATATCCTCGTTTTCTCTCCTTAAGACTGTAATGTTGGGAAGAAATATGCTAAACGAAAAATAAAACATGAAAGGACTGTGCAGCTTTTCATCTTCCTATTGTGGATTCAAACACAGCCGATCCTTTTAACCAAAAACCATTTTGGTTAATGGATATCTGGTGGTGTATACAAAATGAATTCGTAATCTTTGATTCCTAGCAGGTAAGATTTTTATCTTTTATCTTTAATCCCTCTTTTTATTCTGCGGTGTAGTCCTGTGCTGAATCTAAGCAACTATATCTTGCAGCCTACATTACACCGTGGCAGTAACATCAGAAGGACCCGAGCCAGCCCTAACTATACTTCCTTCCCCTCTCCAAGACCTCCGCTCTCCCATCCGATACCACCACGAACATCTGCTTCTGTAAAGTCCACTGATGAGGGGATTGGGGAGGGGACATGCATGGATGGGTGCATTCAGCCTTGAAACAGCCAGTGGGCTTCTTGGAGATGAGACTTTCCTCAGCACTTCTTCCCTTCCAGCGCTCCCATTCTCAATCAGTACACCAACAGCACACTGCACGGATGAAAGCGGACCGGAGGAATTGATTAAGTTTATTTCTGTATGGTATTACATCTATAGTATAGAGACATTAAGTTCACCAAGAATAGTCTCGGGCTCAGTGCTGCCTTCGTCCTTGCACTACAGGGTCCACTGATGGATGCTCTGCCACCAAAAAAATCCAGCAATATTTAGGTTTCTGACGCGCTGATGAAGTTCTCTCTGTAAAGAGCAGGACTTGTTTACCCAGATCCATGTGGATAATGTCTGAGTCCTGTTCTTCACCGACTTGCATAGCTATGCAAATCCTTCACATGCATGAGCTGGGGCTGTTTACACTAACTGTAAAACATTCCCAGTAGAACTATCCTCCAAGCCTGATAAAATGCTATCCCAGAAAATAGTGCATGTGTTCGGAGTGGTCATGGGTATCTCACCATGAAGGGTGTTGACCTGCTTGACCACAATGAAGTTGTTTAACAAATATCCTTCCTGAACTTCCAGCAGAATTCCCAAGATTGTTTTCAACAGAAGGTTGGATAACTTCTTTTGCCCAGTGCCAGCAGGGCTGAAATTTTCTTCTCAGTTAATTCTTAACTATCTTTTATGGTCACAACCTGTTTTTTTTATAGCTCAGTCTGCCAAACAGTCTTGCCATGATCATTATTTTCTTAATAGTAAATCGTCGTGCTGTTTTATCATTTGTAAAACCCTTCTTTTCCTCATACAAGATGGCTGTTGAGAGCCATAAATAGTTTGTCTTGACTAGGAAGCTGCAGTTCGATTTGTTGTTACTCCAGAAGAGTCATACCTGGATACACAGCTGGAGGATGGCAGCTCTAGCACGTCATTTTGGGATCTGGAGATTCACTGATCTCTCCCAACTGCTTGTTCGTCCCCCTAAATCTCATCAGCAACTTGTCTCTGCTCCCACATGGAACTGAGTTGAGACAGAGCTGCTTCCCCGTTGCATGATTTGGAGCATACAATGTGAATGGTGAGGAGCTACAAGGAGTCTGACCTACACAGCTGCCTTTGGGATACGTATACTTGCCTGTTCTTGGACATCTGTCGGAGTGCCCCATATCTAGTCTTGGCACGCCCCAGCTCACTACGTTCTCCCCGGCATTGCCTGTGTGTCTGTTGATGGTCAGATGATGACCCGTTGAGAGGACAGAAGAGACATTCTCTGTACTCAAAGCCACCAACTACTAAATAGACAAAAGAAGCAATTCAGGCAAAATCTGTTCAGCCCCTGTAGCNAAAAAAAAAAAAAAAAAAAAAATAATTGTAATGAACAGACTTTTCTGAAAATATAGCTATTAAGCTCTACTAAGTCTCTGCAAAGCTACAAAGCACACATGAACTACAATTTTTAGAGGTTTGTAACCCAGCCCCCTGTAGGTAGATGTTTGTAAGAACACTAAAAGCTTGTTTTTGACATCAAGACCATTCCCTTATCAAACATCAATCCCTTGATCCACTGTTGAGAAAGAACAGTGTCACAGTGAAAACTACATGCAGCGGCTTTAAGTCGCACACTGTAGTATTCCCTAATGTTTTTGTTTGATGCAAATCCCTCTCAGCTGAAAATGAACATAAAAGCTCAACAAACACAATAATAATGAGACATATACCATATGCAGTTTCAGTGGGAAAAAAGAGACAGATATGCAAAATTACAAACAGTGGAAAAGTCAAGGTTGAAAACGCTACATGTTTGACAATGCTAACAGCTTTGTTTACAGTAAAATAAGGAACGCTGATTTTGTTTTAGCAGAAAAGACAGCATGGTCTAGTTGTTTGACCTTCCTACCAGCATCACCACTGTAATGCTGACTTTTTTCCTGTTCCTTGGCAGAGCACTTAAACACTGTATCCTCATTCCTTCCTGACCATAAAAGCATCTAATACCTATCCATTAACACATCGCTATGCCTGCTCAGTGCTCTTGGGCAAATCAAATCAAACTTGTCCTCCTCCGTGGTCTGTCACACCTCTTGACACTGAACTTTTCCAAGATGTCTTTACCTCCATTTGAGTAGTAGGTAGCCAGAAGATGGACTATCACAGTGGGATAACACAGTACCATTACTGACTTAATATTACTTTATGTTTCTTCTTTTCCTTTCTCTGACTCTAGACTGTCCGGACTCCTCCCTCTTGTAGAATTGCTAAACCTTCTGTTGGTAGTAAATAAATAAATAGTGGGTAGATAGTGGGTCTAGTCAGCTTCTGAAGAGCACCTGCAACTTCTGCTGCAAAGAGCTGGGAGAAATGCCACAGCTCTGATATCCTACCCTTCCTTCCCTTTTCTGTGAGTCAACAAAAGATTCTCCAAAGACCCAGAAGGTTGGGTCTTGTGGGAAAGAGGATGCAGTCTGCGGAGGCTAGAGGTTGTGGCCAGGGCTCTGTCCACCCTACCAAGTCCTCAGCTAGAGCAGAGGGCAAGTCACAGTTTCTTGGGAGTATTAAGTCTTAAGATCTTGCAACCATAAGAGGAACTGGGAAGAACATAAATGTCCAAGAGCATTCCCCTGGTTGTTCTGTCGCCCATAGGTATCACAGGACTGGAAGATACCCTAATTTTGCAGTGACTAGGAATTAATCCTGATCCATAAGGCAGAGTGCTGGAACCTCTTTCACTGGGAGCAAATGAATTCCCCTTTCCTTCTGTGTCCATAATTTTTTGAATAATAAGAGAATTCATCCTTCTAGTTGAAGCATGCAAAATGCTGTGTTAAGCACTCACACTGCTACTTATGGATTATCAAAGCAAAGAGAAAAATTAAGATTGCTAGGGAAGGAAATGACATTTTTAAACTCATCAGTGGGTACCATAAACAATGGAAAAATGTCTAAAATGCCTTATAAATAGACTGTTTCCTGCTAAATGTCTCCTTTTTTTTGCTTTATGAAGTACCAGTAGCAAGCTACCTCAGGAGGAGATTTGAAAATGTATTAAAATAAGAACTCAGTAGGCAAGAAAAGCCAAAGTTCTCGTAGCTGTAAGCTGTATTTTGTTTGCTGGGAACCTCAACATATTACCCACGTTTTCATCCCTGACATTCAGTTCATGAAAATACCAGAAAGACAAAGTCAAGTGTTCAGAAAAATGCAGTGATTGCGAAGAGATGGGAAATTCTAAGACCTGCATCCTGTTCTTTTTCTTGTTGGATCTTTAAAGAATAGGGGATCTGCAGTCTCTTCAACTGTTATTCATTTCTTCCATTTTGAAGCTCAGGAAAATTATTACATCAGAGAATTTAATTACATTAAAAGCATTTATCCGAGCAGATCAACTGCAACATTTATCTGACAATTCATTTTTGGTACATTAATCTGCCTCCAGCTATAAGCATGTTATTTTAAAATCATATGAACAAGTTAATATCAAGATTTAGCATGTTGATTTATTAAACAATGAATTGTAACTGTTTGCAATAGGGTTAACTTGCAATAAGCACCAGGAGAGGGTACGGAGGATAGGCTACATCTTTATGGGATGGTAATGTCAATCCCTCCTGCTCCTGTTTTCTCGCAAAGATTCAGACGCCTGTCAGTGAAAGGCTGTTGTATTTTAATCAGCATTGAATTGGCACTAGAGATTTAGATAACGGAACATGCTTCTCAAAAGTTGTTTCTTATATGATTTTAAATCGCCGAATGCTCTTTAATATAGCACCTCATTGTGACTGCCCAGTGTTTTTTTAACCTAGAATGTAGTTTTTGTTCGTCCACTTTTTGGCTTGAGTCATTCTCAAAACATATTTCACACCTCCCCATCAGCCACTGGCTTGTGGCAACTGCGTTTTTGCCACCCGAACTGTTTAACTTCAAAGGTTAAGAAAACAAAAAGGCTCCAGAACATAAACATCTTTATATAGTAATACATACCTAGCATACCATTTCCATCAATGCTTCAGTGCAGTTCCCAAAGCTCTAAAATATTATCTGAAATTTTATACAGGCTTGTTCACTCCCGCGTTTTCCTATATTTAAAACTAAGAAGTGTCCCTAGAGATGTACATTAGTAGGGAAGGCTGCCTTATTGAATGTTACTGTTTTATCAGACACCACTGGATACCATTTTTATTAATTTTATACCCTTGTTTGAGGCCTCTGCAAACCCGCAGACATATTCAGCTTCTCTTTCATTTTGCCAAACCACCTGCGTTACTTCTTACAATGAAGTTGGTTGCATAACGGGTGAATTGGATTTAATGAGTTTTGCCAGATGGGTATCCCTCCTGGGTACTCCCTTCCAATTCATTTATGCAAATATAAACGTAATTCCCCACACAGTACCTGAAAGCATGGTAAGCTTCCAGATAATCCCTAGGAGTTCTTTTCAGCCTGCCCTAATTTGGGAAAATATTTAAAGTTGGTTGTTGGCCTTTTTTTTTCCCTACCTTGGGTTACATGTCTTCCAGCCATTCCTTGCCCTGCCTGGATCTGAGGCTGTAAGGCCCAATGCAGCCAAGCTGCAGGAGACTTTCCTACTTTGTTAACTTGTAGAAGAAGTGAGGCTTGAAAGATTTTTCTTGTATTCAACTCATCTCCAGCTCAACTGTGGACAAGTACAGGTGCCCACAGTTTTAACGAATTCCACTTCTCAGGACAAGAGGCAGTAACAGCTATTTAGTCACTGGAAGCCACATGGCCAGGTCTCAGTTTAGCAACATCTGGCTTTCCAAACAGAGAAGAAAGAATGAACAACGCTGCACAAACAGATGACACATAACTTCATTAGTCCCCTGAAGTGTACAACATTTTTCTCATACTGAACCCAAGTACTTGCGGTCAAGTTTCCTTCCAGGTCGCAATTGGGACAGCAGATGTTCTCCCAGTGTGTTATTCTCCTTGCATCCTGCGGTTCGGATTGCCAATTTATTCAAGTTCCAGAGTATAAACAGGAGTTAGCTCAATGAAGCAATTGTTCATCCTGCTAGAAATTACGTGAGATAATTTTGCAGGCTTGGATTCGTGCTTCAGGGAAGCTAAAATGTGAAGGGGTGAGGAGAAGACCTGGTGGCACAAAACAAGAGGTAGCTTGCAGTTGCTATCAGTAAGGATGCCTCCTGCTGTCCTGCATGCCTGGAGGGGTGCTGGAAAAAACATATTGTTAGGTCATTAACGTACCATTAATTTATTTTTTAGGGCATTTAGGGACTCATCAACAATAGTTCTCTGTAAACGGATTTGTGTTATCAACAAAAACAGACAAATTCAGTGTTCTTTGGTAGATAAGACACGTACAGGTTTATCCTGAGACATTAGAAAACAATTTTAATATGGTTGTAATAGAAAGAGAAAACTTGATGAAATGTACTGATAACAGCTGATATTGTTCAGCTGAATATCATAAGTAATGAAAACTCGGTATGTGTTGTAGAATATTAGAAATTTAGAAAAGAAAAAAAAAGATAAGCTGATAGATAGGCTCTGTCAAAGACAGTGCCGTACTTACTACCTTTGTGCTGTTTGGAACTGAACAGAAAGATTTCCAGTCTTCACAACAAGGACAGATAGCCAGTTGTCTATTTTGTCATTGTCCCAGCCTGAACCATAATGCTCTTTCAAACTATGACACTGTGTAGTGCCATCAAGACTCTTCCAAGCCTGTTACGGTTTTTGTAGCTGTACACCATAACTTCCTGTATTTTTCACATTTCCTGAAGCTTGTGGAGGTGGAAATCTCCCGTAAAAGGCTGGTTTGAAGAAAGATGACCAGGAATGGCATGAAACAAGCGTGCTTGTTAGGTGTGTGCAGGCCTGGAGCCATCAAGAGGCAGAACCCGCCTTTGTATCAGTCCTGAAATAGTGAGATACCACCCGGTTAATACAACAGCAGAGCAGCAGAAGACAGATAGTGTGTAGGCAGAGGGTGCCAGCAATGCAATAGATAATATGTTTTGGAAAAAATGAAGATGAAAGAAACCAACTGGCTTGGGATCTGTGAGACTAAACCAGAGCGTTTCATCACCAGTTCAGAAGATTTAATTACACCTTCTGTTGGAACACTTGTTGAGGTAACTTCTCTGGTGATCTATCCATGATGCTGTCCATGATGATATGTATCCTGACCATCCATGAAAACTCATGTTAAAATCAGTAGACTAATGATTTACATGGTGTATTTAATATAACAGAACTTCACCAAGGGTCTCTCTCAGTGAAGGAAGTTATCTTTCCATGGGATAAAATGAACATTACTAAGCACAGTGTGTTGTGATTAGAGATTTTTTTTTTCTTAGAAAGACAACTAATGTTCTCTTTTAAGACTTCTGTTATGTAAACACTTTCAGCTCAAGATTAAGTTCCCAGCCTTCTCTTGGATAAGCTAACTATGCTGAAGTCCTTTTGTTAGACCTATTTTTGGCCTTGGATATTTTGTGTTCACTTTGAACCCTCTCCAAGTTTTTAACACTGTAAAAATGCTGGATGTGAGAATTGGGCACATTCTAGAAGTAATCTTTCCATTAGCATATGCAGAAATAATATAAATGTTTTTATACACACGTGTCTTTGCAGCCACCATGTGTTCACATCTTTTTGTTCACTTGTTCACAGTGATTTTTAAGTCCTCTTCAGAGATAGCTTTCTATGTAGTCAGCTGTGTAGCTCTGGTTTTACTAAACTTGCTTTCTTGACAAAGATCATTTACTTGGAACAAAACAAACCAGACCTGAGTCGGTATTTAAGTTTACAGTAACTCCTTCTCCACTGGTCTCTTTTGGAGAGTCTCCACTCGGAGTTTGAAGGTCACCTTTACCGTGGCTGTACCTGGAAAGTTTCAGTCTGAAAATGAAGGGTCCATTGAAGCTGGAAGCAACTCAAAATAAGTTGTATAGTGTGGGAAAGCTAAGTAAGCTACTGGCATTGTTTAGACAACTCTGAACATATGAGTCACAGGCAATGCGGAAAGGAACCATCCTTTAAAATGTAAATTCAGAAACCAGCATTTGGGACAGCTTAAATACACTTTTGTTGCTCTCTTGTAAATGTTGGTTACTATAGCTACCTGATGCAGCTATTATTTTTAATGTATATTGCACATAGACTCAAAAATATTCTGCCTGGAAAGAATTGCAGGAGGTCAAAATAAATATAAAATAAGGAGGTAATCGGTGACAGCCAACATGCCTTCACCAAGGGCAAATCATGTCTGATAAATTTGGTGGCCACCTATGACGGGGTTACAGCATTGGTGGATAAGGGAAGGGCAACTGACATCACCTATCTGGATGTGTGCAAAGCATTTGACACTGTCCTGCATGACATCCTTGTCTCTAAATTGGAGAGACATGGATTTGATGGATGGACCACTCAGCAGATAAGGAATTGGCTGGACGGTGGCACTCAAAGAGTTGTGGTCAAGGGTGCCACGTCCAAGGGGCAAGCAGTGACAAGTGGTGTTCCTCAGGGGTCAATACTGGGACCCATGCTGTTCAACATCTT
>RSEF01000002.1:154911204-154941642 GCA_003993805.1 Himantopus leucocephalus | reverse complement strand
TGATGATCTTAAAGGTCTTTTCCAACCAAAATGATTCTATGGTTCTATGATGCTATAAATATGCATGTGGGATTCTAGATCATTAAAACATAAAGAACCAGAAAACTGGGACTTTAGCATTGTTTTTTGTAGATTCTTGGGGATTTGGAACAAGGTACTCGGCCTCATACTTCAGACCACCTGGCTGAGTTTCCCGTTGTGGTACTTAAATAGCATTTAAGACATTTGACTTTTAGCTCCCCCTGGAAGCAGACATGTGCAACAGTCCTTGTGCTGTCCCAGGGCAGACCCTTAGAAGGCTACAGTGCCTGATCCCTCTTGCCTGCAGGCTGGCCCACCTTCACTGAGCAGGCAGAGAAATCACTAGCTTTGGTAGACACTGGTTCTTGTTTCCAGGCTTATTTCCTGGAAATTGGGAGCCCTCTCAGGCGTCCAAAGGGGGATTCAGTCTACTGTCTCCTTAAGATGAAGTAGCCCAAAATGACTGACAGCTTGATTCTGATATTTTCCCTAGCTGCTGCTGAGGGTAGGCTGGAGATAACTCAAATAGATGTCCTTTGAATGGCTTTCTGGAGACACAGGTCCCTGCAGAAGAGGGAGCCTTCCTACCTAAGCAGACTGAATTTCCCCGACGGGATTTTCCTTCCCAGGGCTGCAGTGAAGTGCTCACAGCAGGACTAGCCAAAGCACACAGTCCTGTTGCTCAGGGCTAGATTTGACAAGTCTCTCATTTCAATCTCTTTAGGCCCTGTGCCGAATCAATTCCAACTGCTTGTTGGGTGGCACATCATTATTCTGCACCCACCCTGACCCTGTTTGTTCCTTATGTCACAGCTGTAACTCCGCAGAGGATTTATTAAAGTTCACCCTGAAGTGAGTAATGATGCTGTTTGGTGACAAAACAGAGCAGAACAATAACAGTCCCACTTTTTTCTCCGTTTTGAACAAAAATATAGTTGTGAGATATCTGGCCACACTGATGAGCCTGCTTTTGCCTGGAAGGGACAGGTGTAGCTAGCTTCTGAGAACCGGGATTCTGGAGGAGCCTGTGGAGTTCATAGCAAGACAGCTACGATTGGAATAAGCTCTCTCAAGTTTTTTGCCACCTTATGTCCAGTGACATGCAACATCTAATATGCTGTGATTTCTGTTAGGAGGTAGTGCTTGTCATGGGTTTGTGCTGTGGCCACTCAAGCATAAGGACCCTATTTTGCCCTGTTTAAACCCAAACGCTATGTGCTGGTTTGGGCTATTTATGTAGGTTTCAGGGGATGATGCTAACACCTAATTTAAACATAGAGGAGCTGTTACCGTCCCTTGTCCCATGCTGCAGGGCAAACAGACGGGAACTGGACAAAACAATAGATAAGGGTTCATCACTTCTCAACAGGCAGGCTGTGAGAAGAGCCTTTACTGCTTTTCACTTTGATCTATCCCTTCTTTCTCTTTTGTATCTCCTTCATATCTGGGTGTTGGCAGGGAACTGGGTCATGCAGGCTTTCAAGGCAGAGGGAAATGTTTACTTTTCCCTTCGTGCTGAAGAGATTGAGTCTCTTGCCCCATTTAATTTCAGAGCTGCGTAATGAAGCCAAGTTATTACTATGTTTGTGACTAGAGAAGAAAGGAAAATAAAAAGAATGTGATGTAATGCTCTGATAAATTCAGTGATTATCTTTAGCATTCTTTAGTTTTCCTTTTTATTGGTTGACATACACCTGCTGTGCCAATCTGTTAGCCAGAATGTCGTCACTGAGAAGTACGCATGCATATAATCTCTGTTTTTACCTTTCACAGACTGAGTGCAAGGCAGGCTACTAAGGGAAGATTCGGACAACTGGGAAAGTGACTTTTTTAGTGAGCCAAGTCATACGTATTATAGCATAATTCAGTAGGTCTTTAGCTCAGCTCCCTGCTCAAAGCAGAGTCAGCTGTTGGTTCAGTTAAAATTGCTCAGGGCTTTATCTGCTTCAGTCTTGAAAAATTCCAAGGATGGAGACGACCCAACCTCTCTGGACAACACGTTCCACTGCTTGACAGTCCTTATGGGGAAAAGGTTTGAATGTCTCTTATTTAAGTTCACGCCTATTGTCTCTTGTCCCCCTGTCATGCACTGTTGTGAAGAACCTTTCTCCATCTTCTTGATGACGTCTCCCCATAGGTGATGGTGGGAGGGGGCTGCTGACCTCTCAACAGTCCCTCCAAAGCAGTCTCTTACCCAGGCTGAACAAGCACTGGTACCTCACCCTCCCCTTACTGGGAAAGTGTTTCAGTTCCTACCATCCCAGTGGCTTTTTGCTGAAATTGCTCCAGTTTATCCATGTTCTTCTTGTACTGGAGGGACCGCAACTGGATGTGGTATTTAGGTGGTCTGAAGAGTGCTGAGGAAGGGAGGGAAAATCCTTTCCATTGATCTACAGGCTGTGGCCCTTTTGTTACAACCCAGGAGGCTGTTGGTCTTTGATGCCAAGGCTCACATTCAGCTCACTGTCTACCAGGACGCCATGAGACTTTTCTGCAGTACGTCAGCCACAGCCTCTGTTATTTCCAGTGTTTCTTCCTTCCCAGTCCCCTACACTGAATCAGTGATTCCAAGGGTACAGCAGTGTTTGTATGAGCCAGGTTTTGCAGTTCTCCTCATTGGTTGCTGGATCTATATATAACAATATTCTTGATGTTATGCCATGATGTTGCTGTGGGCAGAGTAGCGCCAGGTGCCTCATGCTCCCACCTACACCATCTGCTGTGGTGTGTGCACACAGAGTTTCCTACTTGCACTTATGTGGCAGGGAAGACCATAAAATATACTCTAACGATGGAGCTGTGCCCAGGGCTTTGGCTCTGGTTAAGGCTCTGTTGCTGTTAGTGCAGGTGAGTACTTCTCCTGCTGGGGTGGAATGGGACAGGGAGAACAAAACCATGGTTCCCCACCCCAGATCTGGGAAGCAGAGAAGGAAAAAGAAAGTGCCTTTCCTTCTGTCATATGTATGTCCGGCCTTTGCAGTTGTCCCCTGGACTCTGACCATGCTAAATTACATAAGGTGTGCTGCAGCTGTTCCTCTAGAATAACAGAGGCGATCTGCAGGGAAAATCCTCAACAATTCTCTGTTTTCTTCCTTTGAAGCTGGATAATGTCTTTTCTTAATCAGTATTTGCTGTAATAGCATGAAGATGGATATTCTGCTTTGAGTGAATGCTGAACATGAGTTCTGCTGGAGGGGGGTCAGTCTACCGGGAAACGTTCCTGTTTATGTCAAGCCTCCAGCTGAGAAGTTAGTAAACATAAACACCCAAGTCCTTCCATCTCTAGTCATTCAAATATCTTTAGGTGTCAATATCTAGGCTGTGTGGTCTCAATGTTAAAAATATGCCTATGTGACTGGGACATGCAGTGAGAGTGTGCTATGTTGTCATCATCCCAGATTAGCTCTATCTCCACATCTACTCAGTCTTTGTCCTCCCCATTGAGATAAACCATTTGGTGGCGTGTATTATCCCTGGCTTTTGTTGTAATAAGCTCAATAGAAGCATACTGACAAATGAGGAGGAAATCTGTTTGAATTGTGCACCTGTGGGCTTCAAGATAAGTCCTATGCTATGGTAAATCCCTGAAGCCCTCCAGTTGCTCTCTGCACCTGTGGTTTACCTCTTGATTTAGACTTGTAGTAGTTCTCATTCTCTCTTCAATAAATAATAAGCTATAAGAAGAACAGCAGATGTCTACACAGATATTAAGACACAGTTCTGTGATTTCTTATGCAAGATAATAACTTTCACCTTTCTTTGAACTACCACAGACCAAAGACCGTCATATAGCTTGCATAGCCTCCTTTATGAAAACCCTTAATGTTTAGCTTATCTTAAAGTTACAGCACATGTGTGTTTCATAACCACTGTTTGGCCTTGCACGCAGAGAGGAGATTTTTTTTGGCATTAGCTCTGCAAAGCAGGTAGGTTGACTTTCTTCCAAGAAATTTCTCTAGCCACCCATTAGACAGGTGAGAACTGGTCCTTTGGCACTATGTAGCCATGGTCTATGGCTATTTCAAAGGTTAGTAAGACTGAGACTCAGACACTGTGCTCTGAATGGCAAGCAACTTGCTGCCTCCAACTCTCAAATTACATAGGCAAGCTCAAAAATTGTAAGGCACTTCAAGATATCTGGATGCACTAAACTCCCACCTTTCTGCATGAACTGTATTTTTTCTCTGCACCCAAAACACTGCCGTATTTTCTTTGATTTTCCAGTTCATTCTTTCCCTGAAAATAACAAAGAAAATGAAAGCAGGCATCAAAGGAAAAGCTCCCCTGAAATGACCCAGCGGCTGTGCTACAAAATGATCAGAGAAGGTTCCTGGAATCTTGTCCCCAACATCTGACTATCCCTTAGGCTGTGTGGCACATGTGCTTGCCATAATGCACCACAATTACACAGTAGCTGCATTGCTATGGCTGTGGCAGGGTAACCACGGGATGGACACTTGTCTGAGATCATTCAGGAACAGGAAGAGCAGAAATGAAATTTACTTTAACACCAGAAATCCTCTGTTATTTTTATTTTTTAAAGTGAGACCTCATGATACTTTAGCCATTTACAGAATGAAAGAAGGAGGTGATAGCCTCTCCACCGTTAGTGCTTGTGAATGGGTTACTTTTATCAGTGCTTCTAGCCTGCTCTGCTGACTTACCAGAACACAAAAACTCAGCTTTATGGTATATATCATCTTCGTGGCCTTTTGGTTATAGGTTCATTTCTCCTGTCTACTATTGCCTGGATTACTTTATTGTAGCTGTTACAAACTCGCTAACTTGGCTTGCTTTGCTGGGGGAGGATCTGAAGCTTCATGCCTCCTAGTAACTCAAGAGAGGAGAATGAACACAAGGTAGTGAGAGAGGGAATCCATGGGTGTGTATCTCTTCTTGCAATAGATTCACTTAAGCAATGTATTGCTGCATTTACATGCTGTTCAATAGCTGTGCAAGTCTTTCCAAAGCAGTCTGCAATGTAGACATGCCTCAAAAGTTGCTACGCTGATGCTATGAATGACCCACTTGGTGAAGGGCATTTTGAATGTGAGGTAAGGAAATGTCCACTACCTACTTATATCATTAACAGGGGTGGCTGGGACACTGAAAAATATCACGTTCTGTTTATGTTGCAGTGGAGTCTATAGAGCTGTGGTAGAAAGGCAGGACTCATCAGTCTGGGTAATGACATCTTAAGTTGCTTTACCCATACTTGTCAGAACTGTTAGAGTTTGACTTCTCCCTGATCTTACTCCTTCCTACCATTGCACTTCCACCTTGAGCCAAGGAAGGCAATAATGTCTCTAGCAGGTTCCGTCTTACCATTATGTAAATGGGCTTTGGAGTGTCGTTGACCTAGAAAGCAATATGGTTGTTGGAAGTTATAGGTCAGTGCTTAAAGCAACTTAAACCAGGTGTTCATATCTCAGATATTAACCTCCACCACTGTTGAAAGTGCTGGTTTGCCACTTGCTTAGGTTTTGTACAACAGGTTGCTATACAGTGTCTGAATAATGTGTTGCATGCAAGCATATCTTTGAGTAAGCTGTTTGCTACCCTGTCCATTTTCTACCTGTAATAAAAACTCCCTCAAGCACATTTAGCTTATCTGTACCATGGTTTACCTAGACACAAATGAGGGTGATGTTTCTCCCCTACTTGCAAGGCTGCAGTGTGAAGCTTATTGGAAGTAATGTTAGACAAGTGTTTGGTTCTGATTTTTTTTTCTTTTTCTAAATCTTTATATGCAAACTCTACTTGATAGCAAGGTACTACTAGTACTGCCTGCCCGTTAGTATTTTGCATTATAAAAGACGTATATAAAAAAAGAAGCTGAAAACCACTAGGGAAAAGCCTTAAACAAACAAGCCCATCTGGCTGTTTAGTGAATTAATATGTATTTTAGGCGGGAGTGAAGCCGATGAGTGCTGTTAAGGTTGTCCAGCATTTCTTATAGTAATACTCTAGCTTTTATTGCTTACAATTTTGCTGTATCTTAATTGCTTGGGCTGAAACTCTTTATGCAGGGGCATCTGCCTTGCACTGAATTAATTTTGGAAAACTGCAGCCAACACAGTTTAGCTGTTTCCATAAAAGTATCTAGGAGAAATAATCAGTTTTGCCCCCATTAGGAAAGGATCATATGCTTTTCTTTGGAAGATTTGCACTCATGTGCTTGGGAGCAGATACTCCAAAGACAAAAGAGGAGAAATAGTCTTTCTGTTGTGTCCATTGCTCAGAACTTCTATCTTAAGACAGCCCATAAACTTTTGAATAAACACAGTTTTCTTGTGTTCAGCAGCAACTAGACATAAACAGCTCAGTTCCCCCAACGTGTTGACTGCAGTGGATGTTTTCCAGTCTGTGTCAAACAAGAATTTCTCTGCAACTTGCCTTCCTTTTTCCGGGTTGTTATAGGTTAGGCCAGATCCAAGGTGGGAGGAAGGCTCCCTGCACTGTGCCTAAGCTAAATAAAGGAGGAAGTTGCCTTTGTGATTTACAGAACAAAATTAGTAGAGGGACGTCTAGGAGGTAACAAGAGACCTAGGAAGAGACCAAGTGATTTGGCTTTAGGATATTGTAGGTTCACTGGGATGGATGTGTGTCAAGTGTGACTATACTTGTATGGCAGTATGTGTGTGTGGAGGAAAAATGTGTAAAAACTAAGGGAGAGGTTAGCAGCGGGTGAACTAAGGGGGCAGAGATCAGGTATCTGTGGAATGCATGGGACTTGTTCATGGTTTCACAGAATGGTTGATGTGGGAAGGCACCTCTTGAGATCATGTTGTCCGTAGCCCTGCTAAAAGCAGGATCAGCTAGAGCAGGTTGCCCAGGACAATATTCAACCAAGTTTTGAATATTTCCAATCATGGAGGCTCCACAACCTGCCTGGGCAACCTGTTCCAGTGTTCAGAGAGTTCAGCATTGACCTTCAGAAAGTCTCAGCTGCTTGTGTGGGTGCCTTTGAGAAAGTCCAGGACTTCTTTTCCGTGCACAAAATAAACAACAATGGCAGCCCTTTTCCCATAGGGGTTTTTAGAAAAATAATGATTGTTTGTGATTCTATGAGGTACTACAATGGTGAGTGAAGCGCTCTGCAGCTCCTGAGACTGTCTATAATGTGATCTTTCAGGCCTGGGCTGGATTATTCACAGAATCTGACACGCACACACACTCACACGCCCTGGTGGGCATAAAGCTGAGGATTGAGCATGATTGTCTTGCATGCTTGGGTTCACTTTTTACTTCAGCCATTGGTAAAATAAGAAACATACCTCCAAATCAAACTACAGAATTTTGCAGAGGACCCTAGAAAGATGTGCTTAAGTAGATATCCAATATTGCTCACTCTTTAAAGATGTCCAGAATGTGTTTTTCTCTCATTCCTGTAGTTCACTGTCCATAGATGCGTTATTCTTCCAGAACTTTGTTCTATGGTACACAAAGACACTTCAGAAATTGTTTTTGAACTCCTAATACTGCTGTAGTTCCTTCAAGTCCAATCAGATGTTTGTATCATGTTAAGCATTTGAAATGTGCTTAGTTTATTTTCTTTGGGTTTTCTATCTAGTATGCAATCTTCCGGAGTCCTGAATGACAAGACTGTATCCAACTGCTTTCCAGGTAAGGGAAGCACTGGTGGGTAAATGTAACTTTTTCTTATTTAAAGTAAGGTTGTTTACTTCGCAGGTTGGCTGTAGCAAATAAGATGCTGGGCTACAAATTGAATGGCAAAATAAATCAAAATATTAAATGGAATGAGGATTCTGTGGCTTGAGGATGGGATAAGTGTAAGGACTTGTAAGGAGAAGTGTAAGCTTATGCCCTTGAAGCTTTTCTTGGATACAACTATTAAAGCAAAACAAGTCTTTGTGACCCTTGTATATATTATGTTATGTGGTTTTTGTGTGAAATACATTCCTAGTAAAATGATAAATTATGCTGTGAGGGTTTATTCTTTTTCTAATGCTGTAATCTTTACTTTTAATTCTCCTGTATGGTACATGAAAATGCTGCATGATTTTAAATGCTGTGTGATTTTAAAAATGCTACATGTTTTTAAAAACACCTTTATACTGTGGTACTCCCCACGAATCTGTTATATTTACTAGAATCATAGAATTATAGAATAGTTTGAGTTGGAACAGACCTTTACAAATCAATGCTCCTGCCATGCACATGGACATCTTTCTATAGATCAAGATCCATCCATCAAGATCTATAGATCTGACTTTGAACACTTCCAATGATGGGGCAGGAATGATGGAGCTCTGACTGTCAGCAGCTGCATCAAAATAGATACATTTTAGTTAACCATTCTTTACCAAATAGGTACATGAAAGGCATGCATCTGATCCCCTCTCCTACTTTTCTCCTTCTTCCTTTGCTTAACTGCTCCTCTGTTGCATAGTGTGAAACTGAATATGTGAGACTGTGCTGCCTGTTGCATCAGAGGGTTTCTCAGTCCCTCCTATAGCAATATGGTGCAATGCTTCCTGAAAGGTTCTTGGCCATCTGAATGTTCCCAGAGGGTATAAGGGATCCAGAAGAAATCAAAGCCCCAAGACTGAAAGCGCTGCCTGTTCTTGTGGGCCACACTTTCCCTTTGGACCTTACCTTTTCCTGAAATTATAAAGACTGAGTAGAAAGAAAAAGTCCCCGGAAACTCTGCATCGCAACCAAAAGGCAAATTCAGCCTCTCAGTTGATCAAAAGAGAACCTTAACTTTCTCTGTCCATTAACTACAGAGCTGTGGAGTCTCCTGCTGCTAGCCTGAAGCACATATTTGGCCCTACCTTCTGCTCCCTAGCCACGTTGTTGACATGTTACACATCCACAGTGCACTGTGGCAGGGTTTTCGTGCTGCAGGCTGTGTTCCGGAGCTTAAAGAAAGCTGTGGCAGCCAGGACGCGGTCTCTGCCTGCGACCAGGCATTGGATGCTCCAGATGGAACCTTAGTGTTGTGGTCTTTCCCTGCCACATGAGACACCTTGCCTGAGAAACGTTCACTTCCTTGTCCTGTATGTGTGTTTAACTCAGATGCTTGTGCCTCATCGTGTAAGGTTTTATGTGCTGACATTTAGGTACTTGGGGAAGTTTACAGTTCTGAGCTTATTTCAATTAATATAAATCTTTTTTTCTTTTTTAAATCTTGCTTTTAGCAGAATTGGTAGACTGACTATTACACAACATCTCAGGTAGTGTAGGATAGCAGAGTGAAAAGGAGTCTGCAGCCTGTAGAAATGATTTGCAGCCCAACATGGGCCCTGCAGGATGGACACCTCCACTGAACATCTATTAGGTATCCTGTTACCTAGTGGGGATATCTGCTCCAGGTTATTATTAAATAACTCAAAGGCTCTACACAAAGAATCTAGAATATGACATTTGCTGCCTGTGCTGGGCTCTGGGACACCAAGTATGTCCAAGAATGTCTGTGTTGCTGAGATTTCAGTCAGTCTGGTAACATTCAGCAGCTAAACAGGCACACAGGCATCTTCATTGCTGAAACCTCAGGCTCCTGTGGGGCTAAGGTGGCAGCTAAGAAGATGTTTCCAGAAGGTACGTTTTGGTTTTAATCTTTGTTGACAGGCATCAGAGCTCAGATGTCTGATTTGGTGGGATAGCTCTTCCAAACAAGAGTTAGCGATGGGATTTGCCATTACCTCAGGGTGTTGTAGATAAGTGCAGCTGAGTTAGTCAGCCTTGGTGTCTTCCTAACAACAGGGGAGAGAAAAGGAGACACAAGGGAAAATTTAATTGATTTGTTTTTGCAGTCTGTGTTAGGCTAAGTTGATTTACCTTTCTTCAGTATCTAAGGCAAGAAAATAATCTAGACATGACTAAGGCACATAAACATAGGTGTCTAGTACCATCTGAGATGTCCTAAGGGGTCTGTAATTCCTAAGCAGAGCTGGAAGATATGACATAGGTTCTACCCTTAAAAATGAAAGATATGACTGAAAATGCAGCCTTTCTTCTAGGCCCTGTCAAATATGGCTGTGACATGTCCTTTCTTTACAGAATTGTATCTACTTATGAAATCAATATATTTTACATATTGTACATGACTTATTTCCCTAGTGAACTGGTGCAAGTCATTGATCCGACCATGCCAGACCTCCTTGCACAACTGAGATAAAATGAAATTTTTTTACCTTTTTTTTTGTTGTTGGTTGGTTTTTGTGTGTTGTTAGAACGTTATACCTACTTTGTACTCCCTTGGCACAGTTGCAGATGTGCACTTGGCAGAATCCAGGCAGTGAGGTATAAGAGCCATTGGCTTTAGTGGGCTCTGCATGTCCTTAGGGGTGGATTTTTCCTTGGTGCTGCAGACTAGTGCCAACAAGAGAATTAAGGTGGGCAGATCCTCAGTGGTGCAACACAGCCATGCTGAGCCGAAGCACCTGAACCCAAAGGGACCAACTATCTTCTGTTATTCTTACGTGTGTTCTTGAAATCAGAGATGCAGCTCTCAAAAAATAGCCCTAATAAGCAAAGCTGGAAAAGAAAAGCTTGCAAGCTGATTACACGTACCTCAGCAGATACATTTTGCAGTAGGCACCCTGATTTAGCAGAAATAAGATCTGTCTGTGGTTTCAGTGATCTGTTCAGAATAAGCACGGGTTTTGCTGTCAGCTAGTTAGTTATGGAGTGGGTGATTCGGGTTCACTCGTAATCATTAATGCAATGAGATCTTCTCCCCCTGCACCCAGAATTCCAGCAGGGAAGCCCCTGGGCCATACATGCACCAAATATTATTTTTTAGCTCTTGAGAAAGGGTTAAGGGTACTGTCTAATTTTACATGCATGACATTTTTAAAGATTAAAACAGGTAACATGCTTCTTATTTCTTTTTTGAGTGCAGAAAGGCTCTTTGAGTCAACTATTCCATACAGTCTCTGAGTGAACATCAGAACTGTTGCCTAAAAGGATATAAATTAAAAAAACTATAGGGGGAGTGATTTATATGATGATTAGTTTTATAAGATAAATGGAGACTGGGAAATGGGAAGCCACTCCGAGGAAGTCTCACAATGTATGCTGGCTGGTGCACTTTGCTCCTCAGTTAGGTGGTTCCAGGTTCTCCCATAGCAATGAGATATATAGAAAATGCCTTTATATGAACCACATTATGACTCTTCAAATGAACATGGTGTGGAGACACTGTCTTCTAGAATACCTTGAGAAGAGGTGCTGCCAGCACATCTCCTACAGCTGTTTCTCCAGGTCTGATACTTTAATAGGAAACACCACCCAGTGCATCTTCTTGGTGCCTCAAGTTCATAGATTCATATTGCCTACAGCATCCCGGCTGCAAGCAGAGCTCTGGCAGTAGGAAGAAAATCCCGTTATAAAGTTTCCACCACTGATTTTTCTTTTTCAGTAGGCTTTAGACAGGGTTTTGCAATGTCCTGCAAACAGTACCAGCTTTTGAAAGAACTGTCATGGCTTATGAGCGTTATGCAGCTTTGCACTGACATTTTTGGATGGAAGTGACATTTGATTGTTGTGACCTTGCTGTGTCTTGTGATGTTCCAGTGCAAAATGAGAGCCTCATGACATACGTATTTGATAGATAAATGGCAACTGAATACCTTGATTTCACATGTCTCGCTCAGTTAGGACTTCGCATTTTGGTCACGTGGCAGCCAGTCCACCTGAGGTTTTTTTCCTTTCTTATTTTTCAAATCGCTAGAGAAAGTCAAAGTTCAGCTTGTTTGCTTCATGCAATTAAGCATGAAAATATTAGTGTCCTGGGCTGTGTAAAAGGATTCCTTTCAGAAAGGTTTTTCTCACTGTTTTGCGGTAAGAGGCAGTTCTCTGTCACAAGGAACTGGCTTATAAGGGGATTTCTCTATGCAAAAAAACACCTTTACACAAGAAGGCAGTAAAATCCCACTTTTAAGTCCTGTTTTCAAGAAAGAGGGTCGACCTTCAGTTTAAAAAAAGTTTAAAATTACATCAAAACAGGAACTTTGAAAATTATTCCCCTCCTCAGCTTTGCTGTTTTGTTCGCTCCCTTATAAAAATGCAAGGCACCCCCCAAAAATGACGCCCAGGCCTCCTAGAAGCTGGTATCTGACCTTTGCAGGGCAGAGAGCTCTTTGCCCACAAGTGTAGAATGCAAATATTTCAGATGCATCACTCCATCTGTTTTCCCCGAGCCCCAACGCTGCGCTGAGGAGTGACCTCCATCCTCCCCACCGTTACTGTCCCTCTGGAAGGGCTCTGGGGTGACATCACCCGTGCCTGTACATCGAGGGCTGTGTGGCCGTGATGGGTGCCGAGGAGATCTGGGTGCTGGGGCAGCTGTTGCGCTGAGCGGTGCCGCTGCCGCCGCCACCGAGTTGGGTAACCATGGCAACAGCATCACAGCCAGCATCCTCCTCCTCCTCACTCGGCTCTCCTCCTCCTCGGCATCATCAGGAGCAGCAGCAGCAGCAGCAGCAGCAGCTCTGGCAGGAGCCAGAGCCCGGCAGCCGAGTCTGCAGCCAGCTGCCCGCCGTCCCCTACCTGCACCGTCACCCCATCACCGCACCGGCACCAACCCCGACCCCGCTGCTCCCCACGGTGGGGGGAAAAATAGGGGAGAGGGAGCTGAGGGAGGTGCACTGCAGAGGGATCCCAGACAACCCAGGTAAGAGCTGTGGGGCTGCTCGCGAACTCCCCGTGATCGACGTGGTGTGTGCCTGGCGTGTGTTTGCGTGCGAGTGTTTGTTGCTAGTTTTCCGGCTCGCTCCTGCCAACGGCAGTGTGATGACAATTCAAGGCAAGCATGTTTTCCGGCTCATGTTTCCCATCTCTGCCATACTGTCCCTCTCCCTTTCCTCCACCCAGATACATAAGGAATAATAAATAATACTCAAAAAGATTGGTAGAAAATGGGGTGATCGGGGAACCCAATGTGATCGGAGTGCTGAACGGCTGTGCTTCCAAAATAAAAGTGGGCAGTAGCAGCAGAGCAAAGGTTGACATGGTAATTAATAACCCCTAAAAAAAAAAAAAAAATCATGCGACAATGCACTTCTGTCTCTGCCCACTCCACAAATAAATCTCTCTCATCATATTCAGCAGAGAGCAGTAAACCAGAGAGGTGTATGAAGAGCCAAGACTAGAAACCTCACTGTAGTCCACAACTGGCACATTTACCTTAGGTGCTTTAAAGCCAGACTAAATAATTGCAATAACAACACGGTCACACCTGTAAATATATGATTTATATATTTGCAAAAATACTGTTCTTAAACCTTTACACTGTCTAAGAAGAAAAAAAAAATTAAAATCTTCTTAAAGACGTGGGTGTGATGGCCAGGCAGGAAGAGATGCTCACTTCATCTGTGTGTGAGAAAGCATGTACCGGGTACGTTTAAAAAGATGGGAAAAATAGCTCTAATCCAAAGGCATATGGGGACAGCCCCTGTCGTTTTAAAAACAGAAGAGATCCAAAGCCATGGAGTGTCCTTGTGCAGGCAAATGTCTGTGGATGAGTGCGTACATGTCTGAGGAGCATGAAGGGGGAGAGAATAAGAAGTAAGTTTAAGCCAAGCGGTAAGTGTTTGCTATGTAATGACTGCAGAGAGCTCTTTCCACTTCCACGTAACTATTTTTATTTCTTTCTTTATTTATTTTGTCAGCAGTAAGGAGAAAGAGAACTGCTGCTGCTGTCTCTATCTCCTCTAAGCCCCTGTTCTCCCTGTCTGGTGTCCTGATCTTCCCCTGTCCTCCCCAAATCAACCTTGTCTGTGTGTCTGGAAACGCTGCTGGCTTTGATGGTTTTAACATTTAACATTTTAACATTTTAACAGAAGGCTTTTGAGCCTGTCCCATGACATTATACAGTTGTAATTCTGCTTCCTATTTATACTGTGGGGACAGTCTGGGTATGACCCGATACCAAGTAATATAGTAAAGGCTAAGAGGCACCTGTCTTTCATGTTAAACCTGATTTGAAAAATCACAGGGTTTTTTGGTCCCAAACCTGTGTTTTGCTGTTTGCCTGCAGATCCTCGTAAAATCAGCAGGAGCTAGAAGATAATTTGATATTATAGGTATAGAACAGAAGGCAGAATTGGGCCCACCTTTTCTCTCTGATTGTAAGCATCCTCCTCCTGCAAACTACAGGAAAACAAGGAATTTGGGTAGACAGGACCTCATGCCCAATTCTTATGCAGACACATTGGAAATATTACCTGGGAATCATGTCCCATCCCAAGGGAACTTGATAGGATGAGGGATTAGAAAAAGAAAACACAGACAAGTATTTGGAATCGGTGCTTTGATTTGCAAAATAATTTCCTTGGGAACCTGACCTTATCATCACAACAGGTCTTCTCTACAAGGGGCTGTTTGATCCATGTTAATAACAGTGCTCACAGACACCAAGTTTAACTGAAGAGGATGCTTTCAGATACTTCTGTTATTTAAACCGAGGCACTGCAAGGCTACAGTCCTCAGGACACTAGCCTGGCCACATTACGCAGTGTATTTCTTGCTTCTAACCTAGAGACTATTTAAATCTTTCAACTTCTCCTCTGTAATAAGAGAGAGGGAATAAAAGTGCCTGTAAAAATGCCCGTAAAAAATAGCACATACCAGATCATGCTTCTGACACGGAGATGTCAGTGGCAGAACCCAAATCCCATCTATGTAGAGATGTAAAGTGCGTAATCAAGGGGCAGCTTGGTAAGGCGTGGAGCAGCGATCCTCCCATCAGCGCAAGCAAATGACTGAAGGTCAAAGGGCTTATGGGATCACACATTAACACCCTGCAAGTCTTCTGTAGTCCTACTTTGCTGCTAGCTATGGGCAGATGATTACAGGGAAGCCGGAACTCCTACATGGACTTTTGATTTCTACGAGGCCACAAAACTTATCTTAGAAACAGCTCTGGGAAGTGCAGGAGAGGTTGATATTTTCATGAGCACTGCTTTGCCATAAACACCCTCTGTGGAGGGCTGTTTGTTTATGGCAAGTCAAGGCACTGTGTCTGATATCAGTGTAAACAGCAAAGATGTTCCACACCTCAGATAACTGATTTTTAATGCTTGGTGCCTCTCCGCCCCCCCTTCCCTTGCTTAAACTGGAAAGTTTAGGAAAGATTTATGTTCATTTTTACCTTATGGCTTGTTCTATTATATTTTATTTCTCTAGTAATGGCAGGGAACACAGTCCTCCTTTTTCTTTGTGTATGGCTGTTAAGAGCTGGTCTCTTGATGCCCACTTAGTGTCGTTCACTAGCACTATTCTAAGGAAAAAAAAAGCTGTATTTGTATCTAATGATATTACTAAGCATCTTTTAAAATCCCGATCCTTATTTTCATTAGTCACCCACTGTGGGTCTTGGAGCTCAGAACAAAAGAAGACTTACACAACAGTTGCGTTCAAAAGTCAGCGTTTGCCAACAGGTTGAAACAGGGATTTCTGAAATGCTGCAGCCAGTGCGTTTTATTTATTTATTTTTTAAATAAGCAAGCTGCCGTTTTCCAGATCCGACTCTGTAGTAACCTGAGGCAAGAGATGATTTGATGATGAATATTGTACCTTGCATTTAGTTTAAAAATGCTATTCATTTTATTTCGAAGCTATGTTTAAACTGCTGTTTATTACTCCATTTAATAATCACATTCTGTGCTTTTCCCTGTTGCAATAGTGTAATTTTTTCCCTTTACACTGTATAGCGATTGGCTAAATTTGCTGCTTAATGAGACAGACAGGTAACCATGGAAAATACAAGTTTTCTCAGTGAGTAGAGGGAGGGCGAGATCTTTACTTTGGAGACTGGATGCTCCCTATCTGTTTGGTCCCCTTGAAATTAGCAGGAGTTGTGGCCCATCCATACTTAATAAGGAAATAATCTTTTTTTGCCAATACTCATCTCCTTGAGGGGGTCAGTCTGGTCTTGGCAAGTTCTCCTCAAGTCTGAATCATACCCATGCTCATGTAATATGGACCTCTGTGTCCACCCAGCGGATACCCTCACCAGCACTTGGAAATGTTGTGACTCCTTTCTAGACTATTGGCTTAGGTAGATGAAGCTCTTGGTGTCTTTGTTGAGCATATCCTGATGTCCATCAGTTTCCTTGCTCATGGGCTAAAACCTTTCCCCCCAGTCAGTGAGATGGACTGTGAGTCTGTGTTTCCCAGCAGTGCAGCACTGAGAAAAGTGTGTCTAAGAGGAGGAATAGTGCAGGTGTCTCATTTTGCGTGTGTCTCTTCTGATCTTCCGTGTACCCAGTTCCCTTCCTTGCACGCTGGCAATGCCTGACCTGCTGCAAAGAATCCCGGGGCTGCGATGTCGCATGAGCTTTGCTAACACTGCTCTAGGAGGTAATGAGCTGAAACTACCCGGAGCGGTTGTGGCTGCTGGGCTGATCGGAGTCCTTCTTCAGAAGGTCAGCACCATGACATGCCTGATCTCGACTTGTCGGGCAAGTGAGTCAGAAGTTAGCTTCTTCCAAATCCAAGAAGATATGATTTTATTCTCTCTCTAATCCTATTATTAGTGCCTGCAATGTTAAGGACTCTGGTATTCAGCAGTTTGACTTCTTCCCTCTTTTCACTGCAGCAGACAGAGCATCCAAACAAAGTGTAAAAGGGAGAATTTCTTTCTTTTCTACACTCAGATGCTGCTGACATCCATGTGGTGTCCCAGATCAAAAGAGAATCCATTGGATGGGGGTGGGTGCTCTCTCTGGTTCTCCTATGAATCTACCAGAAATCTCATGGCATTTCTGCTTCTCTCTCAGGTTTGGACATGCCTTGGCCTGGTTGCTTTGTGTCTGGACCCCCCACACCTCAGATGTGGCTTTGTTTCTGTACTGAAGTAAAACATTTGTATGGCTGTGTCAGATAAAGAGTGATTCTGGTTTTGCTGACGTCCGCAGAGAAATCTAAGTTCATCTTCAGTGGACACAGAGGTGTCCACAAAGTTTACTTCTCTTACTGCACGTGAGGTCTGTAGGTAAATGCAATATCCTGACATGTTCTTGATACCTCTTGTGCTTTCTCAGCCTTAGGATCGCATTTATAAGACAGCCTAAGCAGTAGTTTGATCTTCTGCTGGTATATATACTTACCAAATTCTTGCTTTTGTAATTTGTGATCTGTGTCTAGCAGATATCTTTATCTATATTTGTTCTTATTTGTCCTTAGCTATGTGGTGTTGTCATGCATAGGTCAGACCTTATGCATCCTATTGGACTTTAAAGGTGGAATTGCAGATATTACTCATTATCTGACAGACTTGTATTGATAATGCATAGCAGTGGTGCTACAATAAGTTGGTGTCTGTCTTTTTTGCATGGAAATTTCAAATTCTGACCTCCTGGTAACAGCATGGCTTTTAAGGATTCACAGCGTGCAGCACAATGACTAGAGGGACTTTCTTAATGTATCTTGGCTTGGTAGGGACGACTTGTGCTATTAGGACCCCGATGCCACCATTTAGCAGCCTGGGGAGCAGCAGGCTCTTTTTTTGTCCAGCTAGTTGGGCAAACAAATGTCTCCTGTTTTATTACTATCCAGATCTGTGTGACTGGGAAGGAACTGGGCTCTGCCAGCATCTTCTGATGTGTAATTTTAGTTCATAACGTGCTGCTAACATTGCATTTATTTCTGAGGCTAGACAGCAGTGTTCCATTACTTTTTTATGGCCCAAAAGAACAAGACTATTACTTGGTGGATGTAGCTTGAGTGAAACATTGTTTGTGTCTCTGTCAATTTTTCAGAGCATACTGCCAAAACCACTGTGGCAATAAGGAAAGCAATCCTATTTTCGGAGAAATATTTCATAAAGAACAGGACAAAAGGACCAGTATTTACCTCCACTGAGTCCTCTACAAGTGGGGTGTTTCAGTATGAAAATTTCCATCCCTATCCTATTACCTCCTTCCCCTTTCCGCTCGTAGCCTCTTGTTCTTCTCAGTGGCTGTGACTTGACCTTATTGTTGGTAGATGGTGCTTGTAGATGATGTAACCTCACAGTCCAGCTAAATAGGCCCTTGGCTTGTGAGTGTCAGCTTTGAGGATGTCTGCATGAAACAACTGCTGAAATGATTTTATTTTCATAAGAAAGTCTGCCATTTGTTTTAGAGGTGATGGAGAAGCATGGGGCAACACACAATTATGGAAGATCATGCCCCTTTTTATACCACTTTTCTGTATTTATGTGATCTAACAAAATTTGGGTTCTTACTGGTATTTTGGCTTCTGCAGAGGACTGAGACTCTGAGCTACAGGTTTTGAGCCTATGATGCAGGCTTGCTAGCTGCCAGTACCTGCAGCAACTGCTCACCCTCTGTGTGATTGAGTACCCAAGTTCAGCAGGTACTGGCTTACATCTGCACAGCTCTTCTGTGCTATTAGGACCCAACTCTCCCACGTCTTACGATATGAGAATCTCTGTGGGACAAGGTAGATGGATTTCATTAGAGATGAGCAGCATCTGCTGCTGCAAGTGACTCTTCTTACAGGCACTTACAGAGTACACTACACCGTGTAAATCTATTCTATACCACTCAGCAGCATAGCCCTATTTATTTTCTTTGCTTGTCTGTCTTGGTTTAAAATCTCAGCTGAAAACATCTCTTTTCTGTCCATGTCGCTTCATTGTTTTCTCCCTGTTTCCCTCTCCCTTTGCAGCTGTGTTTAAGCTGAGCTGTGTGAGGGTACAGTTTGCCAGGGTAGATGTCAGAGAAAATAAAGTTGCATTGTGTTACGTTCTAGAGTGCTTTGCGCTACAGCCACCCAGCCCTTTCACCGCTGGAGGCTATAGGATGCTTGCCACTGACCTCAGTAACAGCAGGATTCATCCCCACGCACAAAAGTCTTTTCTGAAGGAAAGATAATGCGCAAGGCTGTGAAGAGATTGTTGTTTGAGAAAGGCGTGGAAGCCTGAACCCTGTCAGTCGAAAAGCTTTTGTTGGCTGCCATGGATGGATCAAAGTCATGCTGCTGTTTTAGCCTCGGACGTCACAACCACCAGAACGTTCCTTGTCTTTGTGTGGGGAACTGAGCAGCAAAGCCAGGGGCACTGGCGGGCAGAAGAGGGACAAGGTAGAGAGAGACATCATTTCAGGAAGGCTAATTTTTTTTGCAAGAAGTCAACATCTGCAGGTTGGCCCAAAACAGAGAGGAACAATAGTTCCAGAAGGTTATGTTGAAAGCCCGTAGATATGTTCTGTCTTTTATGGTGGGAAAGGGAGGAACAGATTTTGGATTGCGTCAATTCTTTTGTCTGCATAGGGAAAAAAAGATTGTTGAGGAAAAAAACCCAGCAAAAAACCTAGTGAGGAATGATCAGCAGACTCTTGCTAATTTTCAGTAGCACTGTAAATTAGGCCTTGTTTTCTTTAGGTGACTTGCGTTGGTAGTGGGTGACATTAGTGCTTTATTAAACTTGCCGTGCTGAGAAGCTCATCGGTTTAGTGTAGCTAATAATAATACCCTAATCGAGAAACAGAAGGTGGGATAACTCGGCATCAGAAATTGGAATGCAGAAATAGTCGCTGCTAGTTGAACTAAAAATACACAACAGCATAACCCTCTTGCCTACAGCAGCACATGCAGAACACACATTGGGCTCTGGCCGTGGGGGGAATGGCTTTCCTTTGTTTTGGCAGCTGCTAGATCAGCAGTGCTCTGTGGTCACCCGCGTGTGTGACAGCCAAACTCTACCTCAGATGTGCAAGGCCCCTTGTAGCAAGTTAATTAGTATCCTCAGCAAGTTAATCATTATCCAGAGCCATGAACAGGCTAGATAGGGTGAAGCAGACTGTACAGGGTGACTTCGGAAGCCTGTTTGTCCTAGGGTGGGACTACGTGATCATGGTAGCACCCAACGAGATGTGAGTGACCTGCAGCAGGGACAGGGATGTAACCATGGCTACTCTGTTCGTCTGCTCCGTGCTCCTCCTTGGGGATAAACAGCAGATGTCAAGATCCCTGCTGAATTATGAGCCTTGGAGTTATCGCTGCGCAAGGTTTGTTTGTGCTCAAAGAGATTTATCCATTTTTCTCTACAGCCTCCCAGGGCATACCCAACCTCTTAACTTGGGCTTTAGAAGGGTGAAATTTGATTTAGCATGTACGTGTTTTTTCTGCTATGAACTTTGAAGTCTCCATGACAATAAGCTGAGTGGCTCAGATTCAGTGGTGGTGGGGGACCCTGAAATAGGTTAGTTAGATTAAATTAGGACACATCTAATGCCAGAATCAGCAGTGAAACATGAAGTACCTGCTGCATTGTCAGATGGTAGATCAAAGATGAGGAACACACTGAAGATGAAGAAAACTGCTCAATGAAAAGAGGGAGTTAACTGACTGCGTTGGCCACAAGTGATGAGACATTGCCTCTGGATAAAGTGCAAAAACACAACATAGTGCTGAGAGACTGAAGACAAGAAGCAAGAGTTGAACGCTTTGATTTGAAATTCCTGCATTATATATAATAAAACCCTGGCTGTGGTGGGAATCCTTCACAGGTTTGAACACAGAAACAACCGTGGCTGGGATAGGAGGGAGCAAGGATATGGCTGTGGCTACGTTTGTCACCACACCTGCAGGCAGGAGTAGTACAGATGGTTGCATCAGCACTCCTGCCTTGCTTCTCCTCCCAAAGTCAGGTTGTCTCCTTACTATACAAGCACAGGTGCTTCCTCAGAGCAGAAAATGGAAGTGTATTGTAAGAAGAAAAGTAGCTAACAGAACTGTTTTATTTAAAAGATTCAATCTAGAGGTAAGACCTTTCCTCAAGGCACCTGAGCTTTTCTTCTGCCTATTTTCCTTCTGTGCTATATTGCAACCAGTAAATCTGACATCAATCTCCCTTGTGTCTCATCTGAGACTCTTTGGAGTCATGGGGATCAGCTGTAGATAGTCCAGGCAAAGCACAGAGGCTATTTCTTTTGTGACAGTTGCCTCCAGGGTAGATTTCTCTGTGCTGAGGTTACTCTACACAAAGGGAGTACCAGGAATGACAAACTTGCTTGCCTGTCCTTCTTAGCTTGTCTTAGCTCCTTTCTGGGACTGCTCTTCTACTTACTCTTTGATGAAGTGAATAGCAAAAAGCCATTTTTGTTCGTAGGATAGGTTCATAGGATAATTCAGGTTGGAAGGGTCCTATGTTCCAATCATCTGCTCGAATCAGGGTCACCTGTGGGGTCAGACCAGCTTTCTCAGGGTTTTATCCAGTCCTGCTTTTTACCCATCTATAGTGAAAAGTGGATGGCCTGTAAAAGCTTTTGAATTGTCAGGACTAGCATCAGCAGGAGCTTTCAGAGAGAGACTGATTTGAGAAAGAGAGGAGATCTGACAGCACGTGCAAAGAGCATTTCCATGAGGACTTCTGACCGTAGAGATACCCAGGAGGAAACTGGCAGAGACTCTGAGAGGAGAGCAGTACGCAGAGCATGACAGAGGTGAAGATGAACTTAGCAAAAGCATCCTCGGGCTGTCAAGGGCAGGTTTATTCCTAGGCATAAATGGCTTCCTCTGGGGACTTATTGGATATGTATTGCTGGGGGGAAAGTGCTGATGTTTATGGTGAAATGGGGCTGGCTTGCCCTGCTTCTGTACATGGCAGATGACTGTTCTGGGACATAATGCCTCAGGTCAGTGATTTAATTATGTCTTGTTTGGAGACCTTTCACCATACCTGAGATAACTCAAGGCTTAAAGGATGGCTTTTAGAAGAATCATCTGTTCAGCAGCAATAATCACCAATTACTAAGAAAAGATCACCTTAGTTAGTCATTTCCCTCTTATCCCATCTTCCCACCAAAAGCTCAGTTTATAAAAGCTTTGCTTTCGGGACCAGTGCCACTGATAATCAGAAACCTCTCATCGTAAGAACATTTAAAAAAGAATTTGAGGACCAATTATATAAATGTTTCCTCTTTTGTAAAACAGCTTGGGACTTGTAAACATACTAGGTCCACATCTCCCTAAATAATTCATCATGATGAATTATTTAGTTGTGTAAGCTGTGTTTTACATAAGAAAATGCTTTTCTTAATGTGAAGGAAATGCAGATATTTTAGGTAATTTTGAAAGAAATAGCTGCCATTTCACTCTTTTGCTTCTGTCTACTTTGCAATTGATTATTGTCATGAGTGTGTTCTTCAGGAGTGGCTGATACCAGGCTTGTAGCATGTCAAGGTGACTTCCTCAGCAGCAAAAATCACAAAACCTTGCAGCAGAATAAGGCTTATCAGAAGTCGAGGAGTCCACTTCCTATTGTAGATGGGCATAGAGCAGGTTTTAGAATCATTGTTTATTTTCCAGATGAAAATAGGGATGACGACTTCAATCTGCAGGAGAGGAGTAAAGGTGAATGCTGTTACTGATGGAGTCTTTTCATAGAATCATAGAATCATAGAATTGTTAAGGTTGGAAGGGACCTTTCAGATCATCTAGTCCAACCATTAACCTAACCTGACAAAACCATGCTTTCATTTTTGAGCCTCATTTGTGAGATTAACTTGAATTTTGTTCTCTTTATATATATTTGGATAATTCTCTTGCATTTTCTTTTCTCTTCCCTTCCTTTTCCTCCCTCAACAACAGATGATTTTGAAGACAGCATGAATGAAACAAAATGTTGGCATGGTCTAGCTGGATTTCCTGACAAGATAAACATTAAGTTAAATGTGAGACATATGCCTTAGTGTGTGACTGTAATTTTGTAGGTTCTTTTATATGTTATGGTTGGCAACAGAATCTCTGTAGCCTATTCTGGCTAGAAAGAACAGCATTTCTTAGTCTTAAGACAGACACGCAATCTAAAATCGGTATATACCACTAGCTATACAGTGTGAGTGGTGGAGTCAGTCTTGGTTATGAGTAGTTTCCATTCCGATACATTTTATAAATGGAGACGATTATTCAGCCATGGTGCATTTGTGATAGGGACGATGGTCTCATTATCAGTGGTCCTCTTCTCTGCCTTCATCCCACCTTTGGTGCTAAACTACCTGGAGGCTATGCAGCTCCATTTACTCCCACTGTGGAGTGCAGACTTGCATTAGGTGAGAATATTTCCTCTGATGGTTGCGCAGGTGTAAAATTCGAGGGGTGTTGGCTCCATCTCACCTTGTGAGACATTAATTCATATCGCCAGACCACTGGGGGAGGGGGTGAATGCCGTGCGCCTCCCTACCTGCCTTGATTTTGGGCACCAGTTACACAGTTTGTGAGCTCATTGAACTGCAGTGATGTCGGCTGTTCTCCCTCACTGAGAGCCCTACAGAGAGCCCTATCCTCCCCTCACCTTTTTATGCAAGGGTCTCCATGCTAGTTCATGTATGGAAAGATACAGGCCCATAAGTGTTTGCATTTTATATGAGATCCTGGTCATGGGTGGAATTTAATTGGCTTTACTTTAGTGATCCACAGCGGGGTCAACTTCATCCAAAGTGGCCACCAACTTTCTTCTTGTGGTCAGGGCAGAGAAACAGATATTTATAAGGCACTACAGAGACAACTTTTTTTTTAAATGCCTACTTTAGGTCAGAGAGATATCTCTCAGACTTTGTCTCCACTGCCTAAATGTGAACCTGGACAGATAATTGAGGAATGGCCATTTGCACTGTAGATGTCTGTCGTTTTACCAAGTGTATCCAATCTTATTTACTGTCAAAATATGGAACAGAGCACAGACATCCTGAGCCTTATCCCTCTTCTCCAGGCACCCTTGTCACTTCTCTTTAGGTTTCCTGAGATGAGTGGCATAGTGATCTGTTTTGCAGGAGGGATCATATGCATGCCTTTGTCATTCAGGTTTCCAGTCTATTCTGGCATTTTGCATGGCAAGGCCACCTATCTTCTGATCTGGTATCACGTTCCTCTGTATGATGTCCCACATACGCTGGTTACTTCACTACCACAGTGAAAGAATAGTGAAGCAGCCCCTAGCATTGCTTCATAGTATGAATACTGAAGGATTTTAGTGGTAAGATATAGTCAGGGAATAAATGGCATAATTGGCAAAAATGTAGCATGTTAGGGAAGTGCATTCGAGCTTTGAGGATGCAAACCCAATGAGCCAGCTGTGATAACAGAGGCACTGTAACTGCCTTAGCCTGGTGCCCAGCTGTACCAGGACATCACTGGGACTCACTCCTGTTTGGTAGGGTCTTTTCACCCAAGCAGAATCATCCTTTACTTGCTCCTGAGAGAACTTGTTCAGAGATAGCTGAAGCACACCTCTGCAGAGGTTCAGATATGCAGTACCCTTTGTTTGGAGGAGTAATTTAGTGCTTTGTGTGGGTGCATTTATGGGAATACACAGCTTCTCTTAAAGAAATATGCGTGGTTTTGGTGTTTGCAGATGCTATGGCTGCATATTAGGAGAAAAAAAAAAAGATATTTTGGTGGAGGAAATATCCATTATTCACCAGCAGTTCTTTTAGAACTGACAAGAACAATTTTTAGAACACAGACAACACTTTTAGTTGTGAATATGTGAATATCTTATTTGTACCTTCTCGTGTGGGGAGAGAAGAGGGGTTGGAAGTTCATTCCCAAAGGTATGAAGTATGTCTGGTAGTAAGCAGATCAACAAACTTATGAAAAGAATTGCACCTTAAGGCTTCATTCCATCAAAGGGGTGGAACACCTCTCCTATGAAGACAGGCTGTGAGAGTTGGGGTTGTTCAGCCTGGAGAAGAGAAGGCGCCAGGGAGACCTTATTGAGGCCTTTCAGTACTTAGAGGGGGCTTATAAGAAAGGTGGGGACAAACATTTTAGCAGGGCCTGTTGTGATAAGACAAGAGGTAATGATTTTAAACTAAAAGAGGGGAGATCTAGACTAGATATAAGGAAAAAAAAATATAGCAAGAGTGGTGAAACACTGGCCCAGGTTGCCCAGAGAGGTGGTAGATGCCCCATCCCTGGAAACATTCCAGGTCAGGTTGGATGGGGCTCTGGGCAACCTGATCTAGTTGAAGATGTCCCTGCTCATGGCAGGGGGGGTTGGACTAGATGACCTTTAAAGGTCCTTTCCAACCCAAACTATTCTATGGTTCTATGATTCTAACTGCTATTAGAGCGACAATGAGACATGCTGAGGCTTGGCCCTTGTTTGGTTCTTCAGGACTCCCATTTAGACTTTTCCTTTCATCACTCTGGAGTTTAAACTTCTAATGTGGTTGTAGATTTTTCCTGGCTCATTCACAGCAAGTCTTTCTGACTCTGGTTGAAGTCAAGGAGAGCAGAGTATAATGTTGGATGGATACCTAAAGCCCAAGGTGTGTAAAAATGAGGAAAAAAATTTGAAAAATGAGAGCTAGTAAGCTAAGCCCCAGACCCATGCCTGTCTTCCCTCACCCCACACACAGACTTGTCAACCTGATATAGTAAGACACAGTCAACCTGCCTCTGCCTTCAGCTCCCCTGGTGCTGAGTGCCACACTGCACACCAGTGGCTCTCATGGCAGCCGCTCCCCAGCTGGGGTTGTGTGGTGGGGTCCAGCCTGTGGTGCCCTCACCAACGCTGCTTGGTGGTGCAGGAAGGAGGCTGAGATGCTTTGCTGCTGCAGCTGCTGGCGTGAGTGGCTATAGCTGCTGGGGACAGTTGTGTATTGCTGACAATATGTTGAGGAGACAACTTAAATGCTTGTTTTCTTCTTTCTCCACCATTGTGCAATGAAGTACATGATCATGCACAACTGCTGTTCACTTGACTTCTGTGGTTACTTCAGTAGGATTTGCAGGTCAGGTGGGTGGGTGGGTGCTCACCAGGAACCGTAACTATTCAGTTAAAAACTTTGTCTCTTCCAGTCTGGAGCAATGGAACTGCTGGGAGAGAATGGAAACCCCGTCCTTTGAATTTTAAGAACAATATTTATCTTGTTTTGTTTATGAGTCTTTGTCAAGTCTAAGCAAATCTACTGTAAGCCCCAAATCAGTATTGAATACATCTTTTTTTTTTCCCCAGATCATTGATTTAATGAACAACAAAGTAATAAAGATGGTAGAAAATGCAGAATTATTATGCTTAGGTAAGACTTGTGGAAACTTAAAAAAACTATGAAGGGAAATGAAATTCTCTGTTGATGAATACAAAGTAATGTACAACGGAAAGAAGTAACTTGAATGATTGCCCTTGTGGAGTTCTAAATAAATTCTTACCACTTGAGGGGAGATCCTCTAGAAAACCTTTCTGCATGTACAGTTATCTCAGGAAATAAAAAACTCTGTGAGTGAATAGAATATTTGGTGCATAAGAACTGGGATAAGGATTATTTCTGAATATAAGAATCTTTTTTTTTTTCCCCACAGTGAAATATTTGTCAATTAAAAAATGTTTTCACTTAAATTAACAACAACCTGTGGGAGGTATTGATCTTCTAAAATTTGTTTTGGGAGAAAGCTTGAAATTAAGTGTTCCATAATCCTATTGGAAACTTCAGGGTTTGGTTTGTTTTGAAATGCCTTTTTTAATTTCAAATTGTAATTGTTTTAGGAAAAAAAGCTATTTAGATTAAAAAAACCCAAACAAAACAACCTAAACCTTAAAATGAAATGTGCTGATTCACTGAAACAGTGTTTCAGATACATCAAAATATTTTTATTTCTGTCAAAAAATGCTATTTTGTGGGAAATATAGGGTTTTCATTTTGAGTCTGAACACAAATACCCACCCACTCACAGTCGGAGAATTGCTTGCTATAGGTCTCATGGGTGTTCTCTCCAAAACATTACAATGTCTTGCCAGAAGTGTGGTATCTTCTAAAACAGTGCATTTTAATCTCGTCATTGTCTCCTGTGGAGTCCATATCATAAGCAGGAGGTTTCAGAAGCAGGTGACCTATTGATAGGAAGACTTACCTATGCTTTGGATCTGAGTAGAATGAATATGTTATTTCAGCTGTGAATGTAGAAAATCCCTTAGCTGAAGGGCCAGGTACTGATGTTCTCAGCTCCTAAGAAGTTAATGGAAAACCTTCCCCTTGGGTGGGGAAAGGTTCTCACCCCTAGTTTTGATATCAACAAGGTAGCTGATATGCCAGGCTAGATGTAGTAGTGCTCTGCAGAACTAACTGCTGAGTACCTAGAATAATAAAAGGTGAAACAATTTACATTTGTTTCTTTTATTGTCCAAAATGTAAGAGGAAGATAGCATTCTATGAAAGTGAAAGGGAATACGTTGAATGTAGATTAAAGAATGTTTTAGAGCCATGAAGCTTGCAGAAAAACAAACTAACTAACAATAAAGCAAAGGCCAAGGCTTAGAAGAATTTAAAGAAAGAAAAGAGGGAAACGTACTTCTCATTTTTACAGCCAATGAAAACATTTGCATTTGCAGGATGAGTTTAAAATCTCCCAGGTGCTGACACCGAAGTTGGAAAAAAATGGAAAGATTCCCATCAGATTCGTTTTTGCATCATGCAATATCTGAGGGAAATTATGACAAAACCTGCCCACTGAGAAATACACTCTATAATTTTTCACTATCATAGAATCACAGAACAGCCCAGATTAGAAGGGACCTGAAAAGATCATCTGGTCCAACCTTTTGTGGGAAAGGGAGCTGAGATGAGATCATCTAGCAGCCTGTCCAATTGCATCTTGAAAACCAACAGCGATGGGGATTCCACCACATCCACGGGGAGGTTGTTCCAGTGACTGGTTGTTCTCACAGTAAAAAATTTCTTATGCAGACATGAAAACTCTCCCAGTGCAAATTGTAATGGTTGCCTCTTGTCCTCTCCATGTGGTTCCTTGTGAAGAGAGAGCCTCCGTCCTCTTTGTAGCTGCCCTTTAAGTACTGGAATGTTGTGATGAGATCTCCCCTCACCCTGCGCTTCTCAAGGGAGAAGAGACCTTCAGTTAGAAAAGACCTCCTTCAGTCTTTCCTCCTAGGGCAGGTGATCCAACCCTGCTTTGATCACCTTCATATCCCTCCTTTGGACCCTTCTCCAGTACGTCCATGTCTTTCTTTAATTGTGGGGACCAGAACTAGACACAGTACTGCAAATGTGGCTGGACAAATGCTGAGTAGTGGGATAACCACATCTCTGTCTCTGCTAATAATACCCCAGTGGATGAAGCCCAAGATCGAATTTGCCTTTGTTGCTGCAGCAGTGCACTGCTGACTCCTGTTCAGCTGGTTCTTCACCAAGACCCCTAGGTCCTTTCAGCAAGGCTCCTCCCCACCCACACAGGTCCTGGCCTGTACTGGGCTCTTTGGTTATGTCATCCCAGGTGCAGGACTTTGCACTTGTCGTTATTAAACATCGTGTGGTTGTGGTTTGCCCACTATTCCAGGTCTCCCCGTAAAACGCCTCTCCCTTCTGATGTGTCCTCCTCACCACTCAGTTTAGTGTCATCAACAAACTTGGTGAGTGTTCTTTTCAATCCCATCTTCAAGGTCATTTATGAAGATGTTGAACAGTGTGGGGCCTTGTACTGATCCCTGGTGGACCCTGCTTGTGACAGGCTGCCAGCCTGAGTAAAAAACGTTGATCACCACCCTCTGAGTGAAGCCTGTTAGCCAATTTCCTACCCATCTCGCAGATCACCCATCCAGTCAGTATCTTGACAGTGTGTCTCACAGATACAGTTTGTCTAGTTTGTTACAGGATTATTTTTACTTTTCATTGAAACCTATGTCATTGGTCTTGCTATTGCATATCTGTGTGCCAGATTTGTCTCTGGTACTCTGAGGTCAAAATGTGAACTCTGTCGTCTGTTTCTTGGTTCATAAACCCCTATCCATATGTAGAGATGTTTGTAGGTTGGTTTTTTTTTTCAGTGCTGAAATTGTTAGGTCATTGTGCACATAACACTAGACTTTAGTACATAGATTGCTATCTGTATTTTGCTTTGCTTTTAAATGTCACAGTGCCTTCCCTGCTAAAAACATTCAGAAAGCTTGGGTTTGGTACTGCATACTGTGTTATACAAGATATTTTTTTAAAAAACCCAAACGTGTTAATTAACTTTCTTAGCACTTCTCTCTCTTTTTTATTTTTTTTTTTAAATGAGAATTACATTTGTTCAATGTGTGGAAAATAAGAATAGAGAACTCTGTACCAAAGATGGAGTGGAGGAAATATAAAGGCACTGCAGAATGCCAAGGCTCAGTATATACACAGAGAAATAAGACGCTTGTGACAACAGAAAATAAAAATGAAAAGAGTTTTTTCTTTTTCACCTGCGTGGTGAAGTTGTCCTATAATAAATTGATTATTAGCAATCTCTTCTTCAGGGCTCAAAGGAAACCCATCTGCTTTACCACAGTAGATTAAAACATTCAGTGTCTTTCTCAAGAAAAATCCCCATTGTGCCATAGAAAGATTTAATATTTGCCATTATCGTGTAGCTGTGATTGTAAAAGGCAGTTGTTAAAAACCGCAGTGTTCACAACGGTACATTTAAAACAGGAAGGCTAAAGGTAGAAAAACTCCAGTAGGCATTTTTCTTTCTTTTTTTTTTTTTTCTCCCATCTTAGAAACACCCCTTCACAGCTTGTCCCCTCTCTTTTCCCTCTTTGCCAGCATCTTCTATGACCTCCCCTAGGTCACATGTAGGATGGAGGCAGAGTTATGTAAAATAACTCTTAATACAATGGACTTCTCATAATGCCTGGGCCCATTCTTATCTCCGTGTCCCCATACTGCAGATTGCCACAGAAACAAGGGAAATCGTCTTATAGCCACTTCCCCACAATTGTGTTGTACCATTACTGCTTCGTGCTAATCTGCCCAGGGATAATTCCCTAAGTGGAACAGGTCCTGACTTCAGTGGTGCTTCAGGACATAATAGGGTTGGCCTGCTCATCTCCAGTTTCATGGACACGTGCTGACCATTGCCTCCTGCTGACTTGCCCTCAGCTCCTCTCTCTTTGTCTCCATTGACCCTCCATGGGAACCTACCACATTCCTGTTTCTTCTCAGTGTTAAGCCCAGCAAACCACCATGCTGACTGCTAGGACATGGCTCCCAGGTATTTACTTTCCCTTTTGTCCTTCTCCCTGTTTGCCAAGGTAGAGACCTGTGCTGACCTGTCTCTGCTTTTGGAGTGTAGCTCCTTCCTTTCCTCCCTTCCTTACACTCAAAATTAAATCTCTTTCTTCTCCCCTTTTGTCCAGTTTGGGAAGGATGTTCTTGAGGTTGGTCCATCCTTGTGCTTCTTTGTCTTATAAGAGATGCTCAAATCCTTCCCTCTTTTGCTTGATCTCTGGGAAGCAGAATGTTAGTTATGCATCCTGGAAGCTTGTTCAGCTCTGAGGATTGAACAGGATCCTGAAAGCAATTGAAGTGATGAAGAAGTAAATATCATACCTTTACTGATATCTGTAGCCCCTTCATCTTAGGTGGGCTTAAGATTGCTATATTTTCTGGTAAAAGAAACTGGATCATCCGTGTTCATCCATTAACCAGGTGAACAGGCCCAATCTGCATGGCTTCG
>RSEF01000002.1:154890777-154911104 GCA_003993805.1 Himantopus leucocephalus | reverse complement strand
GTTAATGGTTGGACTTGATGATCTTAAAGGTCCCTTCCAATATAAATGATTCATCATTCTATGATACCTTTCATTCACTGGCTTCCCTCTCCATCCCTTCATTCTCTTTCCTTCCAACCTATAACCAATCTCTTTGTCTCCAAAATCTCAGCATCTTTCCATAGGAAGGGGGCTTTCTTTCCCATCTCTCTCTCTTCTCCTATAGAGTTCTAACCTCCCAGAACCCCTGTACTGGGGAGGGGAGCAGTTTTCCTAGGTAGGACCACATTCTTATGTCCACTGCCATCTGTCTTCTGGAAGGAACCCATTCTTTTCTAACCCAGCGAAAGAAGAGAAAGAAAATGGCAATCTTTAAAATTATTCCTCTCTAAATGGTCACAACTAATTATGAAGGCTACAGCTACTGTGAGATCAGCTAAAAAACTCCTTGAACAGGTCTCTGAAGTCTGTATTAGAAGTGGATGAGTCATAGTTGCACCAGCTGACTGCAAAATTGGGTGGGAGGGGAATAGGCCCTGTACTTTGTACTGGCAAGGTATGAAAAAAGAGCGATCAGCAGGCCTGGGAAATGAGCAGGGGTGAGTTTGGAGTGACAGCTCTGCAGCAGGGAGATGGAGGCACCTGAGTGCTTGTCAAAGAAGTAAAGCTTGAGTTTTTAAGTTAAATCACACCTTGAAAGCAACCCATCTGAACGATGGAAGTGGGAGATCAGCAGAAGATTGGTCAGGCTGTGAGGCTATGTGTTTTAGCGCAACACGGTGCAGGATTTAGTCCCTGCACCTTGGTCTGACAACTTGTACGTAGCTCCTTGAACACCAACGTTTGGAATAAGAATGCACTGTGATTTGAGTCAAATCAGAAAACACAAGTTTCAGTGTTTAAGATCAATGTGATGAAACTAGCTCCATCCATGGCCTGCTAGACAGAGACTCCAGATGCAAAAGTCAGTTCTGAACTTGGGTCTGAGCCTAAGATTTGGTGAAATTGTGTCAGAGGGTCCTTGCTTGCCACCAGGATCTTGCAGAGGTTAGGGTGTGTTGTGTTTGATTTGCAGCAAAACTCTGCAGCTTTTTTTGAGTGAGGAAAACCCAAAACGAAGGGAACAGGGAAAATGATTTTGTACGCCTCGCTGCAGCAAAACACCCTGCCTTTCCACGTATCGCTGCTCAGCCTGACTGCTGTTTGTGTGTTACAGCGCTAGATCAGAAAAGGTTTGTCAGTCCTGTGAAGCTAAGCCTTGGCCTGTGGTTGCTTTCCGAGACATGGGGGGAAGTGTCATCTGTGTGGACATCTTCTGCAAGTACTGCCCCACTGATGGGCGAAGCTTCTTGTGGGTCATAAAAGCAGGTGTCAGTTTGCCGTGTTCCACTAAAAATGGCTGTTTGTGTGATTTGTATTTTTGAAAGATAACTTCAGCTAGAGGGATTTACAGGATTAGTGTTTACAGATGGTAATATTCAAGAGTTATGGGGAGGGAGGGGCACACGGTCTCAGAAGATATGTATCTTATGCTTTGTCATTGAATGTAATCTTAAGCAAGTTAGTTTTGCTTATCTTGGAAATCTCACCCATCCTAGACCAAGTACAGTGTTTTCTGCTCTCTCAGAAGATAAGGTACTTACCTTTTGGGGCACATCTTGACAGGGTTTTTGAGATACTGACCGACCCTTTGAGGCATGTGTATTGGCTTGCTGCTTTCAGCATGTCATAGGATATGCAAAGCTGGATACAGTCTTGCAGGTGGATAGACAGCGGTGGATGGAGAGTCATGAGTTAGGTTTATCATGGGGCCAACAATGCACCTCGTATTGGGAAAATAAGAAACTATGGACAGCTCATGCCTGGAGGATGAAGGCAGTATGAGAATGTGGTCTCCTTGCAGTATGAAAAACCAATCCAAACTGGCCAATCTAGTTAAAAACCCCAACATTCTAGGGCAGGTTAAAACAATTCAGGCAGACACATCATCAATAACCGATTATTTGCAGCTAAAATTAGACCTGGAATTGGCATTTTGTATCTTAATTAAAACAAAGCTATCTTTATCAATAAGCTATGACAACTTTGAGCAGACATTTCCTAGAGAATGTTAATCCCTCGGTTTCTTTTGATTAGTAGATGGGATTACATTAAAATCGATCCTCCTCCCCAGGTCCATTTGTGCGCTCTCTCTCAGTATTGAATTACGTAGCTGGCCTCGTGCCAGGCGCACGTGCCCCATCGGGACAATGAAATCACAGCCGCAGTGATGCTCATTTGTGTTTTACAGTATGCCATTTATTTATTACAAAAGGCTCGGGAGACTTAGCGCCTTGGTGTGATATTATCTTAGGCTTCAGATCTCTGTCAAACCTTATTACTCTCTTTTCAGTTTGGTTTGCACATAACTGGCTTTTCAAGATAGGAGGGGAAAGGGTGAGGAAGAAAAACAATCTCATATTTAAAATCTAGCTCCAGTGAGTTATCCCCAGTTGTACAGGCTGATCTGAGGGAATTGTTGAGTTTCAGTCTGGGACAAAATGTCACTGGAGGAGCTCAGAGAAACAGGCATCATTTTGGAAGTGTGTGGATCTTGTAAAAAGATGGGCCCCTCTGGCTCATAATTGAGCTTTAGACAGTCAAGCCCTGAAACAAGCTGTCCCTAAATTGTGCTGACCTCATTGTTCTCTGAGGGTCCCTTGTGAAGCTGGTAGGAGTCAATGACATGGTCCTTACTGAATTCAGGAGCAGAGAACTCCTCCAGTGTCTTCGTTTTCTGTTTCAATGTTGTTTCTTAGAAATTTAGAGTAATGAAAGCTATGAACAATTCTTCCTAGGGAAATTGAAAAAGCTTCATGAAATGTAACAGAGAAGAGCTGTTGACAGTCTGGAAAGCGTAAGAGCTGGACAGCTTTCCATTTAACTCCCTCCCACCGTTTCCATCTGTAGCTCTTGTCATCAGTCAGCAAGCCAGCCAGGAGACGGTGATAGCTAAATGGTGTGCATTCCCTTAAGGTTCGAGATTACATCTTTCCTTTCCTCTCTGATATCCTTTAATAGGCAGCTCTTATAAAGTGTGCTGTGTTCCTTGACTTGTGCAGTTGTGATCTGGAAGCTGTCTTCCAACACCTGACTGGTTGACTTGGAGTTACACGAGCATCTCATGAGAGTGTGAACTGATCTCTTAACTGAGCTGCTAAGCGTAATTCCGAGCCTGCCAAAGCTCAAATGTGAAGTGGAAACACATATATAATTTAGGCAGGAAATATAAAACATTATGGGATTCCTTACAGTGTTGTAAACAATGTTCTGTATTGCTTTGCTTATGTGATTTGGCATTTCTAACAGAATTAATGCTCTGTGGTAGCAGCAAGAAGGACGACGTGCCTGAGTGGAATGAAGTAATGTGGGATGCGAGTGACTGATGTTCCTTGAATTGAGGAATATAAGAGACTCGGGATAGTAGACTAATTATGTAGCTTGTTTATTTTTCAATGAAGGTCTGATTACTACAATTGGCGTCAAATGGAGAAAAGGAATCAGTTATTCACTGTCTTGGGTGTGTCTATTTTTAAGGTCTGCAGGTTTGTCTTTGAATACCTAGAGATGTGGTAGTAAAAGTTTCAGAGGAAGAAAGATGGACACAATACCTTGTTCTATTTTGTAGCAGTGAAGCTCTGGTGAATAGTGACTTTGAATCCATGTTCAATTTCATTTATTTATTTATTTATTGTGGTTACAATACCTAGGGTTCAGGGTAGATAATTTGTTATCTTTGACTGTGCTTTAGCCAGTATTTCACCTGCAATAACCCCCCTCCAAGTTGTCCAAATACGTTAACTGCTACACAGCATTGTGAGTTTCTCAAAACTATACAAAAATTTGGGAGGTGGAGCGTAGGTGCTAAATGTTTGGGTTTTGTTTTTTTGGTTTGTTTTTTTTTTTTTTTTTTTTTTTTTTTTTTTNGACTGGTTAAGACACAGAAATGTTAACAAGCTTTACCAAATGAAGTTGATGATGAGGATTCTGTCTTGGAACAACATGAACATGAACATATGTAGCTTTAAAACAGTCTACTGTCTTTGTAGTTCACTGAGGCGAGAAACTTCCAGCGCAAAACTGAAAAAGAAACATAGGACACCTTCAGTAGTATGAGACTGATGAAAATAACACTGCTGATTGATTGGTTTCTGTACTTCAGATATCTTTGTAAAGCTTGCATAATCCAGTTTCTTCTGTTTTATTTAGGCATCTGCAATGTCAAAAATGGCTTCTTTATGATGTTGTTTTCCTGCACTCTGTGTCTCCAAAGATGCTGCAGTGTACATTTGAGTTGTGCTTTCTTGAGATGTTGCCTCATCTGACTCTGTTCAGGGTAGTCCATTTCATCATGATACCTGACCAAAAAATGAGGAATGGGGGATTTTCCTTTGTATTTCAGAGAGTTTTTCAGTCTCGTGTAGCTGAATTTCTCTATGCAAAGGATTATTTTGTTTCATTTTGTTTTCCTAGACGTTAGTGGCTTTCTCCCAACACAACGAAAGCTTGTGCTAAGCAAACCAGATCTGGTTTTTGCCTACCAAACTGCATGCAAGCTCCCTACTGTTGTAATGAGCCTTGGAGAGTCTTGGTTTTCCGTGTACCCAAGCTCCATGGCTGCACTCCACGTGCTTGTATTACCAGAAGTGACTGTTCACCCATATCGCTTCAAATGCTGTTTTCCAGCTCAATGATTTATTTTGGCGATTGGGGAGAGGCTGCAGATCTTTTTGACTACCACATAATCAAACAAACTAGTAGATCTGTGTGTGTTTTTGAAAGCAAACTGAGCTGTTGCTTAAATTTGTTTAATTTTACTAGAAATGTGAGGAAACATGTTTTGGGAGCAATCAATCCAGTGGTGCCAACTCAGTATTTGACAGACAACATGAAGAAATATCACAAAACAAAGAAGAGTGATTTGGAGTGTATTGTGGGTAGAAAAGTCTAATCCCCTACAGATTTGCTTTCTCGGGTTTAGGCACGGGTTTGCACTGTCAGCCTGCACTGTCTCTACCCTGGGTGTTGTGCCTCCAAAATCAGGCTAGACTACAAGTGGACTTGAGTTGATATGCATCCAGGTTGACCTCAGTATCAAGTTTTGTCTGGAAAAGCAGATTTTGTTTTCTTAGATGTTGCAAACAAGTTTGCTGTATAAATCCTCCGTACCCAACCAGTGAGACAAGTTTTTGCACGTTGTACTGGAAAAGAACGTGTAAGGCAAGTCATATTGCTTTAATCATAGAATGGTTTAGGTTGGAAGGGACCTTAAAGATCATCTAGTGCCAACCCCCCTGCCATGGGCAGGGACACCTCCCCCTAGCCCAGGTTGCTCAAAGCCCCATCCAGCCTGGCCTTGAACACTTTCAGGGNCAGAATGAAAAATTTCTTTCTGATATCCAGTCTAAAACTACCCTCTTCCAGTTTAAAGCCATTCCCCTTCATCGTATCACGACATGCCCTTGTAAAAAGTCCCTACCCAGCTCTCCTGTAGGGCCCCTTTAGGTACTGGAAGGCCATTATAAGGTCTCCCCTGAGCCTTCTCTTCTCCAGGCTGAACAACCCCAACTCTCTCAGCCTGTCCTCACAGCAGAGGTGCTCCAGCCCTCCGATCATCTTCGTGACCCTCCTCTGGACCTACTCCAACAGGTCCATGTCTTTCCTGTGCTGAGGGCTCCAGAGCTGGATACAGTACTCCAGGTGGGGTCTCACCAGAGCAGGGTAGAGGGGATTTTTCATTAGTGGAAGGACGATTTTACTTGATTTCTTGTGTAGAGGGAGAATATTTTAGTTGAGCTCTCTGTTTTGATGTAAAGAATAGATGAATTTCTTCAGGATTTCTCAACCCAGTAGACGCCAGTGGATAATTCCCTTCTATCTTTTTTACAGTGTCTGAGGTACAGTAATGCTGTTCTTCCTCCATCGGTGATGCAAATCATTAATGACCCTGTGGTGAGCCAGGCTGATCGCTGCCGAAGTCACTCCTTGCTGCAGGTCACTGTCCTCTGTTGATCGATGCAGAACGAGGTGGCAGCACTTTGTGGCCAATTAATTGTCAAAGTGACTCTAAAGATATCGGTGAATCTGAAACAAAGTAAAGAGTTCAGGGCCTGCTTTGAAGCAAAAATTAAGTCTGATTTACAATATGAGTATATTCAGTGCCACCTATGAGCCTGATGAAAATTTAAAGTGTTTCCACTAGTTCTGGGCATTTTAAGCTATTGAAACCAATCTCCAGGCATGGAAGCAGAGGAGCTTTTTCTTCATACCTGTCTTGCCCCTGCAATAATGCGAAAGCACCTGAGATGGACACAGCCAATGATTCCAGTCAGTCACTGTGTGTAGATAAGGTGACTTCTTGAGAAACAAATCTGCTGACCTAGAATGACCTGCTGGTGCCTAAACTGGAAAAATATTGCCATGAAAGTTAGTTTCGCAAGACAGGGAGCCTCTGAAGTCAGGGCAAGGTGTTTGTTGGCTTGAATAGGACTAGCATTTCACCTGATAGTTTTTCAGAATTCTCAAGCTTACTGCTGTTCAATCAATAGCTGCTGCAAGAACAGTATCCACAGATGGAGGGTGAATAGCTCTGCAGCAATTTCAGATATGAAATTTTGTTTTTCAGTTTATCTGCATCTAGCAATTTCTTAATTATAGTACCCAGCACTTACAGCTATTTACCTCTTCAAAACAGTGCACAATTATTAACAAATTAATTGCTGCTTCATTGCCCTGTGAAATATCCTGATAGTTATAGGATTATCTGGTCCTCCAGTAAAGGAGAACAGCAATACTGGTTATAAGACCAGGTTATATATGGTAGAAAATTTTGCTAACTGGGGACGCTGAGACTACTCGTTATGAATACTTTCACTGCAAAGGTTATTCAATGCTACAATATAATTTCTGTATTGTGGCAGATGACTTGGGGAGAACAGGAAGAGCAAAGGGAAGTTTGTCCAGTCATGGGAACAAAGAATCTTCTTCTGTTCATGTGGGAACATGGCTTAACAGGCAGAGAACTGGCATCTTTGCATGCTTCTCCTGAGAAACGGGAATGGAAATGTTATGGATGAAAGGAATAATGTCTAAAGTATTGCAATTAGAGGAATTATAAGTGGACATAAAATCTGAACTGTCTTTTTGGGAAAGGGGATCTTCCATTTCATTGATATTCTTTCTTTGCCTTCTACAAATTTAAGTATTTTCTTCTAAGAAAATATGATCTAACGTGAGGATTAATTAGACTGTTAACCACATTTATCTCCTTTACACAAGAGATCATTCCCTGATGAGGGGGAAAAAGGGATGTTTTATAACGAGTAATGAAAATATGGCAATTTAGGGAATTAACATAGTGTAGTGGCTGACGCAAATGTTTTTCTATTTATAAGACTAAATATGTTCAGCTCTCAGAGCCTCGAGAGCTAAATGCTGGGAATGATGGACCCCTAGTGCCAAGGCTGTACAAACAGTCAAGAGGAAGAGTTGCTTGCTGAGGGCAAAGAAGAGATCTAAATGACATGGGAATTGTTCAGTGCCTAATAAAGCTCCAATTTCTGTGCCCCCCCTACAAAGTCTACAAGTTTTAAAATGCAGATGTGCCTATTTAAATGTATTTATCATATTTAGGCATCTTTACGGCTTCCTTTGATAATTTTGCTTAGACTTTTTTGGGATTGAGATGTGTGTTTAGCCTTTGTGAGTGATGATGGGAGTATGTTTAGACTGTTGGCATGAAAAGGCAGCTTCTCTGTCTAATAGCTTTCTTATCCTTCCTGCCTGCGTTGTTTAATGGGTCCATCCTGATTTGGGTTAATAAAATGGGAGGATTAGAAATCACCGGTTGCCTTGTGAAGGATGCAACCATACATCTTTTGAAAGACATAGACTTCCTTTATGTCCATTTGACCTCCGAGGCACTAGGAGAAAGCAATACATTCCTGTTCGGGTTTAGCTGGTGCCCTGTCAATTTGATGCTGTGCACACAATTGCATTTTCCTGGTGAAACAGTACTTTTAGACTTCAGCTTCATTTGAGTTTCCTCCATAGCTTATTCATGCCCATCTCAGGATTACATTTCAACATTTTTAGAGCCTCAAAGAAACTGAAGATCCAAAGTTTGCGAAGGAACAAGCGATGACGCCTCTTCCCTGACAAAAAAGTACCTGGAAGTAACGGAGGGTGGAGACTTGCAATTACCTGCTTAGTTTTCATTGCTTTGAGATTATGGGTTCTCTGTGTGAGGCTGTGGGTCCTCCTGCAGAGGACTCTTTCTCTCCTTAACCCTTCTGATATTGTTTGTTGCTATCATTTTTTGATGAATGTATTCCACTTCCTTGGAACATTTGTGTTGTTTTTATTTTTAAAAACAGGTTCTGCATCTCTTTTTCCAATAGCCTGTTCTCCAGCTTTTAGCTGGTGTTTTTTGCTAGAGAGACTGAGTCAATGATTTGGCCACTAGATGCTCTTGCCAGATGTTTTCCTTTCCATTACAATAAGACTGACAGCATGTGTCTGGGGTTTTTTTTTTGTTTTTTTTTTTTTTTTTTGTCTCAGGTTCTACNGAATCTTCCTAGCTGACAAAACCCTCTAGCAAACAGGATGGTTAACCTGTGAACAATGTTTATACAAATGAAATTATCTCATTCTGAAGATGTAATTAAGATGCTGCTTCATGGGATTAGGAATAAAGTCCTCAAGTTTTTAGTTTATTCTAGCACTTAAAAGAAGGTTCTAAATGCTAAATTTTAAAAAGATTAGTGCAAAGTTGTTGACTAAACGGTTCAGTACATCCTCCTTATATAACCCTTTTGCTGGGCTGTATTCCAGATTTTCTTGATTTCATATGTTTTATATCTCCTCAAGAGAGATTAATTCTATGTTAATTACCATACTAGGGTCAGCTAAGTTAGCAAATATGATTTGTGATTTATATAACTTTAAAAGCACTTTACCTGCTAACTTTTTTGATGTGATGTTTGAATACATTCAGGAAAGAAGTTAATAAAAAAAATAATAAAAATAGTAATAAAAAAAGCCAAATATTTTCACATAGATCACATAGATTCACATTTCACAAGATCCAGGCTGTAATAAGTGGCTTTGTATTCTGTTGGACTTTGTTTGAGGAGGTCTACCAATACTAATGGGAAGAAAACATTTTACTGAGGCTCAGTGACTACTACTGGTATGCTTTATTTTGATTTCAAATAGGTTACTGGAAAAAGGAAGGGTTTTAAAAAGTGTTCCAAGACTATTAAACTTCTTGGAAACAATGAGAAACTTAGAAACAATCTACTCAGCTGACTGATTTTTTTTTTTTTTACTCAGCAATNTTCAGCTGACTGGCTGCAATTCTGATTTTCCTATTTTAGAGTGCACTGGTCTCCAGGCTTTGCCAATTCTGTTGCCTGCAATGGGGAGAGTACATAGGTGCATGTGTAGACACCTAAATTCATACATCCAAATACGGTGCCGAATCCCATATGAAGAGGTTCTTTAAATATTCTCCATCATTGCACGGTAGTATGTGCTTGACAGTCAGCTCTTCCTCTTTTTGTCAATGATGTTACTGAGTGTGTCTTCCACATTCACTTCCAACGCCATTTTGTGTATATTCCATGTAATCTTAATACCAGGGTGTGACCAATAGTCATATCATGACTGCCTTGTCCCACATCTCCCTGTGTCCCATCATGTTGCTGTTTTTCAGCAGCACTGACAATCTGTAGTACCTGTGTTTTGCATCATTTGATCCAAAGCCCAGTAACATTCCTGTGGCTCTCTGTCTACCAAAGCCTCCTTGATCTGTGGCACTTCACTCAGATGTTATAAAGAAAAAAGCTCCTGAAGTCCTCAGATGACTTGGATGTACNCCGCAGATGTTATAAAGAAGAAAGCTCCTGAAGTCCTCAGATGACTTGGATGTACCCCACCGGAGAACCATAGCTTTCCTGGGACAGGGACTCTGTTTTAACATAGATCCTACTCTGTTAGACGTAAGGCTCACCACAGCTTCAGCACTGCATGTGCACATTCAGATTTTATTTTTTTTTTAGGCTGATGCATTTTTATAGCTGAAAGCACTTAATGGGAATGCAGATTGTGACCCTTCTTTGAAACTACTGCTGCTCAAACTCATTATGTATTGTTACCAGAGACACTGACCCTGGGGGAACCTGCCTTCTTTATAAGGCACGCTCAGTTCCCTAGCTTTCAAAAAAACAAGTTCTGCTCTTCTTCCCTCCCTACCAGAGCTGGTCAGGTTGCATGAATGTAAACCAGCACAGAATCAATCCATTTCATGCTGGATGAAAATTTACCACATTTAAACTTTAAAAAGATCTTCCACTGTTTTATTTAGATTTTTTTTTTTTTTTTTTTGGTAAAATTCCTTGCTCTTTGGCTGTGTTGTCGGACAGAAGCTATTTAAAAACTACAATTGTAGCAGAAGATAGCATGAAGATCCCAGTGTAGATTTGTCTCTGAAGTGGTAAACTGACCAGATCCTAGTCATTCCCCTAAACAGTCATGCTGTGTGCAGTGTTTTGGATATATTCCACCATGGATTAAAAAAAGAGATGATACTTGATTCAAGCATTAAAGATTTTGAAAGACTCCCATTGTCTGCTTGTAATCAGTGCTATGCCAAAGAGTTTCAAAAGTATTCAAGGAGAGACTTCAGGTCTGGAAAAAAATTATGAGACTGCAGTAGGGATAAATGTGGGTTGGTAGTCATTGTCCAAGCCCTTCAGCCAGGTTTCCATTTTGCTAACTCCAAAGCCATCTGGTTAAATATGAGCTAAAGAAAACACTTATGGCATAAAGTAGGAATGGTTGGTGGGCATTTGTGGAAAGCGGTTCAATACCACCAAGCTGCTGGAGCACAAATTGCCTGGTGTGTTAGAGGAAGAAGAAAGTGTTTGGAATAGAGTGAGAAAAGCAATATGTGGAGTACTTTCCTGGGATGTGTAGCTCTCATGCCTGCACATTTCATTGTAGCCTATGAGCCAAGTGAGTGCGATTTATTCTGTGGGTTTGAGGGGTTTTTTTTTGTTTGTTTGTTTTGCTTTTTTTTTTTCCGTGAAGGGAGTACGAACATAAAGAAACTAAATGACTCATCCAAAGTCAACTATAAAATGTGTCACAACACAGAAACAAATTCAGATTTCTTGTATCACAAGGTTGCACAGTGTTCATTGAATCATTCTTCCACCTTGAGATGAGAGCAGGGTGCCGGGCTATTTTGTATTGAACGAAAATCTATGCAAAAGTGGGACTGTGAAATGAAGTTTTGAAAGGATACAGGGGCCACAGCAAGCACAGATATGAAAAGCTGATCATGTTTGTTGTGGATCCAGCCAAGAAGAAAATGGTGGAGAGATGCAAGGGCTAACTAGATCAAGTAATTTCATCAAAAAGTTTAGTGAATGGAACATTCACTAATGTTTAGTAAATAAAAATGGTGCTTATAGTGACTTTCTGTCTCTTGACAAGTTACACTTGCTGAGGTGACTATGAGGAAAACAGAGGCAGAACTCCTAGACAGAGGAAAATTCTTTTAGAGTTCATACGAGTTTTAGGCCTTTGTGTAGTTTCCTTTGGTTGGAAATTTGGCTACTTAATCCTTTCTGAGTTCTTAGCAACATCCAAAGGTGCCAGTAGTTACCCCTGTCTATATATGAAAATCCACTCTATGCTGGCAGGTGATGGACAGATATTAATTTCCTTTCTTCTCAGCTGAGTTATGAAAATATGATAGTTCTGTACATAAACCTTAGAAACTCCAAATTATACAGAATAGTAAAACATGTATCTTCAGAGACATCAGGCAAACAATCCCATGCATATATATCTTATCTTCTGTCCAAGAACAGCTGAAACATTTTAGTCTTCAATAACATCAGACAACTACACGACACCTTGGAGATCATGTAATGATGATGAAAAACGTAGTTTGTTAGACAGCTCTTCTGATCTGGCTGAACTCTGTGGAATAAAAGCTCTTATGTGTGTAAGAGAGGAATTTTTCAGTGGAAATCCACAAAGTGACCTTCCAGAGGCAGGAAAAGGCTAACATAAGTATCACTGTTCTGTCTGTAAGAAATATTTTCTTTAAATCTTCTTGAATTCAGATAGTGACATGAATGCCTATTAACAGCAATTAAACTGCAAAATTAAAAAAAAAAAAGTCCAAAGCCAGAAAATTCCTCTGTGATTCTGGAACAGCAATCACAATTGTTGTGAAATTTCTGCTTCTTTTGAGCAATCCTTGTAAGAGAAAGGCAGTGAATCCAGCTCCGACTGGGCTTGCTGCAGAAGCCCAGGCTTTAGTAGAGGTGTGCTTTGATTTCTGACTGGTTTTGCTTCTGTAACTTGTTTCAACATTGTTCATCTTTATCAGCTTCATTAAACTTGAGGGTGCCCTTTTTGGGTTTGGATTTGAGCCAGCAATTTAAAAGGGTGGTCCCTCAGCGGCAAGTACTAAAGCTCGGTGAAGTGAGAGATGAGACAACAGCACAGTGACTGGCTGCAATTTGAAGCATTTTCAGCACAAATCACAAAAAAAAAACCCACTCTTAAAACAGCAAGGTCTGCTTTTCAGTGTTGACATGCACTTGGCATGTTTGTACAAGTATTCATTCACCATCTCTCTGTGCTTCGAATAAGCACTCGGGATATTTTCAGACACTGTAGCAGAGGATGTGCTCAGATATGGAACAAACCCCTACTATTACCGGGCCTCATGCGGGGATTGCTAGCCACGCTCATAAACAAGAGGAATATGGTCTTCTAGATATTTAGATTTTCCCATTAGATATCATGACTCCAAGCAACAAGCATGGAAATGAGGTAAAGAATTGTCCTTCATTTACATTATATACCTCAACGTGTGTGTATAATTTTATGCATGAGTCCTTGTATATGCACACATGTGTTTTGATGGCCATATGTCTTCTTTCAGTCTGTAATAAACATATTTTGAATAAGCATCAGCTTCAGCCATAGGGTGTCTTGTCTTCCAGTGTCTGTGGTTTGTTGACTAAGGAAATCTTTCAATGGTAGTATAACTTCCTCTCTTACTTGTAATCTTTAAATACCCAGCTATTCCCTCTCCCTCCTGAGGACTGAAAAAGAAAATACTGTTTCTTATTAAAACATTTAGCCACCTTTTTGTAGTGACAAAACATTCTGGGCTGTTGACAGGCAGAGAGAAATGAAGAGAGTCTTCACAAAGTACAGCGTGTAGATACCTCCTGTGTGCACTTCTTGCTGCAGTAAAGTGGAATAATCCTCTCACTCCGCTCAGCTGGAATTTTATATGTTTCAAAACGTAAGAACTTTATTACATTTTAGTGTGAAAATCCCTGGGAAAGAGGGACGGGAGTTGCTTCATTGCTTTCAGCTGTTGACTGGGTATAGCAAGATTAAGAATTTAATTATGAATTTACCTAAAGCTAAATTACATTAGGTACTTCACAGTCAAGACGGGTCCCTGGTATTTCAGCTCTCATCTTTGCTGGTTAAATGTCTAGATGTATATCGCCATATTTATATGCCAGGTTGACACAGTACATAGTGTCTGGGCTAAACCCGAGCTTTCTTTACCAAGGTCTTGATTGAAGCATCGGTAGTGGATTATTGGGTTTGAGGTTGCCAGGTCAGATGCAGTCTATGGCTGAATACTGATCTTTCACATCCAAAATAATGCACTGGAAAGGAAGAATTCACCTTTATTTTCCTTTTATTTTGTCTTTTCTGACTCATCAAACCAAGAGGCAGCATTTCCTCAGGATGGAGGGAGGATTTTAGCATGGGGAAAGGGGGGAAAGAACAACCATTTTCTTATCCTGTAAAGAATCCCATTCACCCACGTTGTGCTGTATGTCTGCAGGCCAACAGAATACAGCTCCTAAGGTCACTTTTCCTGCGTACCAGGGTTGAAGGAGGATGATGTCTTTCCTATCTTGCTCCTGCAGCTCAGGCTGGGCGAACATTCACATTTCCTATAGTCTGCTGTTGTGGCTTGTCAGTCTTCGGATTTTGAAGTGGACGATTAGCAATTTTTCTGTCATTTGCAAAAATCATGTTCATATATAAGGGAAATGTTGAAAGGACTTCAGTAATTTCCTCTAATATCTTCAGTTTTGGTGTGGTACTTTTATCGTGTGATATCAGTTTGTCTCTGCTGGATGTGCAGCTTTCTATTTCTCTTGTCCCGGCACTGATCTGGCGCTCTGAAGTCATACATCTTCCTAAGAATATTTCTACCATGGTGGTAAGAAAAGTATAAAAGTGCTCTAAACTGAAAATCAAGAAGGGAGGAAAAAACAATTTCTTAACGTTTGATCATGTCATGTAATTTTTTATTTACCTTTTTAGTATTTTGTGTTTACATTCAGTGAAGTTGTTGCTTATTTCAATCTTTCATGCAGCAACAGGAAAAAATGGAATAGGATTTCAAAATTGGAATGCTTTTATTGCAAACCTTCCAAAATTAATAGCGTTTTCCCAGGCACGGAAATATTTTCTTTTTTTTTTCTTTATTTCTTTTTTTTTTCCCATTGAACCAAATGTCTCGTTGCTAAATCTTCAGATGACATTTAAAAAATAAAGAAACAACAATAGCAGCAGAGTCAACACCTCAGAACAAGGAAAGAAAAAGATGCTGCTATAATCCTGTTTGTAGTCATTTTCTTATAATAGAAGATTTTGAGACTTTGTACATTCCCAACTTCATATCCTACTCTGGCTTGCCTTGCTCCTGTTTGAGCTCGGTGGTAATATTATTGAATAGGTAGCTGCAGATTAGAGATCTAAACTCATGAATCATCCATGGGAGAATCCTCCACATGGCAGCTCACACCTCGTGCATTTTCAGTTTTTCCTTTATCCTTCTCCACTTTCATCAAAAGAAATAAATCTCTCTTTGTCCTTTTTTTGGCCTAAAACAATCCCTATTTTTAAATAAATGCTGCCCAACTAGGGTACAATGTAAGTAATTACTAAGCAGAAAGTTTTTATATCATAGATCATGACTATATTAAAAGAGAAGCTTTCACATATGGGCAAGCCACATGATGTTCGCTTTGTGCAAGAAAAGGCAAGTTCATCACCTTGCTCTGTGGCGTACAGCTCTTTGCACTTTAAAGTCCAGTGATTACTGTTGATAGGACAACACCAGTATGCTTCAAAATCCTGGGGGAAGGTTATTGCTCCCTGACCACATCACAGATGCTTTCAACTCAGGTAAATGAATAAATGCTTTACTATTCAAATCTGAAGTTGCAGAGTGTTCTTCTTAAAGCAGTATCAAAATGCATTGCTGAACAACCTTTGCAGCTAGGCATACATACAACAAGTAAATTTACATGATGAAATTTTGAAAATTTGTCATGCACAGGTACACAGTAATTGGAATGGAAATTTATGCACCATACTGTTCCTCTGCACACATAGTAGTCTTAGAGTTAGAGTTTATGTGATCACACATTTCTTAGGCGCGTAGTTACATACCTGTTATAATGAACATGAGTAGTTGTGTTCTGTTTTGAAAATCATATTTTATTTCCTAAATGAGACTAATGGTGATATATTGACTGGATGTGGATCCACATTGGTGGATGTGTTTAGAACAAATGCTAGTTCAACCGACTAAATGACTTTGAATTAATAATGGGAGATTTTTACAGTAAAAGAAAATAGTTTCTATTGTTCCCTCGATTTAGACTATGAAGCTAGACAAAAATCCGTTGAAACATTAATCTCTACCATGACTGCTGCTGGCTGTCGGTTGTGTTGATGTCCTCTGAGCAATAGTGAATAGCTCCTAAAGTGTCTATATTGGTATTTCAATCTCTTCCTGGCACAAAAATTATACAGAGGGATGGGAGTGAGTTCTGAATTGGTGGGTTGTTTCAAAACAAGGATGTACCACAATATAATTCATTTAATAGCTATTTGAAAAAGCAGATGTGCAGATAGTTTATTGAGATAAATGAGGTGTTGACAGGGTTAGACATTAGCTTGCTTGGCACATGCATACTTCAGTAATAGAAGAGTTTCAGGCAGGCTGTATACAGGTGGTTTTCAGTAATTGTTAGTTACTTAGATTATTAGTGACTTGCTGATGTTAAAGTACCAGGGTGCTTCATTTTAATGTGCTTTGAGGTGTGGGCATAGGGGCTGATTTCCAGACTAGCTGGGCTTCCACAAATTACAGTTAATGTGAGCTGCAGGTGTTTAGAAGCTCTTTAAAGGAGATGTAAGCAAAGAGACTTCAGAAAAAACTCTGATTTGCCTGCAGTGCTGTTGCAGCTGCAGCCCCCGCACCTCCCCTCACATTTAGAGTTAAGTAACATCAAAGCTCAAGTGCCATCCATGAGATTGTAAGAATTTTAAATCCTCTATTCGGGTGGTTTGATCACTAGAGAAGACCACCTGAAGCAGAAATTAATCTCCCATTTCCCAGGAGAGAGGTTTGTCAGTGTTGTAGAGGGTTTTCAGTTTTAGAATGGTGGTTTCTTGATTTATTTAAATTGTCCTATTTTGTATTTAAAAAAATTGACATTAATGACAGTGTGGTTGGAGCCAGTGTCTTGCATCCTCTCCAAATGCTTTAGCCCCCACCTGAAGACAAATTTTCTTTGATTAATCAAATTTTTAATTATTTGTACACATTGGAACACATCCACTGGGAAAAAGCTGGTATGAACCATCCTAGAATTCCCCCTTGATTACAGGACTGTGACTACGGGGAGTACCGGCTTCCCTGTTCTGGTTTGGGAAGGTGGAGGATATAAAGGTCAGCACTCTGCCTCTCCAAAGTGACCTAGTCACTGGGATGAGGACTGACATTGATCTAATTTTCTTATCTCCTCTTTTTTATGAAATAAGGCTCTTGCTTTTAATAGAACTGCCCTGAAGAAGAGAAAAAAGAGTTTCACCTAGTATTTTAAAAATATTGATGTATGTTTTATATTTATTCCTACATCCATTTAGAGTGGGGAAGTATAGGGTGATGAGAGGAACAACATTTCCATTTAGGTTGATCTTTATATTACTTAGCCAAAAACCTTATATCCTCTTCCTTTCTTGTCATTCATCTTTATTTAGAATCTTTTTCCTTGTTCATGTCTTTCACAACACAAACGTTAGACAGAACTCAGGAAAAAGGTGTTGATGTTACTTGTTGCAAAGGCCAGCTTGTGGACGTTAGTACTGGAGAAAACAGTAATATACAATTAACATATTTACTCTTTGTTTTGGTTTCAGAGCTAACGCTCTCCTACAGTTTTAAAACAAAGTTCTGCCGAGAAAGGAGATGACAGCTACTAGTCAGTGTTTTCAGGTTTCACCTTCTGTCAATATTCTTGTGCTCAAAATATAAACGCAGAAAGTAATTTAATACTATTGAGAAGCTTTTCAGATAGGGCTGACCCTGTCTGACTATTAATTGCTCCACATATTGCTGCGGTGTCTGAGCACAGGTGTGCGTTTAAGTTTTCAACCCTGACAGTCTTTTTCTCCAGTCTGCCTCATACTAATGCCATCAGGTCTTTCAGTCTCATTTCTTCCACTCCTACTCTTACACCTAACTTTTTAACGTGGTTGACATGGGCAATATGAGGCAAGGAATGAGAAGGATACGTCAGCTCGGTCATCCTCCAGTCCATCACCTTTATATCTTGACCCCTGGACCTCCCAGGCCAAAGACCCCTGTGCTCGTTGTACCAGAAGCCTACAGTGCTCGTCTCCATCCTGGGCTCCCCTCCTCTCTTCCCTCTGCTCTCCGCCTGTGCACAGCTTCAGTTACCCCTCTGCACCCAGGCCTGCAGGATCGAGAAGCACGGAGAGATTCGGGTGGGTCGGTACAAGCTGTGAGTCTCACAGTCGTGAGAAACTCTGTGTAGGTGTTTGCCAGGGGCCTGCTCTGAAAGCTCAGAAAGCTGCAGAGCTTCCACCTACTTCCCTTTTGAGATAGTACCTACAGCTTGTCTTGTTTGTCTGATGGTTCTCAGGTTTTAATCTCGACTTTGCAGAGTCCTGGGGTATAAGGAAAGGACATCAAGGAGGTGGACCTGATAGCCTTTCTGTAGCACTTGAAGGTTTTTTTCTTACAGTTATGACTGCTGAGTTATGCATTGAATTTTTGCTCTGAAATATTCTTGCTCCTGAAGAAAGGGCCACAATAGCTCTGTTGATGACTTTCTCTACAGTTGATGACATTTCTCTACATATGCCAGCACTTCATGGTAACCTTTCCCCTTTTATCCTTCCTGTTGTAACAACACAGATGTGTAGTCTTAAATGCCCTGATTTAGCTATGTCTCTTGGGAGGGGATCATCGTTATGCTGTAGATTTACAGTCAGTTTAAATAGGCATCGTGATTAGATTAAACTGTCTGTCAGCCTGGCATGGCTGCAAAGGACTGCACAACTTGGTCATGTAATTAATTTGGGTTGGAAGGGACCTCTGGAGATGATCTGGTCCAACCCCTGCCCAAAGCAGGGGTGACTCCAAAGGTATACCAGGTTGCACAGGACTACGTCCTGCTGAGTTTTAAATATCTCCAGGGATGGAGATTCCATTACCTCTCTGGTCAAGTTCCCAGTGTGCAACCACCCACAGAGTGAAAAATATTTCCCTTACCTCTGATCATAATTTCTTTTGCTGCAACTTATGCCCATTGTCATCTAATCTAAATATTTTTGCTGGTGTAGTCAACTCTGCCTAGTATATAAGGTGATCCTTGGTTATTTATGCAGATTTCTTAGTGGACAGAGAATATTGATGTAGAGAGGTTCTGAAAAAGAGGACAGAAATTTGATGTCAAGTATTTAACCTGCCTTTTGTGTAAATCCTGGGTGCTCTGAGTGACACCTTTGTTAGGGTAAAATTGTACTGGACCCAGAGCTTCCAGCAGCAGGTGCAGGTCCTTGGCGTTGCCCAGATCAATCAGGATGACACAGAGGTTAGCACCATGAAGAATCAATTCATCTGTTGAATCTGGTCCTACCAGACCCTCCTAGCTCCTCATCTGTGAACCAGGAAAGCCCAATAAATTAATTTTGAGGATGTAGATGTTAAAATAACATATGAACAGAAGTACTTAGATTAAGCAGAGAGGGAAATAAGTGAGGTATGACTCCGTAGAGCTCAGTAAGAAGATGAGAAGTCATCTCTGTGAATGGTCAAGAAGGAAGTTCTTTAATAGAGTAAAAGTGAGTGGTTTTGAGATGTCACTACAAATTTTGCACATTACGTTGCAGGTTTGGCCCTTCATATGTGTAATTGAGCATAGCTCTGTTGACTTCCCTCTATCTCCACTGCTTCAGGCAAGATGAGCATTTTGTCCTTGTTTTATTTTCATTTTTATTTAGTGCCCATGGCACAGTGATATCACAGTTACTGTGCAGGGAATAGAATGTGCTGAACAAATATCACAGATCAAGCTGGAGGAAAAAACTGTGATGAAATATTTTCCTATCAGAAAATGCTGCTTTTATCAAAAAAGGTAGTAATTTTACAAGAAGGTGTTGCTTGTGATGAAATTTTGTTTTGAGGGGAAAAAATAAACAACAGAACTGAAACATACTGAAACACATTAGCAATGCCGAAATCATCTGTTTCAAAATAAAAGGGTATTAGATGTTTCTTTTCACTCCAAAACAACAACAAAAAATATTCTGTACCTCTCAAAAAAGAAGAAGAAGAAAACCTCTCCCAAGACTGTTTCACTCAAAGTCTGCCATAGGAAACTTCAAAATTCAGCATTGGTTCTGATTCAGTACTGCTTTGTTTGGATCTAGTCTATGGAAAATGTGGTCACGGGGGCTGCTCAGGGTCTCCATTCAGTCATGTGCTTGCATCTCTAAATACACAGAGAAATTTGCATCTGCAGGAAGGATCAACCCAATGGGTCTCCTTCCTGAAGGTTTACTCCATGCTTTGTAATTTCACTGAAGATCCTCCAAAATAATTCATCATTTATACACATAGAATCATAGGCTGATTTAAGATGACTTCTATAAGTCACCAAGACAAAAGCCCTGCTTAAAGCAAAGCCACCTTCAAAGTTAGGTCAGGTTGCTCAGGGTCTTTTCCAGCTGTGCTTTGAGTATTTCCACAGATGGAGATCCCACAGCCTCTCTGGGCAACTGTTCAAATGTTTGATCGAAGTATATGCATATAAGTATATCAACATTTCTGTTATTTGTCAACTTGGTTTTGAACTTCAGAATTAAATAATTTTGTGTTTTTCATGATTTTCCTTTAAGACTTTGAAAACTGGTTTGTTGTTGGG
>RSEF01000002.1:154866544-154876577 GCA_003993805.1 Himantopus leucocephalus | reverse complement strand
AAAAAAAAAAAAAAACAAAAACGAAAACAAAAAGCAAAAAAACCTCCACCCAACACTAAATAAATATCATCACATGACTTTACCTGTTTCAAGTTTTATAGCAATTAAGTTTCAGTTCAGGAAAAATGAACTAGCATTTTCCAGCAATCAAAATCACTACAGATTTCAAATCAGATTCTGCCCCTGACTCTGTTTGGGATCTAGGGAGAGATACCTATTTCCGTTACAAATTTTATTTTAATAAATCTTATCAGTTTTACCCAAGAAGCTCAGAACATTTTACAGTCACTGATTATAACCTTAGTGAAACTCCTTGTGTAAGAGAGAAACATGTCTACAGAAGCACAATCTGTAAATACCCACGTATTATTCTCAAAAATAAGTAGTAATTTGCCAAAAGCTATATTAAACTTTTTGAGTTAAAATACTGAGGGAAATCTGTGTTGTGCATTACATCTTTCCTGATCTGTGGGAGTTAGAAGGAAGTTCCTGGTGAAATGCAAACAGTGCTCTCAGTGGAGGATGTGAGGGTTTGATTCTGAGCTGTGTTATTTCTATGGGGCTTACTTACATTTTCCATTCTTAAAATCACTAATATTTTACGCATAAGGGACTGAGGGAAAAATAAGTGCTTTCTCCATAGGATCTGGCCTAAATGGGATGCAAGTCCATTTCCTGAACTTCCACTCCTCGTTCAATCGCACGATTATTGTTTCTTGTCATAAGAAATGTGATGATTGTGTCGGTTTTTGTTTGGTTGGTTTTTTACAGTTTGACCATTTCATATAGGGCAAAATAGTTTTTTTCCCAAGCAAGTTTCAGATCCCAATTTGTTAATTTTGCTGCTCCATTCAGCTGAAAACTACAATTTGTGAAAAAATTAAGTTTTGTTTACCAAAAAAAACAAAAGTTCTTGAAAATTTTCATTCACTTGAAAAAAATGGATGAAAAATTAAAAAAGGTTATTTCATTTTGGGGGAGTTTAATCTCAAGGGGAATATTATGTTTTATTAAACTGGAAAAAAAACATTTATTCTGAGTTACTTCAATAACACATCTGTATTAACGTTTATCAAGACCAGTCCATTTCTTATGCTAGGGAACTGTCATGTTGTTTAAGTGTTAGAGAATTGTCCACAGAAGATAAAAACCAGGGAAGGTTTATTTAATATTTTGCACCATACAAGAACTAAGAGGTGCCACATTCAATTCTCCAACAGCAGGTTCAACAGAAACAGAAAGCGCAGCACATATTATAACATGAGATTCATTCCAAAAGATGTTACAGAGGCCAAAAGTATAAATCAAAAAGGTATGGACACAAATTCATAGAAAGTAACTATGACCGCTGGAAATAATTCCGTGAATTTAACCTCTGAGTCAGAAAGTTCTTAAATTTTGATTGCTGGTATCTTGCAGGCTATACCACTGGGAAAAAATGAACTTTTCAACGCAGCTTAGTATAGTATGTGTCCATGGATGGCTGCTATAAGAACTATGAGACTCCTCTGAAGGACAAAGACATCTCATGGATAAGGTCATCAAAAGAACAGCTCAAAAAAAAGAAAAGGGAAAAAAAAAATTGTTTCTTTCACTGAAAATATTAATAATTCTGCACACATGTTAATTCTCTCAGACACGCACACATTAACTCTTTTGACCTTTTTTATTCTGACTCCAAATAAAAGCTAAAGTTAACATACAGGATGAAGATCTAAATGTTGATATTAAATCAATACTATTAAGTAGGTAGTCCAAATGGACATGTAAATAACCAAAGTTCAAGATTCATACAAATCAGCGTGGTTGCAGGAATACTTGGGAAAAATAAATACAGAAAACGAGGTTTGATGTAGCAAATTAACCTGTTATTGCTAATCAAAATTGTCTTCATGTATTATGTACTTCAGAAAGCAATAGGGGAACCTCAGCAGTTTGTAAGCCTTCCAGTTAAACTTTCCCTCAACAGACAGATGACATTTTGGCAGGTTTCCCAAAAATGGTTTTTGTTTTACGGTTCTATGTGAAATCAATTTCCATAAAACCAACAGATTAAAACCCCTTCTCTGTTGTAAAAGCAAAAGATAAATAAATAAAAAAGGCATTAAAAAATGCTTTTCTGCCCCTTAAAACCTTTGAAAGCTTTGCTAATATTCAAATGAGGAGTTTTGCGTTTGCAGGCAACATTTGTTTAAGCTTCTGTCTCTGATACCACAGCTATCATTTTTTATTTCTGCTTCTTGAGCCTTTCCAGCAGACCAGGGCAGACAACATCATCCAATAACAGCTGAAATTATTCCAAGCAGTGTTTATCTCTTGGCTGTTTGAAATTGCTTTGGTTTATTTATTTATTTTTATCTTAAATATTGCACGTAGGAAACACATGGAAAGACTTCATGCTGCTTAGAAGCAGCCAGCTGGAAATTTCTTGGTTCAAATAAATTAATACATACATAAGCAAGGCCAGATATAGGCTAAGGTTTTCTAGACCACCCTCCCCCTTATCGGATGTCCTTTTTGTCAGTGTGTGAATGCCAGGTGATATATAACAAACAACAGTTTTGGCTTAGAGATGAGGCACGGATTTGTAATTAACCTCCTGAAACTGGGCCAATTCCTAATTTTGCTTGAGATTCTTTTTCAGATGTCGCACACATCACTCAGTTTCCCTGCACATCAGAACCTCACTGGTCATTTGGGTGATAACAAGTATTATCTTTTGTCTTGTATCCTTGGCATAAGCATCCTTTCTTTTGTTGTGTGTTTCTGTACAGCAGCCAGGACTCTTATCTGTCCTTAAAAACTGAATCAGGTATAGATACCCACAAATTATGGCTGATCTGAGCTGACGTGGACATGTGATACACATCTACCAGAGGAATAACTGGAAAGTTTTGGTAGAATGAACGGCACTTCCTTGTGCCTTCTGGCACATTATGGTTTTAAAATGTTTTTTGTGCTCCCCACCTTGGAAGATTTTATTCTTTCAAGGAAACCAGGTCTCCTGGGTATGATGTAATGTGGGATGCCTGGATGGTCATCATGTGCCTGTGGACGGTGATTCCAGTTGGAAAGCTGTAGCACAAACTCAGTGACCTTACCTCTGCACTGAGTATGAACAGCAAATGTGTTTTTCTTTTTTCTCAGCTGTTCATTATTTCAATTCCACCTTTGCCTACATGCTTTTCAAGAACATGGTTGCTTGCATCACCATTTAGATTCCGTGATTTGGCTTATTGTATTCGCCACAAGTAGCCTGATTTCTCTCTTAAAATCTTGATGTAGTTTATATACAGTACATGTTATCATAGGGACTAACAGCGGGGTTTATCTCACCTAAATTCAGTTGTTCGTGAGGCAGTCGTCCTGGACTCTCTTTATAGCCCACAATAAGAAATAAGCACTTTGAGGGTGAAATTCATTTGACCTATTTGATATCACTACTTCAGAAAGAGATGACTCATACCCTGGAAAGGCCGATTCGCCTCCAGCGAATATAAAGGCAGCCTACATCATTAACTGGGAGGTAGACATTTGCTCAGACTAATCCAGAGGAAGAGCCCTAGCTATGCATCGAGTCTGGTGGGCTCGATGCTGAGTAGACTCCAAACAAGATGTTCCACTCTTAATGGGTTCATGCTATAAGATAGGAGACGTAAAGATACAGTCAGAAGGGAACACTGTGACCATAATAGTCAGCGCTGAGAGGTAATGACCTTAGTGCTAAACCAACTTAAATTCTATCAGGTTTTTGAGGAAGAATTTGGATAACAGTGAAGTTGTGTTGCACATGGGTACGGGAGAACTCATCCCAAATCAATGGACTGCAATCATCAAACAGAAATGCAGTTTTTGGGCTGAAGACTTGTCATTTAGGTGCTGGAAGCTTATGTCATGGGACAGTGAGAAGTGGGAACTAAACTTTCAATCTGTAATAAAAGATTTGGATGAGCTATAAAGGATATTTATAGTGAAGAGAGATCTTGCACAATTCGAAGAGGAAGGGTGAAAGCCAGAGAAAAAGATGCTGCATCAATCAAGACATAAGTTGATGAGAATTCAGATAATAATACTACCTATATGGTTAGATGGAAAGTTTTCATTGCTGAGCTGTTATACTGGAAAAAAAAAAGATCTGTAAGACAGCAGAGGAAGAACTGAGTGAAAGATAACACTGAAGCCACTGGACTGAATGCCGAGAAAGCAAATTTCATTCACACCATTTGAGCTAGCGCATACTGGACAATGTTCATTTTGAACGGGAAATGTGGACTTACAGTGTCAGTTTGAAATAAGTTAAAGTAAAAACAACCACCACCAAAAACAAAACTGCAAACATTTTCTAAGGAAGGAAATACCATTGGGACAACAATGACTCTTATCTAACAATACTTCTCTGATTATTTTTCTTCTCAATTTTTCTTCTTTTAGTTTTGCTCGTCCAGGGAAAGGTTCATGGCTTGGTAAGGGCAACCTGGAGGCGGGACCAGACCAGTCCAGTATGTCATTAGAAAATCTAGTGTTTGGAGCTGGCTACTGCAAACCCACTTCTTCAGAGGTAAGGAGGATGAATAATTATGTCTTACTTCCATTTGGTCACACAGAGTGTCCACATTATCTGTGAAGAATGTGCCCTGCTTTATATTGCTAGCGGAGGGATGTTGTTGGAATAAGAACCCTTCAAGCATTTCTGCATGAACCACCTGGCAGTTGGATACACAGTTCCTGGGTGTTCAGCCCCCACCTATATGAACCATTTCAGAAAAGTTCACTGTGTATGGATATACTCCTGATCACCAGTGACACTTTTAAGGTGGGATTCACCTGACCAGGTGTCTGCTGTGAGGTGAAATTAATTATTCAGTAAAAGATCCTTGCTTTCAGGTCTTATGTTTAACAGCCAGAGGACTTGAGTCATTTTTAAGGCTGTTCTGAAGGCAGGGTTTGTGTGTGGAGCGTTGAGTATTCTGTGTGTTGGTGACGGGGTGTTACTCACATTGCCTTACTCAAGGCAGGTCCCGCAGGTTGTGTATGCCTTACTTACCACAGGTGAAGAAGAGAGCTCGTTATGCAATTTTTAGTACAAAGTTGTTTGTTTGGAAANTTTTTTAAGTGCTAGCTCTGAAGTATTTTTTGTCAGAAATGTTTCCTCAGACCTAGAACATCAACCCAGAATGTTGGAATCATTAACTTGTTAGGAAACCCTGATTCAAGGGTACTAACTAACATGCTGCCCTCAGCTTCCCTCAACCTTTTCTGTCAAAGCTGTTCTGTATAAATATTAAAGATATGCTAGCCTAGAGCGTCTGGTGCAGAAGAGCTACCAGGGAATTAACTCAGGCTGAGAGAATGTTTGGCCTGAGGCTGCTATGTGAACCACTGGGTCGTTGTACGCTTTTGGCACACAAATTGACCTCAACCTCTGCCTCTCTGGTAGACAGTCACATCATATAAATTTAAATAACTGATTTAAGCATTTATCTTTGTAGACTAATCTCTGTACATCTCTGGACATCACACGAGAGAGGTTTCTTAGTAGAGTGGATCCTACTTTTCATTATCCTCTGGACAAATCTCTATTGTAAGATGACAAATGGAAAGGTTAACTCTCCACTCCCATTTTTCCTTTTACTCTCCATGTAAAAATCTTAGTCTGCTGTGATTAGGAAAACTTATTTTCTTCCCAAATGTTTTCCTTAGCTTCAAACTCTTTTCTACCTGTCTTTGTTGACTAAACTTTGATTATAGGCTTTTTTTCCTATCTTTTTTTTTTTTTTTAATGACAGCTTAATTATAATCCTAGCAGGTGGACCTATTAAATATCAAAAAGAAAGCACTCTGTCATGAACTGGCTTTAGCTCTCTGCTACACTGCAGGTCATCAGAATGTCACACACCAAACAATCATTAAGTATAACGCTGCACACTCCACCTCCACATGGTCAGATGTGCATTTGCTTAGCTTCCGAAACCTCTATATGTCATGACATCTGTTCTTGATCTGAGCATTTTAATTGAATAGATTGTGATGGCCTTTTTGCATATGCTATCCATGATGTATGAAAATAAGCAAAGACTGTTTCTCTTGGTTTAATGCAGAAAATAAAAATTCAGAGCTTGAAAAGAAACTGCTGTGGGGGTAAAGCTAACTCCAAGTGAGGGCCTTGTGACTGACGGCTGGTTTATGTGGGAGTTTATATCAAACCATAAGGAAGAGGAATAACATTATTTCTTACAGTGCTGCAATGCTTTTCACTGGGTCAAGTTTACTTTCCTTTACAAATTTTTAGGTTCCATTCCAGGTTGTTTGAATGTGTTTGTTAAATGTAACTTCAGCTGGACTAGAGACATGTCCAGGTTTGGGGAATTTTGCAGTCACCATAAGTGGGCATGAGAATGGATCCTACCCTTTTCATTAGATGAAAACTGCAGGCCTTTCTACTCAATTTATGTATATTTTTGGTTGGACTTTGCCTACTGCATGTCCAAATTAGTAACTGTTGAATACCTTAACTCAAAATACACCACACTTTTTTTTTTTCCTAAGCTACTCTGGTTTGATGCAACTGGCTAAATCTAGGCTAGAACAACTAATACATCTTGTCTTCCAAGGGAGACAAAGCTTCACTGGGTGGCAGGACATGGGAAAATGAATTTTAAAGTTAGTTCCTTTTTATGTCGTAAAATGCTGTGAAACAGGTAATGTTGGTCTATCCTGTTTTTTATTCTGTTTTGTTTGGGGTTTTTTTCATCTCTGCAAAGCTGAGTTTGGATCCTTCTACTTTTCATGTACATTTCTGTGTTTTCCTTGATCTGAGAAGTCTCCAGGCTTAAGGTCTTAAGATGCATCTCCTGGGCAAGTGTCTTCTGTCTGAAGTTTTTTCTGGGGAACTGAAGCTGATTATTCAGTTCTCTGTAAGACGGCAAACAATTGAGACTTTCCTTATTTGACGTCTACCTATTGTGAGTAAGCCAAAAAGAGCTTTTCTTCCCCCACAGTTGCAGCCAGATAATTTTCCAGAATACTTCCATTTGAGTGGAAGCTTGTAATGGGTGGAATCTCTTAATAATTCCTATTGAACCCTCGTCCTCAAGTCTTGGAGGTGCATGGCTTAGAAACCCAGTGAATTAGTCTGTGTCTGAGGCACTTACTAACACCACAATTTATTAAATTTCATAGGTTTGGCATAAATTCTACAAAGTGATGCAGCAGACTGGCTCAAAAAAATAAACTTTGCCTTCACTAGTGTCATCATACTCAGTAGATGGACTAGTGGCATGGTGTATTGAGTTTATCTGGCAAGGTTTTGGTAGCAGAGGGGGATGGGAACAGGATTGGCTTCTGTCAGAAGACACTGGAAGCTGCCCCCATGTCCCACAGCGCTAAGTCCAGCTGGCTCCAAGATGGACCCACTGCTGGCCAAAGTCGAGCCCATCAGTGACATTGGTAGCACCTCTGTGACAACATACTTAAGGGTAAAAACCACTGTGCAGCAGCTGTGAGAAAGAAGAGTAAGAAAATGTGAGAGAAACAACTATGCAGGCACCAAAGTCAGTGAAGAAGGAAGAGAGGAGGTGCTTCAGGTGCCAGAGCAGAGATTCCCCTTCAGCCTGTGGTGAAGACCATGGTGATGCAGGTTGTCCCACTGCAGCCCATGGAGGAGCACATGCCAGAGCAGGTGGCGGTGCCCTGAAGGAAGGTGTTTTTAGATTTGTTCTTATTTCTCAGTGTACTCTGTTTAATTGGTAATAAATTAATTTCCCCAAGTAGTATTTTTGCCGTGTTTTGGCCATGTTGGTAATTGGTGAGTGATCTCCTTATCCTTATCTGGACCCATAATCTTTCTGTTGTATTTTTCTCCCTCTGTCCTGTTGAGGAAGGGAAGCGATAGAGCAGCTTGGTGGGCAGCTGGCAGCCAGCCAAGGTCAACCCACCACACATGGTTCAGACAAGATTTGAACACATAGCTTCAGTAGAGTAGTGGCTGTATTTACAGCAGTGCTAAGCTCTCCGGAAACTCAGAATTGTGATGAAATCTGATGTCTAAGTCATGTTTTCCAGACATCTCCTGAATACAAAGTAGAAGACTCTTATCTTGACATATCACCTCTAGGTCATACATGCCATTTTACCTCTTTCTTCCTCATAAAACATGGGTGCATCAGGGACCTAATTTTCCTTTTAGGCCTGTAGATTGACTGTGGAAGTTCTAATCTAGTTTATGTAGTTGCTTTGCTTTTTCCTTACTGAAAATGCAAGTGACTGCCTTCATTTCTAAAGAAAGTTCGTATCAATCATCAGCTCCTCTTGCCTCTTCCTGAGCTAATCTTCTGCGTTTGCGTTGCTGAGGTGCCACTGCTTAATGATAGTCCTGAAGGCTCCTCGTTCTGCACTTCTGAGTTCTCAGTGCAGAGACTAATTATCTGCCAGCAGCTTTAGACTGTACATGTGCATTTTCCGTAGCTCTCCCCCAGCGACTTCTGAATGCCACTGACAGTTTCCTCATATCCTGGCTTAGCAGAGTAGTTATAATAATCAATCCTATTTAAGCCTTGGTGATTCTTTTAAGTCTTCCACTCTCTTCCCACTCTACGCAGCAAACAGGGGTCTTCCCTTTATCTATTCCACCTTCCCTCCCTCTCTGTTATTTTCTATCTATACTACACTTTTCCTTTCAAGCACAATTAAGACAACAAAGATATGTCTTATTGAAATAAGAAGAAATTTTTTTTTGTCAGATAAATATGAAGTAAGATGCTTTTGTGGTCAAAAAACTAGTAGAGAACAATCCGCAGAATAAGAAAATGTGCTAGTACTTTCTCAAGCTCTCTTCAGCCCATAACCTATACTCACAGGGAATATATATCACAGTAGATTAACAATATGTTCAAAATAGGATCATATACCACAGGCTTGGGAGATCTAGTGGGGTGAAACAGACTTATGAGCTGTGTGTGACTGGCTTCCCTCAGGGGCATGTGAATTCCCCTTTGGGTCTGCTAAATTGCTTTTCCCTGTGAGGAAGTTCAAGGGGTTGTTTCGGATGTTACAAGGTCTGTATCTGAACGTCACACTGACTCATGTTTTCAGGTGATCTCAGCAGCCGTAAGAGCTGGACACTGAAAAATATCTACAGATCCTACATCTACAATAAAATAAAAATAAAATGTTCCTTGCAGAACTGAAAATTGAACGGTCATTTACACTTCAGGAGTTTTACGCCATGCGCCTCTTCTGTATCCATTGTTGTCAGGCTGGTTTAATGTCTTTGTAATATTGTGCATCACATGCCTGCTGTGTTATAATCAAGTTGAGTCAATGACATACTGGTGGTTATTAATAAACTGTACTCACAGTAATCTTATTTTCATTTGGATAGCAGTTGCACTGCAGATAAATTGACTTCTAAGTAATCAGATTGATTAATCATGTGACTTCCCATTAATAAGGCACTGGTGTTTGATAAGAAGTGTTCTTCTTCCATCTAGCATTGATGTACCTGTCCCAAAAGACATGAAGTTTATGCCTGACATAATACAAGAACCAGGAGTGTCATTCAAATAAAATTGCATTGATGATAAGAGTTCTTTTCCACAGGCAGTTTGCTAATATTTTCATATTTTCAGTGACATATGAAAAACTTAGGCTGTTTCAGCCTAACACCAAAACATTATCCAAACCTGTATTTTCATGTCACATAGGAGTCATCTGTGTTTTATTCTTCTTTTCTTCTGCATAGTTATGGCTCATAGGACACAATACTTCACTTTTTCAGCTTTTGAAAAACGAAGGGTGTGCATCAGAAAATAGCCCATGTAGGATCCATTGTAGGAATTGTAGTATGCCCTGAAATCCCGTTTAACTGTGAGAAGAGGAATACATAGTTGCAAACTTCATTCCTCTTCAGACATAGGAACCTTAATGTAGACATTCCTGTTACCCTTTTTTGTATTTATTGGCACAACAGCCATCTTTCTAACTCAATTCCATTGTTCCACATTGTTGTTCCATTTTCTTTTCTTTTTTTTTTTTT
>RSEF01000002.1:154841851-154860755 GCA_003993805.1 Himantopus leucocephalus | reverse complement strand
CTTGATTGCTATCTCAGCAGGGAATTGTCGGAGTCATTTTTAGCTTCAAGGTGTTTAACAGTTGTGTGTATGTGGTACGTAACCAACTAATCACCTGCTGTCAGGGGGCTCGGTCAGTTGACTGTATGTCTAAAATGTCATTAACACAAATACTGTGAGTCAAAAAGAATGCAGAGAGCAATGGAGGATAAAGATGAATAAAGCTATTGCAGTTTGGCCAGTATCATATGTCGAACAATCTCCAATCCAGAAGGTATGTCTACTGACAACGATGGAGATGTGGGGAGTAAAATCAAGTCTTCTTTTAAAAATGCAAGTGAGAGAGTCTCCAACCTTTAAAATATATATATTTTTTTTTTCATAGGGCTTTATTTATATGAAGGATTTTGATTTTCAGTTAGTGTCTTCTTGCTGCAAGTGAAATGACGATCAAAATTTACTGTCTCTTGCTAGGACACCAACGCTAGTTGGAATGACAAACTGTCAAAGTGGTGATCTGACTCGAAACCCTGTTGCATGTAGGACAGCACAGCACAACCAGTGACAATGGCAGCACTTTGTGAAGCAATCCAGTGCTTTGGAGTGAGAATGATCATGGGGACTGCTTTTACAGGAGCATATAAACAAAACACTTCCCATGTTGCTTTAGTAGCTTCACATAGATATATATTAGTGTTGTCTTCAGTTCTCTTCTGGAAAATGCAAAGAATTNTGAGAATGATCATGGGGACTGCTTTTACAGAAGCATATAACCAAAACACTTCCCATGTTGCTTTAGTAGCTTCACATAGATATTTATTAGTGTTGTCTTCAGTTCTCTTCTGGAAAATGCAAAGAATTTGACTTAAAAACAAGTATTTTAGAAAAAACAATGTACTAATGCCTTCCCAAGAATCACCTCTATTTTTCTTTGAACTGCTTATTAGATAAATTGATGATACTTCAGTACTGGCAACATTCCGTATTGGCAGCATTCCCTATTGTGTTTACAACGCTGATGTAATGGCATCCTTCACTTCAGTATTATTTTTACCAGCTGCTCCTCTATTTATAAGCCAAGGTTGTTCCACATTTTGATCAGTGGGTAAAGGGCAGTCAGAGGTTCTTCACAAGCCCTGGGTTCCTTTAAGCGGGCCGCTGGTACAGCAGTGAAAACTTGGTGCATCATTTTAAGCCCTTGAGTTTTCTTGATCCAGGGGTGCCTGCAGCTTGTTTTGTCAAATTTCATAGCTTCTTTCATTGAAGCACGATGCCTATGTCTCTGAGCAGGTTTTTCTTTCAACCTTGCTAAGTGCCATGATGATAAGGTACACCTGAGGCCCCTTTTAGTACTTGTTGGGTGTTCCCTGAAGTACCAGGCACTACTGCTGGGGCCTGAGTCTCTATCGCCATCTCACATAGATGCATGTGCTCTGATCCTCTGGCGTGCTGGTGGAATGGATGGAAGTCCAACCTGGTGTAGTAGCTATTTACTCTTTCATTCTGGCGATCAGTGAAGGAAATAAAGTGACAGAAAGAGGTTTTTCTTTTGCAGGACAATTATTCTATATTTGTTTTGAAAAGGTCTAAATCATGCAAAATAAAATGTAAATACAGTAAAGACCTGTGTGTGTATTTCCGTGCGTTTAATTTTTCATTTACCCTAGATAACCTTAGCCTCACGTCATTCTTTCTGGCTTTGGCAATATTGGCGCTGGTCTGAACTGGTTGGCCATCCATTCATACCTCTCCTCTTTAAAATGGTGTCTTCAAAAGCATGGAGTTTCCTTTGATCCTGAGCTTTTGCTCTAGGGAAATACGCCTCAGCACAACATGCAGATTTATCCAGAGGCAATTCCTCCCATTAGCACCCTCCTCAAGGCTAAATACCTTGTCAGAGTATTGCTTTGTGGTATTGTGTGGTTTTCTCTTGGCTTCCCACACGCAGTCTGCTTTGCTTTCATTTTGCTCAGACAAGGCTATCACACACATAACCAGGTGGCTATGTGATATACATGCCTTATAAACAGTATACAACTCCTTCATGCAGAAAGGCAAAACAAGAAAGGGTTAGTCTCATTCCTGTTCAAATGGAAGGGAAAAAAAAAAAGAAAAAAAAAAAAGAATAGTACTTTGTCAAGTGATAATGTTTGAGTTTACCTTCACTGCTCCTAAATCATGGCCTGACACAATTTAATGTAGAGTTCCTTATCTTGGAGGTATGTCAAATGGGTAGCTTAGCAATTGTCCTTATTTTCTTCCTCAGAGTTATTGACATATATCACATGTATTGCATACATCTTATGTCCCATTCTTGCCATTCCAGAGTCAACATCTGCAATGTTTGTTTTGTGAATGAAAAAATCGACACCCTTTTAACTTTGGAATGAGTTCTTTTTGAAAAATAGCAGTGCTTGAGAGGATAGCCAGGAAAAAAAAAAAAAAAACAAAAACAAAAAAAANCATAGTTCAAAATAATGTGTGTAATAAGCCAGTCAGTTGGAAAATTACTAATCAGGACTTGAGCATTGAGACTTATCAGAAAACTACAGCTTAATGCTTATTTGAGGACTTCATGTATCAAACTCTTCTTCATTCCTGCTGCATCGGAGAAAATGATCAAATCTTTGAGTGCCATGGAAATTACTGGTTAGCACATATGGAGAAATTCTTCACTTTTCAGTCTGAGCTGGATGTCTCCTTAAAGCTCCATATGTCTCAGACAGGGAGTTATTAATAACCCTGATATGGGTCTTCCTCAGATATTGTACTTGACTGCTGTCAAACAGCTACCAAAATGATACTTATCAACATGTTAATTAAACAAAACTGATCTCTATCTTCTCAATGATGCTATAGACAATTTCCAGACAGCTTGCAGGTTGCCTGAAGTAGACTTGCAGGGCTTGCCTCTGCTGCTATTAGGGAAATGTTAAGGGTTTACACTGGTGTATTAAATAGTGCTGGTTTGGAAAGTTACTTTCACGAAGCTTCCTTGAGTAAGGTATGACCTCCTGAGATCCCTTCTGACCTGAATTATTCTATGATCCAATGAACGTATGAGATATTAGCTGTAAATGTCTGTAATGCTTCAAAATCTTGATCTGAATGTTGTGGCCTATTAGGTGCTTTGATTGCCAGCATTTTCCTTAAAAGAATCTCTTCCATTCATTAGTCTTTAAATTATTCATATTCCCTCAGAAGCTTCCTTTCCGGGAAGTCACAGGAGGGGTCAAAAGCAAGAGAATTCTGAATTCTGCTCTCATCTGTCTGGGTTTTTTTGTCTTTTTGGCCTGTGCTTTTACAGAAATGAGCTGTGCTGACCCTGGATATCTGCCATTTGGTAAAATGGGAATAAAAAAATCAATTTCCCGTACAAGAGTAGCAAGAGAGTTAATTAAAATTTGCTTTGAGAATTCTTGTACATAATATGTTATTTACTTTTTGCTTCTTACACTTTCCATAATATTATCATTCTGTCCTCAGGCTTAATTAGACTTTTTGCCTCTCTTAATTACTGCTTTGATCTTGAAGATGGAGCCCAATGATGTTATTGGAAAGATTCCAGTTGATTTCAGTTGATTTCAAGCTTTGCATGAACCCCAAGATGCTGAATAAAATGTAGTAATCCATTCATGGATTTGTTAAGCAAAATACTTCAAGTGTTTATAATGCCTGTATATATGTGTTGTTTAGGTGATGACCTGAAAAAATCATGTCTGAGGTCCAGGGAACGGTCGAGTTTTCTGTGGAGCTACACAAATTTCATAATGTGGACCTCTTCCAGAGAGGGTGAGTTGATGTTTCCATTAATCTGCAGCTGATTACAGAGGAGCGGTTTATGGAAAAGAGTTAAACTACAAAATAGGTTCTTTTCTGCCAAATACAGTTATATTTCATGCAATCTTCGGGGCAGGGAAGGATGTCATTGGGCTTTCATTGCTGTCAAGGAAGATTAATGTACATTACTTTCACTATAAAGTCATACTGACTGACTTGTTTTTGTGATACGCTGTTATAATGATCCAAATTATTTTAAGCATCTGTTCAGATAGAAGCACAATAGCTCCTTTAAATGCTTCTGGACTGGTGTTGAGCCTCTATGCTAAATGATAGCTACATTGAATCATAATGAAAACGTGTTCATTGTAGGGTCATAAATATAATTACTGTATTCTTTTAATGAAATTTAGCTGAATCCCACCATTTCAGAAGGGAACATATATACTCATGTACACCTAAAGTTCTGGTTCTGATGGCCACATTGTTTTTTTCACAGCCATGTACAACTTTTGGTGTACTGAAACATTTGCCCCTATGTTTTTGCACCTCTCTTCCCAATAGCTTTTATAACAAGCTGGTGGCTGTGAATTGGAGAAGCCTAACCAAGTGTGAGTCATTTGCATATTGGACTCCACAGGTGTTTTTCAGTGAGGAAAAGACAAGATCCTGAAACACTTTTTGAGAAGACCAGAAGATCCAGATGGGTCAAAAGAATGTACTTAATGGGCAATAGTGGGTCTAGTGGAATATTATTTTCTTTTATCTATGATGATCGATGTGTACAGCACAGTAGATATTCTTTTTCGAGCCTTAGCTTGGCACAGGTGTGGTTCATAGCTGATTTGTTCATCTCAAGCACCATTTCAAGCAAGAAAACTCTGTAATTGCTTCAGGTATTGGGATGGATTAAGTGGAGTTCTTTCCATCTGTATACAGGCATTTTGTTATTTGTTTTCACTGAGATGAACTACGTGGAAAAGATGCTGTGAACTTGAATGAAGGAAACACTTTGTTTTAACAGCTGACATTTGTCATTCTATTCACATCTCCAAGCAAATATCCACTAACTTTATGTTAGAAAGCATTCTGACTATACCAAGTACTTATGTTAAATAGGAAAAAAAAAAATCCTTTGTGCCTGAGGTGTTTGGTTTATCTAAGTTACAAAGGAAATCTCCTACATATTCCGGTCCTTATGATCTTAGAGGACAGTCGTAGCTATAGATTTTTTTCTTGGCTTCTGATGGTCAGTGTAATGTCTTTGATCTTCTTCACATTTGAAAATCCACACCCATCTGTGAGTTCAGTGGCTTTTTTGGACTTAGGCGGTAAGACGTTCAAAGGTTAGCCAGGAATCTTCCCACTTCTGACATTACTGTGTGATGAGCTGCCTGTTTTTTGTCATATAGGTCTGCTTTTACATTCAATAATTTCTGTAAAATGCTGTCTTTGGCTTTGACAGTCAGATCAGATCTCTGGTGTCGGGGTAAACCTACCACTAACACAGATAATATATTCCGCTGTCACACTAACGAGTTCCTAATTACCCTTGTGTTTTTCCCCACTGGTGCTACCTGGCTTTACTGATTAATATTCCAGACACATGGTACTATAGGTTATACTGCATTAATTTGTTTACAGTAATTTTTCTTTCTATATAGCCTGCATAGTATTAAATTGGCTTTCCTTCCATAGTTTTAACTTTTGCATTTCCAATGAAATCCCTTATTGTGTCTCATATTTGCTGACCAGTATCTTCTGGCTGGCTTCATCTACTCAGCAGCCCCGATCACTGTAGCAAGAAAGTGTGAAGAAAAGGACCAGATGGGCTTGCCAAATTTCCTTTTAACTTGGGCACATTTTTTTTTTAGTTTTTCCCCTATTGCCATTGTTGATATTCACTACAGACATCTGGGATACCTTGGGTTGACATATGGTGTCCCCAAATGAGTGGGTGATAGAAGTAATAATGATGGGAATTTTCTATTTAACTAGTGTTTTTCTTCTTTAAGTGCCTTGTAAATTGAGTCAATATCATTCTGTCCTGATGAAGGCCAGAAAGGGGATTTATGAAAGGTTGTCCGTCAGGATAGCAGTGGAGCTGAAATGAATCTTATTTTCTGTGAGAACCTAACATGCTGTGGTTCTTTAACAACAAAAGCAAGAACAATGTATAGTATTAATAATAATTTACGTTGCTTACTTTTCCTCTTAATACTTTGGTACAAAAACAAAATAAAAGAACATAATAAAAAACCTGATTACATATCTCCACAAATACATAGCAGTCCTGCTACTCTATGCCTAAATGATATAAGGTTGAAATTCCTAGGTTGGAGCTGTGTAACTGTGCAGAAATAAGGACAGTGTTTTCCAAAACACTTAGTCTTGGTTAACTGTCCCTCTAAGGACAGTACCTTTAGGGAGAGCATGGCTGGGCAACAGTGAGCCCTTTGGAGAAGAGCACTGCATGCAAATAAAGGCATAAATAAATCAACAAGGTATAGCAAGAGAATCCTCGGAGAATCAGCCCTTCTGGAACCGTTATGTGATGGTTAATAATCAAACTTGATTAAAGACATGATTTGCTGGCTTTAAGCCACAGAGTCAAAGTGCTTTAAAATGTTAGGCTTTCGGTAATGGTCCTGTTCTATTTCTGATTGCACTGGAAGCTATTTTGAATTCTGCACGCGCACACAGCCAGTTGCCACCTCTCTTTCCCCAGGAGAAATGGAAACTCTTTAATCTATCTAAATTACACCTTGTGATGTTTGAATCATATTTCTTAACCTGTATGAATGGTTAATACTGAAAAGTAATTCCAATATAAAAGTAGTCAGTTTGGTTTTTTTAAAAATATTTGTAATGGTTATACGTTTCTGGCATATATAACAGGAACAGTCAGCAGTAAATTATGTGTTGCAGGTAGTTTACTTTGGTCAGTTAGTGTTAAATTTATCTTCTTTTGAAGCACAAACATAACAGTGTCAGTATTTATGGACATCAAACATTAAATGCTGTAGGTGCTACTACAGGGGAAGAAAGAACCTTTTATTTGGTCAAACCAAATGATTTGCAATGCTTTTTGATGCCAGAGTTCTAAAGGTTGAGTAACAGGTAATGCAATTGCTGGAAGAAAAAAATTTTAAGTTTTCCATCCTTAATTCTCTCCATCATGTGCTGCTTAATAACTGGTGACAGATATTTTCTCTAGTGAAATTAGCTAACTGATTCTGATTTTCCTTAATAGAGTAGGAAATAAAATTATCCCTGACTGCCAGAGATCAATTAATTGATTTGTCTGGTTCTGTCAGAAGCAATCCTTCTGCACCTTCTTTTCTTAAAGCTTTCCAAAATCTATTTGATGGAGAAAAAAAACAACCCCACGACTACTACTTTCAGAAGGTAAGTAACTTTTGGAATCTGTGAGGGAATAGAGGGCACAAAGAAGGTGAAACAGTGACTTAATAACGCTAGGATTCTGGCAATGATGTATTATAAAACAAGGATCAAGGTAAGTCATTAGTTACCAATCACAGGAGTGAATAAACTGCTTATCAGTCTTTTCACTCCTCAAATTCCAGGCGGCAATTTTTAAGTGTCTAACACTTACACTGGTGGTTTATGCGTGTAAAGGGTAGTGGTGATTAAAAATGAGTGAAAAAATGTAGTCCAGCTTCTTCTCAAATGAATGTAACATTGCTCTGGGGAAAAGATCAGTGGTCTCAGAGTTTCCAAAACCCTACAAGTATCAGACTAAGTATCAGTAGCATTCAGAGCTGCTGAAAACATGGTATTCTGCCTGAACAGACAAAGCCTTTGTGTGGCAAAACATCTCTGTTGCCTACCAGATGGACAACAGTGTTTCAGTATATTTAGTCATGAAATCATCCTCTTCAGACACAAAATGCAGCAGCTCTCTTCCTCAGCAAATGGGCTCGGCAATCAACCAATACCTTTCTTGTGAGGATGGATACCTGGAAAATACACATGGCATTCAGAGGTTCAGACCTTATTTCCTGGAGTCTTTGAGGTACAGTGTCAGGATATGCAAAAAAATAATAATTTGAAAGCCTAGGACAGAGACAAATCCTGTTACTTTGTTCATAACAATATGCATTTCTTCAAACTGCTCACCTGTAATGAAATACAGGACTGTAAATCTATGTCATTTTGAAAATACTTACCTAGTTCATTTATTATGCATGTATTCTCTTTAATATAAATGAATTAAAAAAAAAAGAAAAGAGAAAAAGAGGGCTAACAGGCATGCTGATGTGATGCATTTATGGAAAAATTACTGCTGTCCCTTGGAACAGATGTATTGACAGAACTGACTTTTTTTCTTGGCATAAAGATGTATTATTTCTGTGACTCTTAACAGAACCTTCACTTTAAGGCAGCATCAGACACCTTCCAAAAAAAGAAAAAAAGCTCAGGAGTTAGAAGGCAATGACGGTCTGACACTGGTCATGCAGTGATAGTTGAGAACCTCCTGGAACCTGCTGGAACCTGCTGAACCAGCAGGATTGAAGCTAGTGTAGCACAAACCTGTACTCATGAAAGCAGCTGAGGTGCTGGTGTTCAGTAAGTGAAACATCAGTGTCCCAAAGTGTGGCAAATGTCCAAATTCAGGAGAATCATGTATGATGAGTTATTTTCATGACACTTAGTGAAGACAAATCTCTCATTTGGTTAGTTAGCATAGCCATCTTTAATTTTCAGGCACCCTGTGTCTACTGAAGAGAGGTGGGATCTCCAGTGCCAGTGGTAGGGGGAAAAGACTGAAACTAAATAGAGCGAAGCTGAAGATATGAGACTGTTCTGCAGGTGAAGAGCAGCATCTCAACGAACCCCACTGGCTGGTGATCAAAATAGTCAGTGGAAAGTAGGATACTCTTGTATCTGGAAATTATCTTCCTCCTTCAGATGAGCAATACTCTGACCTTTCTTACCCTAAATGCATTAGGTAACTGTTCTGTGTCACTTTACTTACAGAGCACAGAGCTAAAGGCCAACTCATCTAATAGGTTGGCAATATCATGGAATTAGTACAATCTAGATTCAGAAAAAAGGGGCCTTGATAGATAGGACTCAGGACCCTGAGATAATGTTCCATATGCTAGATGTGGCAGAGAACCTTAGTGTGTCCTCTCTGAAATGCAGCCAGTGTACAGTGACAAAAATCGTGTCTTGCCTGCCAGAGCTTCTTCCTCTGTGACCTACTGTGGTCAGTTCCCTTTGTTTCTTTTCTGCCTTTTTTATGTAATAATTGCTGACTGTAAAATTAACCAGATGATGTAAAATTGAGTGACAACATTATGCAGAGAATACGCATACCCATCTGTTGCGTGTAAATGTGTCGCACTACAATGGTTGAGTGAGTAACAGGGAAAAAGGAGAGGTGAACCTAAGCAAGACACAAGTTAGCAGTTAGATGACAGCTTCTTGTAGAGTATGGCTATCCTTTGATGAAAGAGAGATATACATNGGAGTATGGCTCACTATCCTTTGATGAAAGAGAGATATACATCTCCATAACTTACCTGTCTGTCCCGCAGCTTGGGACTGTCCCTAGGCTGCTTCCTGATAATAAACNAGAGTATGGCTATCCTTTGATGAAAGAGAGATATACATATCCATAACTTACCTGTCTGGCCCGCAGCTTGGGACTGTCCCTAGGCTGCTTCCTGATAATAAACATAATAGGTATGACTGATTTTCCCACTACCTCTGTTTGAATAGGAGATATCCCCTTGCTCTGATGTCCTAATGCCAGTCTGTCTGACATGCAGAAATGTCATCATGAGGGAAATGCTACAAAACACTGCACATTATCTCCTCAGCCCCACAGGTTACTGTAAGCATGTGGGACACTGCATCATATAGGAATGTGATGTACGAAGCAGAGGATAACCTACTTTCTGCTTTCAATGTGTTAGCAGTCTGTGACCAGAATCTAGACAAGAGGTCTTAAGCTTAGGATTGAACATGGTGATCAGCAATTTTCTTTTCTTTTTTTTTCTTTTTTTTAAGCAAAGTAGAACTTTGTGTCAGAAATGGAAAATGCACCTGCATGAAGGATCATCCCTTCTCTGGGACCTGACTGGAGCAGTGCAGTGAACTCCTGTGGGACAGGGGATCATCTCCAAGTGTCAGGCATCTTAGAAGTGATCTGGCATTTCTGACAAGAGCATTACAATAGTGTGTTTGTGCGTGCAAAGAGTATTAGAGTTAAAATAGAAAACACTCTACTGCTCAGGTTTCTACCCAAGGGGAAAGAACAAAATGAAAATTATATGACAGACGTTGGTCTTTGTGGAAGCACTACTCAGATATTAGTGATGAGTATCATATAAGAATCTCATACTGAATGGGATTAAAAAAAAAAAAGGAAAAGGCTTATCAGCTGGTGTGTTTATGCACATGTTTGTAACTAAAGCTATAACATTTGGATGTTTAGACAGAGTCAGTACCATAGCAGAATGGACACTTTGTAATGATCTTGTCAGCAATGTGTTGCAACAGCTGAATAAAGTAGTACAAACCTCTACATCTCAGAAAATATAGAGGTTTCACTGTTCTTTCAGTCTCAGTTTCCAAGACTGCTAAGCAGTCAGCAAATCAATGAAAATCATGTGGCATTTTATGTTATTCAGGCTTCTGTATCCTTCTTCAAAACCACCAACATTAATGGGAGTCCCCATTGCTTGTCCAGTTGTGTCTTCTCTGATTTAGCGGCTGGCAAGCAGTGCACCTCTGTAACTCATGCCTCCAAAGAAGCATATTTGTGATACCTAATATCAAGCAAGGACACTTCTAGTAAAATTTCTGTGCCAGAGTTTGTAGCCGAGTCTTTGGCAATGTCTGGGTTTTCAATGCAGGTCCTACTCCTTTTTTTTTAAAGCTGTGTTTCCTGGAGTCAGGCAATTAGGCAAGAAGTTATTGCGCTATTTAAAATTAGCGTTTTAATGCTCATGATTGCTGTGAAACCCATGGAAGGTTGTATCCCAAAACTTCAAAAATAATTTCACATTTATTAGTTTTCAAAAATATTTTTAAAATATTAGCTTCAGGTTCCATTCGCTAGTTAAACAATCCCTTGTTGGTAATCACTGCTGGCAAAGATGAAAGGAAGTGAGTTCCTTGCAGGTCTTTTTTTTCTAAAAAAAAAAAAAAAAAAAAAAAAAACAAAAAAAAAAACCCAAACCAAAANAAAGAAAGCAAGAAGAAAACCCCAAACATGGCTAACTGTTGTATTTGATTGACCAAAAAAGAAACCTTTGTTCCTTAACATCTGGACACTATCTCCTCTAAGGAAAGCAAATATCACCCTAATCCAAGTGACATTTACATTGCTGCTTTGATGACTTTCTGAGTGAATAATGCCAGAAAGCAGCTTTAATTTCACCTAACATGATTTACATTTATACACAGCTACACTTCAAATGTTGACTGCAGTTCCTAATTCATAGAGTTACAGATGGACCCGTGTCTGCTGCTGGGAATCACTCAGCTCTGTGTGTGTGTGTGTGCGTGCGCGTGCATGTGTGTGTGTAGGAGAAGGGAGTCTAAGTCCTCAGGCGTGTGAAAGGATATATGTGTATGTACTGCAACATTTTATTATTTAAGAACAAGTGAAGTGACACATTTTTAAANGCTGCTGGGAATCACTCAGCTCTGTGTGTGTGTGCGTGCGTGTGCATGTGTGTGTGTAGGAGAAGGGAGTCTAAGCCCTCAGGCGTGTGAAAGGATATATGTGTATGTACTGCAACATTTTATTATTTAAGAACAAGTGAAGTGACACATTTTTAAAGCACTGAACTTAACTAGAACAAGCCAGAAACATGACACCAGCATAGGCTGTGTCAATGCAATTATTCTAAATAAGAGAGGGTGCCAGAAATTACTGAATGAGCAGCTCTGGTAATAAAATAACTATGAGATCCTTCAAAAAACCACTGTGTTCCTTGTGTGTAATTTCTAGGGAATGTGAAGTTATTCTCCAAGTTTTCACATGAGGGTGACTGTGGCGCTTTGCAGCTCTTTTGGCACTTTTCTTCTCTAAAGCACTTTGCAAACAGCAACTAATTGAGTCAGATGAAGTTATCTGTGTTCAGAATGTGTTATCACGTTGTTACACACTGTGCATATCCCTAGAGGAAGCATGGCATAATCACCAGCAGCAAATCTTGTCTTTAAATATAGGACAAGCTGTTGAGAGAACAACTAGACCTGGTCCCTTCCTACAGTTCCTGGTTGCAAGATTTTAAAAAAAAAAAAAAATCCCATGAGGATAATCAAGCTCTGAAATTTGCTGCTCAGAGATGCTGGAGAATCTCCATCCTTGGAAATTTTCAAGACCTGACTGGACATGGCCCTGAGCGATTTGGTCCAAATTCAACAATTGGTCCCGCTTTGAGCAGGAATTGGGCTGGAGACAACCCAAGTTCCTTTTCAGCCTGAACGATTCCCTGACTCTAGGGTGAGTGTGACCATAGCCTTCCTCGGCCTTGAAACAACCCTGTGCAGCTTTCTTCTGCATGGTTTAGTTTCAGCCCATGCAGTAGGCACTACGTTTTAGTGATTTATCATCAGCACCATGGTCTCCAGTAATTCGTCTAGCCATTTAGCTTACAGCACAGGTTTATTTGATTAACATTAAAAAGTGATTTTAGCTGAGAAATACAGTTTACAAATAAAATTAAATCCTGCTTCTCATCTATATGCAATGCTTCATATATTAAGTCTTGATGTTATTCTCTCCGGTTCCTCAACAAATGTGTCACATCCTGAAGGAGCCCAATTTTTAATGCTGCACTTAATGCCACCTGATTCTAAGAATTTATGGGGTTTGTGTCATCAATTGTCCATGATATCATTAAGCACAAATGCTCAGAGGGTGAAATAGTTAGACCTGAGTGTGTCAATGAAGATCACAGCTGTCTCCAGAAGACCCACGAATGAAAAGCAACCACTTATTGTATAAACTCTATTGATTCAAGTAGAAATTTATCTCAAAGACATGGTTTTAGCCCATTAAATGAAAACCTTTGCTTTGCTCAAGTTAAAACTTAATTAACTTTCTTAGCGGCGATCAAAGCCACTCTGTGAAACTCCAGAGGATAATGCTTTAAATTTAAGATCTCTGCTTGCAGAAATATTTTTATTTTATGAATTGGATTCATAAAAGTGCGCAAAGCACACCAAGAGCTTTGAAGGAAATCTTATGATGGTCAATTTTTAATGTTATAGATGATAGAATGAGCCGTCTCCCAGCTTAATGACTGATGAGCATTAAAAGCTGGCTAAATCCCAAAAGTTTCATTTTAGTTTCTTCTTCTCTTTTTAATTATATTTTTATTCAAGATTTTAATGTAACATCACACCTTGCATTTCATTTCCCAACAGAGTAGATCCCATCTGTTTGCATGACAGTCCTCTTGGCTGGCACTGTCTGTATGATATATTTTAGTATTTGCCTTCCGGGAGCAAGTAGAATGCCCTCTGTGTCTGTATCCTTACCTCTTGACTTCTGAATTTTCCTGGTGTGTACAAAGCTTTCCACATGGGTAGCCAGAGTATCTATACCAAACTGTGCTCTGCATAAGTATCACCACCTTTTATCTTTGAATCAGAAATCACTTTACAACCTTTACGTATCCTTCAAAATGTCTTTCTTAAGTCCTAGCTGTTTATATTCTACAGACAAGAAAAAGCTGAGACAACTGTAAGAAGACTAGGATCAGACAGAAAGCTAGGAAGCGAATGTACTGATTCACTAGATTATGCTTAAGCATTTTTTCCCTGACATCTATGACTAAATAGAGGCTAATTTTCTGAATGTTGTACAATGTATACTTTAAAATATTTTGTTTTAATAACTAGTGTTTTAATTCTAGTGTTCAGGACCGAGAAAAATCAGCTGCAAACCCATGTGTGAAAGGTGACTGAAGTAAAGTGAACACACTTTTTCTTGACATATGACTCAGCCAGTTCTTGTTGTGCTACATGGGCACCAAATGGGAGCAGAACAAGCGGTGAATCTGGCCCATATGGGTTGGGAAGTGATAAAACGACATTTGGAGTACTCATAAGCTCTCAAATTAATATAACATTTCTGGGCTCTCCAACATGTGTTTGTTTTAAATAACCGTGTTGTTCAGATATTGCACATATAAGACCGTCTGATACTGCACATGCCTGGTTTCAACTCTGTATTAATGATTGCTGGGAACGGTACGTGAAAAATTTCACATTGCGATGAAGAAAAAAACCACACCAGTAATTTCCTTCACTGTTATGTCCCTAACTTAGTGCCCCATACCCATCATTTTCAGAGAGGAAGCACTGCCTAGTAGCTAGGTGATGTGGTTCAGCTCTATTTCCCTGCCCTATGAAGGGAAATCTATTTCCCTTCCCTTTGAAGAATTTGTCACTTGGCAATACTGTCCACACACTTCTGCACAGTTTTGTAAGGTGCATTTCAATGTAACTGTTCCAAACTCAAATGATCTACGACTGTTATTATTTGTTGGAGTGAGTAATGAGTTTGGGAATTTTCTTGAGGTGGGCTTGAACAGGCTTTTAGCTCATCAGCTATTATGTACAAACACGGGAGCAGTAATAATATCTCAGAAGATTGTTCTTAACAGGGTACAACCACAAATGCTCAGATGCTGTGATAGTAGAAAACATCATTGAGAATGGGAAAATTTTGTTCCAGAGAGTCTCTTTTATTCCTCAGATATTTTTGTATTCAGCTTAAAACATCCCAAAGTCTAATTTTCAGAATGGAAAATTGTGCACGATCTCCAGACCAGATCCTTTTAACATGGCTTATGTTGGGAACTCAAAATCATTACTCTTTTTTGACACTTCATCTTTTAGAATTGCCTTGAGATAATAATTGTTTGTGTAACAGGGTATTTTAATTCTATGGATGCAATCAAACTATATGGTGTGTATGCTGCAGACAAGGTGCACTTGAGATGCAATGGAAAAAACAATTGGCCTTTGTCCTTGCATTAATGGAGTTCAGTATATGGTCTGTCTGGATGGGAAGATCTTTTTTAGCACTTCAATTACTTAATGTGCTTGCTGCAGCATAAGTACATTAACAAATGCAGATCGATTTCTCCCATCAATCCACGTCCACTATGTTATTTTGGAACATTCATTCATTTGTGGGGATAACATCTGCCAAGAAAAGGTATTACAAATAAAAAGCAGCTGAAAAATGAACTGTCCTTTAGTAATCTCTTGTTCCCATTTGGCTATGCATGAGAAATCTTTATAGTGATGTCCTGCAACAAATAAGAAGTCAGTTTATAATGTGACTGTTTCGAGTGATGTCTGCTGAGGAAGTTGCGGATTTTTAATTTATTTTGTGATTTTTTTTTCTGACCAGTTTAGTGTATTCTCATTGGTTTAGATATGGCCAGGACTCACATGTCCTCCTCACGAGGTAAACTTTGTGAAGCAGTGGAGAGAAATAAATTGATGTAATAGACCTACTAGAGCTTAAGGAAAGAGCTTAAGGCTGTGAAGATTCTCAGATAGGAGCAGTCCTGGCTTGTTCAGCCTCTGGAACTGGGGTTGTTTAGTCTGGAGAAAAGGAGGCTGAGGAGAGACCTTATCACTCTCTACAACTACCTGAAAGTTGTAGCGAAGTCGGTGTCGGTCTCTTCTCCCAAGTAACAAGAGATAGGACAAGAGGAAACGACCTTATGTTGTGCCAGAGGAGGTTTAGATTGGATATTAGGAAAAATTTCTTCACTGAGAGGGTTATCAAGCATTGGAACAGGCTGCCCAGGGAAGTGGTTGAGTCACCATCCCTGGAGGTATTAAAAAGACTTGTAGATGTAATGCTTAGGGACATGGTTTAGTGATGGTGTTGGCAGTGCTAGGTTTATGGTTGGACTCGATGATCTTGAAGGTCTTTTCCAACCTTAATGATTCTGTGATTCTGTGCACAAAGAAAGAAGGTTAATTCCCTTAATAGAAAGCATACTGGACTCAAGCTCTTACTTTTGGCAATGGGCACAATACTTATGCATTCAGATTTTACTAAATAGATAATATCATTTAAGTCAGTAGGTCAAGTTACCAGTTTGAGATGAATAAACATATTCAGATCTTGCTCTATGTTGAGATAAAGAAAATACACCAGTGCTCCCCTACCTCATGAAGTTAATGAAAGGCTAAATACAGTGGCAGTTTTTAGAGAATGAAACAGTATATTTCAGAGAATAAAGTGGATAGAAGTTCTGTAAACACTGAAACCAGAATTTTAACTTACCTGAGCTTCTGACAATTTCTGTTCCCTTACTTAAATCTATCGTACACAATTCTAAATAGGGATGCTCTGAAAATCCCTAGTCTCTGATATATATTTCAGCTCAAAACTGAATTAAAACTGCATTACAAGTCACAACAGGCAACCAGCTTTCCCATGAGTTTGTGATTTGGTGTTTGCCAAAAGATATTGATATATATGATTTTCTAGCAGATCTCACCAACAATATCCTGCCTTCTGATAGCAAGAAAAACTCTTTCATTGATGTGGTAGCACTCTGGATCCATTTTTTTTTTTGCTTTAAGAATCTTTTTCCAAGCAGAAAAAAGCGATTGGAAAAAGTTGAATGTTGGTGCTGTCTTCCTTCACTTACCCTGTCTGTGATGATGTGGTATCCCAGTAAGCTGGAAAACAATCAAGAGTACCAGTAGTCCATGATGCAAAATATATTGTATGCTATTTCAGATAATATGCAAATGTGCAAGTTTCTGGAAGTCACTGCTCCATGGTTTAACTCAATTCCCATAGCAGTGCTGTCTCTTTTAACTTAACTTCCATGACTTTTCACAAACATTATAGTCAGTAAGATCAGTAAGAGTCAGTAAGTCAGTAAGAGTAAGTTGTCCTTATGACACTGATTTGAATAATACCCTGTCTCTTTTGCATTTAGGAACACTTGAATTCTCAAATTTGCATTGTACTATTCTTGTAACTACCATTTGAGCTTTGTTTCTGAAAAAAAATCAGACTTGAGTGTTTTTTGCTTCCACTGTGCTCTGTGATGCAGTGTCTCCCTGTAGGCACCCACGGGGACAGTGACCAATTTTACTGTGTTACATGTCCTAACTGATGAAAATGGCACCTATCTAAAGTGGTATCAGTCTATTTGTTGAATTTGTGAGATCTCTCTAGGGATTTAATGTTCATGCCTTTTGGACATCTGTCTTTGTTCTTTATATTTCACAAGAGAATATTGTGTTTCAGTGTGAATCTAGTTTCCTCTTGCAAGGTTTGCTGTCTGAGGCCTATATGGATCATTGTATCAAAAGTTTTATATCCTACATGCAAACTCTGTTTTCCTGTGTTAACATTGCCACCATTTTTGACAAACTCTGAGAGAAATTATGTTACTTAAACTTTTGGAGCACCTAGATTACTTTCATGGCCTTTCAGCTGATGGCTGAAGTTTTACCTTTCTATTGTATCTTCTTGCCATTAGGAAGTCATTAAAATTTACCCCTGTTCTCAGGTCCTAATGCTTCCCTCCTTGAAAGCAGTGCTGTGTTATTCTTTACCTGTTGCACTGCTTCTCAACTCTGCAGAACTTCGTTGATGGTCAAGCCTATTTGCTACCTCCAGATAGACCTGTGCTTTTTGGATGGTCCAATCCAAAGACTAGCCCTATGTCAGATGGCATCCTATATTTTACAAGATTCTCTCCTAACCAAATTTAAAAGGTAAAAAATACACTCAATTCAGGCACTTAGAATCGTGTCAAAGATTAATGATAGTAGGAAAACAGTTAAAGGGAGCCAGTGAGGCGTTAATTCTCTAAGGTAGATGGCTGATTTAGTTGGTTGGAGAGAGAAAGAGTAAACAGATTAGGATTACTTCATCAAAGTCAATCCATAATCTTGTGATGTTCTTGATGTGAAAAGAATATTCTTAAGATTAGGCTGTTGCCAGAATTATTATCTAGATGAAATTAACATTTATTCCCATATAATGAAACACCAAGTTTACAGATTGAGGCACCACCCAAGATTCTTTTCAGCCTGTGATAGACGTTTGAGGAGTCCTGGATCCCTTTTGGAGGATCTCATATGTTTGCTAAAAGAATTCACATATCTATCATCAGTGTCTTAAATGCTGGCATGAAGATCTAGATCCACAGAGAGGCTTGAGTCTGGTGGTGTTTAGTGTTATCAGGCCAAATGTTTAAGTGCTTTGCTTTCCAGCAATTTGCAAGTCCAGTTTATCTGATACACACTGAATGGACGGAACAAGTTAGGTGAGTCATTGTATTCTGAAATAGGATAAAGGGTTAGAGAAATAAGAATGTGTAGCTATCTACCTCACAGCAAATTCACTTATGTCAGTGCAGTCCTCAGTTTTTATTCTAGCTTCTGCTAATGCCTATTATACAATGCTGATTTGAGATCCAACTGATATTTTTATTCGATGAAAACAGGAACAGCCTCAGCAGGAATGAAAACAATACCATATGGATAAGCACAGAAAAGATACAAGATCGAGATGATCTCAGACATAGGAGGGAAGTGGACCTCGCTATGGTTTGACTTAGGTTACAGAAAAACTGCAGAAAAGTGCAGCAGCACTCTCTCCTCTGAAAGGAATCTGCACAGACCTTGACTGAACAGATGTGATACTAAACTTCAGCAAAGTGTTCAGTACTGTTTCCCACAGCCTCTGCCAAGACAAACTGGCAAGATACAGACTGGATGGGTGGTCTGCGAGATGGGTAGGAAATTGGCTATCAGGCCATGCTGAGAGGGTTTTTACTCAGGCTGTCAGCCTGTCACAAGTGGGGTCCCCCAGGGATTTGTACCGGGTCCCACACTGTTGAAAATCTCCATAAATGACCTGGACAATGGGATTGACAGCACCTTCACCAAGTTTGCTAACGACACCAAGCTGGGTGGTGAGGTGGATACATCAGAAGGGAGAGCCCTCTTACAGAGAGACCTGGACAGGCTGGAACAGTGGGCAACCAACAACTGTATGAAGTTTAACAAAGACAAGTGTGAAGTCCTGCATCTGGGATTACCTAACTAAAGAGTACAGGCTAGGACATGTGTGGGTGGGGAGCAGCCTTGCTGAAAT
>RSEF01000002.1:154825968-154841751 GCA_003993805.1 Himantopus leucocephalus | reverse complement strand
TTTTTTTTGTTTGGCCTAAACAAACTTTACCTCAGGAAATCTTTAGTCCTCTGTCAGTCTCAACTCACTAACTTCTGACTGCAAATTATGTGTGATTCTTGCACTGAAAAGCAAAGCAGTAGCTTTAGGACAGCAGAACAGACCTGTCCTGATTCCAAACTCTTGAAAACCCAGCAGTCCCTAAGACTTTCTGACCTGGACTTCTATCTTACCACAGCTCATGGACTCAAAAAAATTCTGCAAAGGCCCAAATTCCTGGAAGTACCTTCTGAAAAGCTATTATTTCTTTGTAAAAGAATAATCTTGGCTTCTTGATGATGATCACAGATCTACCTCTCTTTGAAGGACTGATGCTGGTACACCTTTTTTAAGCACATCTTGTCAAGAGAGTTCCAAAATACCGTTTGCTAAAAGACTATTTTTCAAAAGCTCAGATTCCTACAGCACTGAATGCTGGAAAGGAGCAAAACTGGCTCTGAGTAAATTTTGCAAGAAGTTGTTGCTCAGAGGCTGTGGAATTAGAATTAGCAGGGGATTCTGATTAATAGCCAAGACACAACTTGGAAGTACTTAACTCTGGTGCCCAGTTGTTATTTAAATAGTCACACAGTCATCACAGGCTCCTCTAGAAAGAATTCATTGTAAGTGTTGTTGCCTTCAATGTGGCTTTGTACAGATAAGCAAGTCACTCTGTTCCCTTAGTGAAAGCATTACTCAATAAGCAGTGGACTTCAAGCAAAAATTTGCCTCAATCTAAATCACGCACTTTTTTTTATTAGATTAATGATGACTTAAATTCCATAGTCTCCATTGTAACCAAAACACAATACATATACTGGAGGCACCTAAAAGTTAGGAATGACAAATTCCACCCGAGTTTATGTGAAGTTCATTTGTGATGATGTGATACATCAGCACACAGATGAAGCTATTGACTGTCTGAATTCAATGTGGAGAAGCTTAGGGTTTTGGTTCTTGAGTTCCTCAGATTATTCCCAATTGTATCGGCCAACTTGGCAGCTCTGATATGCGTCAAGGGCCTGAATGATTACACAGGACTTTTGTCAACTTGAAAAAATGGCTACTTTTTTCTTTTTCTGTATTTTAACTTAAGATGCCTCTGCATTTCCAGGCTCTACATTTGAGATCTGGCATTGGCTATTGTCCCCCCTCCCAGGTAGTAACTTCTGGGAGCACCAGGGATGAAAAGAAAACTCCCTCTTCTGAAAGATGCCTATTGCAGATAAAAGATGAAATTTAACAGGTGGACACCCACAGTCCTCATGGCGCTGGGTAGCAAACCTCCCTAGAAGACATTTGATGCTTTAGCTGTCATTAGAAATAAAGTTACCAGGTAATTGCTGTCAGAGGGTCAGCTATTCTCATTTTGAAATCCAGCCTGCTACAGTTTAACATTTATTTTCTTTAAATGCCGTGTTTGGGAACCTGCAACCCGCAATAACAATCTGCTCCTTTACCATTAATTATTGAGAATGCAAACGTTTAATTACAAGTACTAATACAACTGGCCTAGATAATCCTGAAGTGAAAGCGTAGGAGAAAAAATAATCTCCCTGCAGAAATCACACCAGGAGTCTGTCTGTGTTTTGTGCAGGTGATTCCAGCCTTTGCTCAGCCTGTGTTCATGAAAACAACGTTTACAGCAGAATATTTCAGATTTTATACAGAAACGAAGAGATCATTCTTAACGAGTCCATGAACTTCAGAGTGCACCTGCTTCTGGATGGCGAAAGGGTGAGTTGTCTTGGGATGCACATAAAAACCAGGAGGGCTGGGATTCCCCTTACTTAACTCTAGGTGTGCATTGCACAGATTATCTCCATTTGAGAAGTTGTCATGGGGTCCCTGTGCTGTCACAGTTCTCGTCAATGTAGCTGGTGGAGGTAAAGGCATGATTTGTTTGACCAAGTACCAGCATCTGTATTAGGAGGAGATTGACAATCCTGTCCCCATCATTATCTATGCTGACAAGTGTGCCTGGGGTGATTTGTTTATCTGTAAATGCCAACACTATGAGCATCTGCATTAGATCAGATAGACCCTACGCCTGTGCCTTTTATGAAGAGTAGTCCACACTTTAGCTTTCCAGTAGAGTACGATATTGACACAAACTGGTAAATCAGTATATCAGAAACTCAAGTGCATCAACCATGATTTGTCTTTGGTGCACTAGACCACTCATTCTACATATCTATGTAGATCAGCCTCACCTGAGAAAACGAGGGATCTTCTGCATCTTGTTATGACCAGCTTCTACTCTTACCATTGTTACATCTGTCTTCTCCTCCTCCTCCTCTCTCCTTGTGGCTGGTTTTTGCTACAGTCCCTCTCCATCACTCCTGATTGCAGGATTGCATGGCAGAGTTGCTGGAGCTTCTCCTCCCTATAGTCCATGTATAACCCCTTTGCTTTCTGTTGGTAGAGAGACATATGACATCAGCTCTTTTTGCAAAATCAACATGCCAGCAAAGGGAGTTATACAGCCAGTGTGAATCAAATGCTGTGTGTGGAACTTGGGCTCAGAGATTCTCACCTGTCCTTCCTTGTATAACTTTGTATTTGAGCATGAAGAGATTTTAAATTTGTTTTGCCTGATTTCAACCCATATATACATGGCTTACATATAGAGCTAAATTAAAAAAGCTGGAGAATCTAATTTAAGTTCATTTCACTAGATTTCCTTTCTGTCCCACTTTTTTCTTGGTGTTTTGGTTTGGTTTGGGATTTTTTTAACATAGTGCCATCAATTTATTCCTCCCTAGAATTGTTGTTTTGTGCTTATATGAAAAAATACTAAATGCAAGTTTATCAATATTCATTAAGAAAATGTTCCAACCTGCCTAATTGAATATTAATCTTATCCTTCCTCAGTGGAACATCTCTGATTAAAAGTCCCTCCCCTCAAATTATAGCAGTTTCTGCTGTGTTGAGCAGAGATGATTTGTGATGATTTCTGCATTAATAATCAGGAAAGTTGTGCACCTCACAAAATTAAAAAAAAAAAAAATCCCACAAGATTCCTCACAGTTAAACCACATTCTGACTCTGGATGTGCTGTGTGCATCAATCACTGTTGTCTTTTCATAGGAGGTCCCTTGGGAAAAGAACAGCTGCCCAATTCTGTACTTACAATAATGGCTTTGCACAGAGGAAACTCCATTATCTCTGTGCGATGAAGTTGCTTTGGGTTTTCAGGTGTGTAGAATAAGAGGATAAATGGTCTGTTGGTCTCAGATGAGTTGCTGAAGAAACTCTAAAGAATCAAATGCAAAAAATAAAGGTCTGTAAAACTTCTTGTGTGTTGAGTAAATTAGCACAATTCACTTCTGGTTAATGCTCCTCGGCATCTTTTTTTGGCTTTGATGTCTTTCCCTCCACAACTTTACAAATTTGATACAAATACGAGAGAGACCAAAATGTGCCACTCCACTAGCCACCATGCTCAGAAGAAACCTACTATATGCACAACTATTGTTCAGAGAAGGTTTTGCATCTCTGTCATGTAATCTCAGATGTTGGATGTGATCCTTGCAATGTGGCATTGGCAAAACACCTAGAGATTCGTAAAGTGTTTTAAATGTTATCTTTGTTCATAACTTCTTAACTTATTTAACACACAGCAGATACAAATCCTTTTTGTGCCAATTGTGTGCCATGGTGAGTTTTTCTGGTTGAGGGTGAAGGATCTGTCCACTATTTCTTCTGTAAATGGAAGTTATGATAAATAGACAAGGAAGTTAGACTGGGTAATGAAAGTGCTGAGTTTGTGTGCTCCATGTAGTTTCTGCTGTCAGAGCTGGAGTTATCAAATATTATACCAAGCGAGCAGCATGTTTTCTCCTCATGGTGCTAGGGTAGTTCTGTTGCTGAGATAGGTTGCTGAGATANTACTAAGCGAGCAGCACGTTTTCTCCTCATGGTGCTAGGGTAGTTCTGTTGCTGAGATGGGTTCAATACAAAAAAAAACCCTATGCAAAACCCAATGTGCATGTCCAGATTAGATTATTTGCTACTGGTTTCCTTTTTTTTTTTTTTTTTAATTCTTTTTTCCCTTCCTCTTGCATAACCCTAGATAAGCTTAAATATGGAAATACATCTTTTTTGTCTGGCATTAAATGAAAAAAGCCTCAATTATCTGCCTACAAGTGACACTGAACATACCTTTTCACCATATAAATGGTGCTGTAAAACTCTGGTTTATTAGATGCCTTTTTCTATATTATCCCAGAATGCAGCATTCTTTGAATTCATAGGAAACAATATTACAGGGCTGAGGCACCCTTTAGTGTTACAAAGGAGTCTAATTTATTTTCATAAGCTTTTGCTTTCATTCTTATTAAAGAAGGAGCTCTGCCTCTTTCATCAAGCAATAAAACAGGTAACTTGTCTGGCTCCTTGTTTGCTGGCTCCACACAGGGACAATTTAGTAGCAGGGAGAAGACAGTGTGAGGCATGCTGGGATATCACACTGGATTAGATTTTGTACTTTCCAGAGAAATTTAAGTGAGATGGGACATCCAGATCATTCACCCTGACATTCTGTCTAAATGAATAAATATTATGGAAGTACATCACAAGAAAGCTGGAAATTCGGTTATAACTATTATTGCAACCCTTAAAACCTAAACCAAAGATCTAAACGTAAACCTGAAAAATTAGAATTCAAACCCGAAATTATACACTTGATTCCAGGCCAGTTCAGCAGAAATTGGAGTACCTTGCTTTGCATATACTTTTATTGTATAAATATTTTTACTTTTTAGGTAAAAAATACTTTCTATTGTACAGATTCCAAACAGTGTTTGGTAAAATGCATTTCCCTATCAGTGCAGTCCTTTGGCAAGAGAGGAGGAGATTAGGGAACGGCCTGAACCCTGGACAGCACCTTCTGGAAAATTGTATTTGCTCACAGGTGAATATGGGGTCTTTTTACACAAGCTCAGAGGCCCAAGGAGGGAGCACTAGGGGAAATGTAGGCACACCCCAGCAATGGAGGATGGGATACTAAGTTTGCAGACTTTATTTTACACAAGGCACAAGATGATGTTACAAGAAAATGCAGAGGAATGTTAAACTCATGCAAACAATGAAGAATTAATCAAATCAGAAATGACAAAATTAATTTCAGTCTTGTTTGATTTTTGGGGGGGGGGGGAAAAGAATGAAACACGTACTATTTCAAAGAAAGTTTTCAAAATTTCTGTTTAGAACTGTCTTTACTTATTTTATTTTTGACTGGAGACAAGATCAGAATGTAAAATGCAATAATATTTCCCAGAAGTCAGACGTTCGGAATGTCCTCTACTATTATTTGGGTGTATGGAGTATGACAGAACAGAATAATATTCCTTGTTTAGTATGAATATATTTCCACAAACACAGACCTTTATTTTTTCTTTCATGAGTTGTGATTTTAATCATTAACACAGCTGAAAAGTCAAAGAAGTTTGTAGAAACCACTGGATGACACTTCACAGAGTATCTGGGAAGACACTGCTTGGCTTAGCCAGTCAAACACAAATTATTTTCCAGAGAAATTTTTCAGGCTAATTTCTTAAGCATGTTGGTGTGAAATTTTAAAGCTTTTCTTCAGGGGAAAAAGAAATAAATCTGATAGTCTATCAAACTCTTGGAAAATGGTACAGACTGTAAATGATAACTGTGGAGAACACCATAATAGTCCCAGTAATGCTAAAAGAAGCTGCCAATATTTTATTTAAGGACTATAATATTTCATACAGGAGACAGAGGAATGATAGAAATTTCAGTGCCACATCTGTATAAGCTATGGAAAGGCCACTTCATTTTTTCCTATGAGAAGGATCTTATGTACCTGTGGTTCTAATAAGTGAAAAAAAGTGAAACACAGGAAAGTCCAGCAGGTATGAAAGCTGTATAGTAACTTGTGTCATGTAATAACCGTACATAATTCTGTTATGTCTCAACCTTTGCATAAGCCTTTTAATGGTGTTTTCTCATGAAAAGTCCAGTGACTTTTGGACAACAGTCCAATTTTCACTTGTCTTAATATTTATACCTCCAATATACAAAGGAAAACCTGTAAACTCTGTAGCGAGAATTATGATTTGATTATTTGATTTTTATGTAGGTTTTTGCACTATTCTGAGCAGTCTGATTGCAATACAGTTTGGGGATTAAAAATATCCTATACTTGCTCCTTAATGCATGACTCCCTGCGGTGATTAATACCTCTGTCTCTCAGACATCTGCTCATTGCCTCAAGGTGTTTTGAGCTAGTGTCACCACCTATTGAACTTGTTTTAAACACAGACTCGGATTTCAGTGACAGTTGCAGGTGCTCAGCAGTATTAGGCATAGACCCAAAATTTCATCCCCTCTGTTGGAGGATGAGGTTTGCTTTGTCTGAAGCACTGCACTTGAGTTGCATTCCTAGTTTAAATTCAGACTGTAGCTTCAATAATGATTATTTCCTTTGCAACTGCCAGCAACTGTGATTTTTTAGTGACAACAACTCGTTAAACAAGAAAAAGTCTTTTTTTCTGAAAGACATACTTCCGGTGTTTTGAGACAAACACAAAAGAGAAAGTACATTTTTCAGTAAACAGAAGCTGGAATTTTCTTTTTACATCTCTGTGCCTGTGGCCATGCTAAAAGAAATACCCCGTTCCTTCAGAAGCATTTAAATTTCACAGCTTTGATAATTTTGTCAAAGTGCAATCAATTCTCGACTCTCAATTTTCTTGCTTTAACGGAAAAAGGCACACTGTAGATGGAGTTTCACCTTTGGAAGACCTAGCTAAACATGTTTTACGTTATATATTATAGATATATATATGTTATATATTTTATTAATCCTACCTGTCAGAGGACGCTAGATACCTCTGACACTGTCTTCAGTGCATTTTTGGTATAGTCTATAGTTAAGAAAGCGCTAATCAGCTGGAGATAGTAGAATTCATCTTGCCTAACTGAAGCTATCTAAAAGTCAAGTGTATCTAGACCAATATATTTCTCTAGGCTCTATCTATTGTCAATGGAAAGAGACACACACAAACAGAGATCACTTGTCCTTATCAGCTGTGTACCTCAGAATGGGTCAGCTCACTGTATGCTTCTGCTTGTTGCTTTCCACTGACCAAAAAAAAAAAAAGAACCTAGATGTCTCACCACACCTTTTTGTTACAAAAATTGGGTAAAAAGAGGTATTTATAACACCCTATCCGCAGTGAACAGCTCCACTTTTCCACCTGCATTCCTGTGCACCTCCTGTTGTACTTTGGTAATAAAGAATGCTTACACTCACAGAAAAATACTATTTTTGGTAATAAAATGAGTGATTTTTTTGTTCATATTTCCATTTACGTTGATAGAAAACCAAAATTTTTTATTTATACTAAACCTACATTACTGGGCAAGAAAAGACATTTCAAAGGAGTGAAGGGGAAGGTGCTGGGCAGTTTAATCCTTCTTTCATTTTCATTTATTTATTTCAATTTCTGATTGTTTAAAGCTGTAAATTGTGAACCTGGTATTAGCTACAGGCAGGTAACCAGAAGGATTCATGGCTATTTCTCAACCAAGAAAACGTAGTCCTTGTTCTCATTCAGCTGCCAAGAGAACCCAAGCCATTACTCACTCAGTGAGGGAGCTCAGCTTCAGAAATACTCCACTGACTCGCAGTGTACAAAGCGCAAGCATCCGACAAATGCAGTGCTCTACGCACTCTGGTTAGTCTCGTTGGGATTGATTTTTTTGACCTGACAGGACACCCAGGAGCAGATAACACCCCTGACTGCTCTGGTTCCCTCCGACTCCTTCAGCAATTACCTTGACTTGCTGTCTCGTTTGCTCCTTTCTGCCAAAGTGGCAGAGTGCTGCTGCTGCTGCTGCTGCATATTTTTGCCTTTGCTCTCGTCAGACAAACCCATCCACCTTTGCCTTCAATGTTGTAGGTGCCAACTTCTAAAGGTAACATTCTCTTTCTCCTTTTGTAGGTGGAAGATGCATTGAGTGAGGCAGATTTTCAGCTCAAGTTGGACCTGCACTTTACTGATAACGAACAACAGTAAGTGCTGTTTTAAAGCTCAATTGGTAATGCAGGAGTTTGTTCAATTGGGAAATTACTTTGATGAAGTGAGAGAACTTTGGAAAAAAGGATAACTTTGATAAGTCTTTCTTTTCCCTGAGCATTGAATTCCTTCTGTTTCTCCTTTCTGTATTTGAAGAGTGTATCTCATACTGCTCTTTAAAGAAACAATTTTTCTCCTGTAAGTGTGAAGTTTTGAAAAGTGTTAAGTGTTGCTCTACCTCTGCTGCTTTTAAAGCCAAAGGGAATATCATCACTGACCTCCACGTGAACAGGGGCTGTGGTTCAGGAATACATTTATCTCAGGAGACAATGAAGTATTTTCTGGCTGAAGATGAGTGTGCGAACATGCTAAGCACTTTTCTTGTATAAGAACCAAAGCTGTGTCTATATTTTAGGAGGAAAGAGTCTCCCCATTGACTTGATCTCTTCCCACTGCATTTGATTCCATAATCTTAGGTGACGTGGAAGTATCATCCCTTCCTGAGAGAGACATAGCAGAAAGTGTGATCGCAGACATTATTCAGCCTCTCTGAATCACAGAAAAGGCTTCCAATGACTTCAGAAGAATTTATGGGGGGGTGGGAGCAGGTGCAGAGAAATCATCTGAGCTGTGTTTCATGCTAAGACTGTCCCCATGTGATTTTATTCATATCCATAGGGCACCTAAAAAAATCTCAAGGACATATTTCCTTTGTCTTCAAGAAGCAAAAAGTGAAAACTTGTTCTCTCAGGCAGGTGGGATTGGACCATCAGTTATCAGCTGTGATGCTGATGGGTCTAGAAGTGAGACAAAACAAACATTAAGTGATAGCCAAGGATAAAAAGAACTGAAGCTTTCAAGTTATGAAATTGTGCTCTAACGCATACATTTAATTTCTGTTATCATCTGAATGATTAATCCAATTTACTATAAAAAAAAAGCAGTAATTTTTATAAAAGGATATTCTGCAAATCTCATTGAAACACTTCTTGGGACTAACCATGCACCATGCTCAACCATCTCATCATAGGGAAACAATTGGATTCAGAAGGGTCTTTAATGCTGTAAAAGAATTCTTTAGAAGTGAATTTCGCCTGCATTGGGAGGATGTCATTAGGCATGCTCCAGTTTTACATCTCAGTTTCCTGCTCTATAGGTGACTCAGATGTCATGTCATTGACTGCACACTAGGAAAGTTATTCTAGAATAGTTATAAACAAACTTTAAATTAAAGTCTTGGTTTTTATTTACTGGAAAGAGAAGAAGCCAATCCAACTTGTATTCTTTCCCGACAGTTACTTGACCGACTCTTTTTTTTTGTTTGTTTTGGCCTCTTGCAAAAAGTTTTTGCAGAAGATCAGCTCTCTGGAAAGGTACTCTGAATATTTCAGCTCTCTGACACAGGGCTGCTTCTCTCACAGGTTGCCTGAGCTGATTGTTCTTTCATTGAAAATCACAAGTAGTGAGCTGTCCTGGCTCTGAACACTTAAATAAGCTGAACAGTTTGCTAAATGTATTTCCTTCTGCTACTTAGTTCTTGATGTCCATAGAACTGGTGCATAGGTGGACATCAAGGACGGTCACCAGGGGAAAGCAGAATTGCATCACATCTATTATTCTTTTATACTGTATATTTATAGATATGTCTACATCTGTTATTTGTTATTTGTTTTGTATGTATATTTATATTATTTATATCTATGTATCCACATATCTATATCTATGCTAAGCACAAGTGCAACACAAGATACTCATCAGTTATGTAAACCCTTAGGAAGCTGGGAAGTGATAAAAATTCACCTCAAGCCATCTCTCAGTCTGCTGCCTGTAGCATGTTACAGGCTGTGACAATTCAAGCTTTCACTAACCCTTCTGAACCTCTTTCTTTTCCAGGCTGAGAGATGTCCCAGCGATCCCCATGATCAGCAGCCGTACACTGTGTCTTCACTTCCACCCCCGGAGAGGTCTGCATCACCATGTTCCTGTCATGTTTGACTATTTCCACCTGTCAGTGATATCCGTCACGGTGCACGCGTCACTGGTAGCGTTACACCAGCCTCTGATCAGGTAAAGGACACAGAAATGTCTGTTGAAAGGCAGAGGAAATTCCTCTTCGAGTTAATTTGCTTCTTGTATAGGAGAAGCAGAGAGGATAATTTAATTTCAAGTTTTTCGGTCATGGGCTAGGATTCTGGAGATTTTGAGGTTTAGAGCCAGCCTCTGACACTGGCTCCTTCCCTTGACAAAACACTAGGGGTCTGATTGGAAACTGACAAAATCTTTGGGAAGAAGTCCAGGAATTTTCATTAGTCATGATCTCTCTATTCCTCATCTGTAATACGAGGAAAGTGAAAATTCTCTTCTTCTTGGCTGTTTTTCCTCTTTAGTCTCAAGGCAACTAAAAGCATTTACTTTTTTTTTTTTCTTCTCCTATTGTTTTGTAAAGCATTTAGGACAGTTGGACTCTAATCTCATCTGTAGCCTCTGTGCATTAGCATAATTCATAACATGGCTAGAAGGAGGCATGCATGAGTCAGTGCTGGATAAGGCTCTGTCGAATTTTTCTTTTGCAGCATCATCTGATTTAACTGTGCAGCAGCATAATACTAGCTGCCATGGTGTCTAGGTGTGATTTATGTTATCTGATTCGTAATGACAAGAAAATAATTCAGAACTCCTTCAAATAAAACAGGGCTGGAGGTCAATATCCTCTAATATTTAGAGCAGGCGAGGGGAAGCAAAGGTCTTTCTGGCAATTTACTTTGTGTCCAATCTTGTCATCGCATGAGATAAAGAGTGCTGAGAGGGAGGGAACTCCTTTGGTCCTGAAGCAAAATGCAGTGTTCAGCATTGTCCAGCTTCCCTTACTCCAGCAAGTCCTTGCTGTTTACCAAATGACCAGAAGACTGTCAAATATTGTGCAAATAGCACTGTGTCAGAAAGAAAAGATGAACTTGTAGACCCTTTTTTTCTTAAGTTTCGTGTTTTGACTTAATACATCTTTGCTTCAGTTCCCCATTTGTATAAAGGCATTGGTTGTACACACTGCCATAGTGAATTAAGATTGTAAGAGGCTGAGTTGTGACAGTGGTGCGAGTTGTATTAGCAGATCAGTGACATATCTGTCTGTTCTTCCGCTGCTGAGATGCAGGTAACTGCTGGATCTCTCTTCTGCTGTGTGTTGACTTTTTGAATGGTGAATTAGATTGTAACAGACTACTTCTAACTAGATAATTTTGCTCAGATAATTTGCCTATTGTTCTACTATATAAAAAGATGAAAGAACAACAGTTATCAGGCTTAATCACTGTTTTCAGTGCTTTGTTATCCTCTAATGAATGGGGCTGCAAAGAATTGTTACTGTTATTAGGCATAAATCGCATGATGAGCAACATAGTCAGATTATTATAGCTTTTAAAATATGATTTTATGGACATTTATGAAGTATACAATATTTTTACTTAATGCAGTGGAATGAAGATTTTTGACAATACAATATAAAGTCTCATTTGCTTAAGCCAATAAAATCATTTTAAAGTGTGATACTGAGGATTTATCTTCTTCTTGATAAATATTCAATACCCAGAGAGTTTTTATATCATGCATTCTCTAAATATAAATCAGGGTGAAGACAGTAGTGTAAAAGAAATGACAGTTCCAAGCATTCTGAAACAAAAGCAGCCAACTAAAACTTATTTTTTCTCACAGCTCAGAGCTTTCCTGCTTATGACAAACTGTTGGAGTTTACTAGGAAAATAGAAAAAAATGTTTAATTATAAAATCAGATCTTTATTTTTTTAACGCAATAGAACCTGAATGACTGGAAAGTCTTTTTTGTCACATTATAGAAAAAATAACCACCAGATAGTTACATTGTCTGGGAAAAATATCTATACGGTATTTCACTGTGGTTTAGTTTGCTACCTTGAACTGTCCCATCATAGTATGTACTTCACGTGCATATAGATATTATTTCTACACATATTTATACACATAAAGGTAAAACAACAACAGTTCTAGGCCTACCCTGAAAATAAAGATCACACATAATGTAAAATTGAAATCCATTGCTGTCCTGAAGTTATCCCAGAAGACAACTTTGCCTGAAGCACAGCTGCCTGCTCACATATGCCCTGTGGACTCGGCTTTTCGTATTTTGCTATCTGTGTTGGCAAATTAGATACTTTTCCCAAAGTTATTCCCTGTTGCCTGTATTTAAACAGTGAAAACAGTAGGGAAACCAGCAAGACGGATTCAGGCCTTTCCCTGCAGGATAACGTACACCCACAAATTAGCTCCTGTTGGCCAAACCTTGCCAGGGTGCCTCCATTCCCTCCTGGTTTTTGACAAGTGAACATTTTGATATCAATGTTTGTCCTGTTTAATAATTCTTATATAATAAATATTACATTAGGTTTGATACTTTGAAGCGCTCACCTCTTACCAAACTGAGAATGAGCGAAATTCACGTTTCTGTGATCCTTTACAGCACTCTGGATGGAAATTTTGTGATTCAGCTTTTCTAAAGAGTATAACCCTCAGCTTTTTAATGGGGTCCCAATTCATGGCAGCTGATAATGGATTTATACATTTACTGAGAAGGTGAGAGGCTGGGTAGGAAGGTGATGAGGCAGATTTGCAGTCAACTTACCTCCAGCTCTGTTATCTCTGCAGCAATCATATTCGGTCTAGATGTGGGATGACCAGGAACATGGTGGGATGTTTTGGAGCTTGGACTATCTCCTCTCTTGGCTTCTTGGACAGCTGCATGCCTCTGAATGTGAGGACTTTGAGGAGCAGGGAAGGAGCTGGGTGGCTTTGACTTGTCCTTACAGAGCACTGAGGCAGAGCTTGGTTAAAAATTCTCACTTTGACCCTTAGACTTCTTTGATTTCTCCAAAAAGCACCCCAGCAGTGGCTGGGGAAGCTGGACCACTCAGGGCCAAAACCAAAACTTTGGTTTTCCGAGCAGGAATGCAATAATAAGGGAGAACCAGGATGTAGGGAACAGTGGTTAGGATAGCTATTGTCTCAACCTGAAACACTGCTCCCATCACCTGCATCTTGCCCTACACCCAAACCCTTCCACCAGGCACAGCAGGACATCGCCACACCGCTGCCTGCAAACCACAGGGCTTGAGCTGTGCTGCTGCAGACCCCAAGCCCCTTGGTCTCCCACAGTGACAGCTGCTGTGCAGGGCACTGGTGCTTGCACCAAATGCTTTTGGCAACTGCAGATCATAGAGCAGTATTTGCAGACTTTTGGGATGTGGGAGAAATAGAGGAGAATCTGGAGCAGGAGTTGGCTGGCACGTCTCTCCTAACATTCACAGAAATGACAGTTCTCTTTGGAAAGTAAAGGGCTTGCCTCTGGTGACCTAATTTTGCCCAGGATGACAGAAGATGATCCCAGCAAGCCTGTCAAAAGATAAATAGAAAAAGTGAACGGTGTTCAAGCTTGAGAGTACTCCCCTGCTGAATGCACGGGCCTCCACAAATTGCTTAAATACCTTTTTTTTATTTTCTAACCTAGGCTCCAGAGGCTAACTGTGAGTAGATAGTTGCAGGAGGAAGGTGAGAAGGAGTTAGGGCTTTTGGACTCCAGTTTTCTGTTTTGTATAGATCAGTTCTGGCCTGAGGCATTGAATTCTCCCTTAGCTCCTTGTCACTGGCTTCGCGCTGGTCCAGTCTATAAGTGGAACCAGCAGCTATCGGCTCAGCATTAGCTGTTAGAAAAGGCGCTTTACTCCAGCATAGTTCAGACTTCAAGAAATATCCGTGTCTATGGTGTACAGGTCTACTTAGTTTCAGGCATGCTGCAAGCTCAGTGTCTTTCTTATATTGGACTCATTTAGGCAGCAAACAGCAAGAAACACGGTTACCTGCTTCATTAATTCCATAGACCTCTGCCCCCCTCCTTCCTGAGAGGAGTTAGCATATGCTACTGTTTATAAGTAAAAATAAAACTCATAAATAATCTCTGAAACAAGTACCTGAATACATAGTTTTCCACACACACATAGTTCCCCACACTGAAAACAGTGCCCTATATGTTTTATTTCCTGTTAAGCGGCATGGACAATAAGATCTGGTATAGCATGTCTTCTACTGAAAGTTTATCCAGTGACTTCAGATGATTTATACTTTCTTCCCCTGAAAGGTTTCTGGAAATGTAAAGCTGTGTTTCAGCACCAGACTGCTACTATCTGTACAAGCTGGTCTCCCCAAAGCTGTGCTTTGTCTAAGAACTGTGCAGAATCCAGCTCACTCAATGGCCGCAGCATCTGCAGTCCTACTTTGGCTCTTGGGCTTCAACTGAAAATATTTTCAATCTGAAACAAAACAGAACAAAACAGAACAAAACAAGCCACCAAGGGAAAAAAGAAAAAGCAAGACTTTAAATTGCTGCAGATAATCAAGATCCTTCTTCACAAGCAGCTGACAAACCTGTTTTCTCTTGTTTGCACAGGAAATGGTTTTAATTTCTTCAACTGCCTGGATTCTCCTCAACTTTCTATTCTCTTGCTCACTTTCATACATATGTCTATGTGAAAAAACAAAGTAGACTTTCAGGATATTCCTTGTTAACATTGAATTCTTATTTGCCCACATCCAAATCATTTTATGAGAAACAAGAAATCTTGGTGGCATCTGAGATGGGAAAATAATATAATACAAATTTTGCAGGAAGAGAAACCAAGACACAGATACTGAATTTTTCAGTGCCTTGAGCTTGTTCTGCTCTGGGAAGAGGAAAAAGAATCAAAGGGACACAGGGTATTTAAAGGTTTCAGCCCTGACCTAGTTCTGCTCTGCTCCACTGCACTAAGGAATCAGGTCAACCCTGGTCATCCTTGAGCAATTTTATATTGCCTAAATTCTTTTATCCCCAGGCATCCTCCTGTTCCTCAAAAGCATGACTGATCTATCTATATGTGATACACACACTGTACTACCCTGTGCGCCTCAAATCTGGGTGCAGACTATATAGGTCAATTTTCCCACAGTTGCAAGTGTGGCTGGCACCTACTTACAGGCAGCTTATATCTGAAACTGCCACAGATGTAATCCTGGTTAGTAAAGTTCATGACTTATTTTCCCTCTTGTCCTGGTTTCAGCTGCGAGAGAGCTAATTTTCTTTCTAGTATTTGCTGTGTTTCAGATTTGGTATGAAAGGAACGTCAATAATGCATATTATTTTAGTTGTTGCTAGGTGATGTTTATATTATTCAAGGACTTTTTTCAGCTTCCCACAGAAGCTGAGAAGGAACACAGACAGAACCTACTAGTTCTTCCCTTCCCTTCCCTTCCCTTCCCTTCCCTTCCCTTCCCTTCCCTTCCCTCCATCTTCTCCCTGCCCTTCTTTGGGGGGAAAGGGGAAAACTTCGGAATCAGCTGCATGGTTCAACCACAGCACCTCTCCATCCTACTTGCAAATAAATTAATCTGTAGAAAGAAAATGGAATGTTTATGCAGTAAGGAGCTATTGCTTCTGTAACATGGTTATTAAAAGTATATTTTTTATATTTTTTCCTCTAAGAGTTCTTGCATAACAACTGGATTATTTTTCCTTTGAATTTTCTTTTGTTTGTTACTGTTTTTTATGTATCTGCAAAGATAAAGCTCCACTTTGACATGTCATTCTCCTGAGCTACCAGCTGAGAAGTCACATATGAAAAACCTGACAATTTCTGTGTCAAACTTAAAAAAA